>CM035406.1:166490919-166900919 GCA_020310875.1 Ceratopteris richardii
TCAACTAGGATCATAATATATATAAAGATATATACACATCATGTAGACAGGAGACATAAATATAAAATGGAGTACATATATTATGCATCACACATACATGCCTAAATGCACACATAAATATATATATACATACTAACATATTTACATGTACACATTTACACATAGACATATATACATATATACATGTACACATCACATATACATGCCTACATGCACACATAAACATATATATATATATGCATACATATTTACATGTACATATTTACACATAGACACATATACATATATACATGTACACAATTATAAACACTTTCATATATTACATGAATACATGAATATTTTACATAAATGCATATGCATATATACACATATGCATATTTAACACATGTATACATATATCACAAACATGCAAACACATACATATACATGAAATACATATATATGCATACTAACATATGTATACATATAATACACATGAATACACACACATATGCATACATACATGATAAAAATTTGCTCCTCAAAGATAAAGCTATATATAAAATAATTAGGCATACCCCCAAGCTTCATGTTCTACTTAGAAGAACATGATTTCATCTCTCTAGTAGGATTCATCGTTATTCAAGTTAATAAAAAAATCTATTATCTGATATTCATTCAAAAGCTTCAAGTTATTGATCGATAACTAGAGTAGAATTTACTATCTAATCTGCTCATATGTTTTCATTATTGCCATCATTTTGGTAAGACATCAATATAGTCTCATCTTCATTATCCTTATTGATTTCATTTATTTCTTCTATTGTTAAATCTATGTTCTCATGAATCACATCATCTATTGATGGATTAATATCTATGTCTGGTAATTCCTCTTCCTCATCAGTAGAATCAGCATGTAGAGAATTATCCTCTTCATCAAAAAGATTAGTATCGTTATCACGTATAATGATTCTAATTTCTATTTCAGATGTTGATGTATCACTATCTGATGCTGAATCATCAAGAGGACTTTCTTCGATCTCTCTAACAATAAACTGTTCAAACAATGACCTACCTCTAGGTTGCACATGAATGACTTGCCACCAAGGATGAGCATCTGGGATTTTATAAAAAAATGCTTGTTCAATATGCCTAGGAATATATGGTTCTTTAGTAGATCGCATTACCTTGGAAGAATCAATTGCCCAAAACCCAGAGAATTCCTTTCTTAATGTGGAATTACTACCTTTATACTCCGCTCAAAACTAGTCAACCTTCAAAATGACCTATCAAGATATATAACAAAAAAAACCCATTATTAGGTGCTTAAAAAAATAACTAACTCTAAAAAAATATATAAAATTTTTTCTACCTGTTTGAATGTACGAAATGAAATTTCGTAGATACCAACAATAGTTCCTACGTAACCAAGCTCGCTATCTATAAGGTTCGTCTTTTGAGCTAGCACGTGATAGTTGCTTGAAAGAAGCAACAATACTAGAATCCTCTGTTTTACGTAAAGAATCAATGGATTTGATTCTAATATGCTGTCCAAAAGCCCACATATTAGTGAACATTCGAGCCTGCAAAATAAATTTAATAATTAGTAAATAGAAACTAACATACATACATGAAAAAAATAAAATATTATTTTAATAAAATTACCTTTCGTTCACAACCTATCATTAACTCTCTTTGCTCATCTGAGATTTCTTCATTATTTGTGTTGGCGCGTTGCAAACGACTATATAGCCAATCCGTGAAAGAAGGTATATCTGTAATCTCATTATTATCGAGATTATGTCTAGATCTTTTGTTTTTTCACCTTTTACTTTGGAGATTTTGAAGTTCCTTGTACTCGCTAAGGAATGCATGCATGCATTTGCTATTATATGCTACAAAAGTAGAAACATCATTTTTTTCTTGAAATGTAAATAAGAATGGAACCCCCTTACCTGATAATACCTCATCTGTTATTTTTGAAGAAGACTCGTTGGTCCATGCACGTGGAGCTTCTTCATGAACTCTTTCAAGGCACTCACTAACGTAATACATGCACTCTTCAAGCATCCAACCCTTTGCCATGGAGCCTTTTGGTTTTGCTCTTTGTCGCACATAACCTTTTAGTATTCCCATAAATGGCTAGACCCAAAACATCCATCGAGTGTTGACAACACCTGCAATCTCTATCTTATCTACAAGATGGACTAATAAATGAACCTCAATATCAAAAAATGAAGTAGGAAGTTCTTTCTCCATCAAACATAGTAGCTCTTTGCATTCACGTTTTTTTTGTGGGATCGAGTTTTTGTCGATCTCTTTGGATGTAATCCACCTATACATATCATAAAATCAATTATAAAGAAGTTAATTAAAAAATAAAAGATATTCAATATTCATACATATTAAATATAAAAGTATCATAGTTACCTTATAAGTGATCCAAGACGATAGATCACATCTCGTACTCCTTTCGTTGTACATCCATCGATAACCAAAGGTAAAATGTGTTTCAAAAAGTTATGCCAGTCATGGGTCTTTAACCCAGATAAGCTCTTATCATCCATAGTAAACATGTTTTGAAACGATGCTCCATATCTTGTAGGAGTCTTAATCAATTGAATTCTATTGTTGATAATCTGTATCTCTTTTGTTGTAAGTACCCAAGCAGCAGGTGCATAAGTCGTTTCTTGTCGATGTCTATCAAAAACTAGCCATAACTTTGGTTTGGATTTTTGATCTTTCAAATCATTCCTTAATGTTGTGGTATCTTTTAGTCCAAGAAGATGTTGCCATAGTGAATAATCAATATTTTTGAATATATGCATAGGATCAAGAAGAGGACATACTTTTAACTCTTTCCAATACTCCAAAGAATACCATAGTGATATGTTCTCTGCGAGTGCCAATTTTCCTTTACCTTTGTTCACATACTCATTATCTGAATCATCACTGAAGATTTCTGCTTCTGGATCTATCAGAGGTACATCTGTCCATTTTTTATACCAATCCATAGGCGTCATAGGTTTTGGATACTGACCTGTTTCAAGCTTTCCATTAAAATGTATCGCTTCTCTTTTAGATCTTAATGGATGATCATCAGGCAAGAATCGTCGATGTCGAAGATAAATATTTTTGTTGAGATTCTTACTATAGATTGATCTCAACCAATCACCACAATATGGACAAGCTTTTATAACCCTTAGTAGATATTCCTGCATCATGGAAAATGATAAAAATATAATTAGATTAAATCATATTTATTTACATGCATATTGAATAAAGAATTACATCAATACCTGAACAAACACCATATCCAGGAAAATCGTGAATAGTCCAAGACACAATACCATGAACCGTAATATGTCTTTCATTGATGCTTTTCGATACAGCAATGACATTAATACCTCTCCATAACTCTTGAAGATTGTCAATGAGAGGAGCAAGATATACATTCATATCTTTAACTTGTCTTTTGCCTGGGATTAAAAGTGAAAGCATTAAATGTTCCTTTTTAATGCTAGGATATGGCGGAAGATTGTAGTTTATGACTACCACTGGCCATGTTGACCATTTACTGGATTTCATGGAGAATGGAGTAACCCCATCTAATGCAACTCCTAACTTTAGATTCTGTGGATTTTGTGCAAATTCAGGCCATGTAGAATCAATATGTTGAAAAGCAACACTATCATGAGGAATTCTGATTATTCCATCAGTACTTTTGTGATCATGTCCCCAAGTCAAAAGCTTTGATAATTCGGGGCTTTGAAACATATGTCTAATCCGTGGAGCCAATGGAAAATGTCTCAATACCTTTTTTGGGATTTTACCTTCTTCGCCCTTATATCGAGGAGATTGACACATGCATGTATACATTGATAATCTATACCAAGATTGTTAATTATCTTCTTCATTTCATCATGTGAGGTAGGAAAAATATTCTGACTTGGTAAAAACTTTTCAGATAATAACCTGTAAGTTTATAAAAAAAAGATATATTAAAAAAAGTAAATAAATAAATAAATATATATGCATGCAGGTTTTTATTCTTACTTTAGATAAGGTAAGAACAAGAACTTGAATTGAATGGACACTTTTTGTCCGCGCATCTTTTAAAACTATTAATGCATCTTTCAAAATATTCGCGCAAAATTTGATTGTTTTAGATGGTAGGATACGATTGTTTGTTTTGGAGGATATGAAGTATGTACCTTCATTGAATGATTTGTCGATTCACACATATGTTCAGTTTGAAAGTGTGAGAAGCGGGTTTATAATTGCTATTCAAAGAATTTGGCACTGTTTATAGGCCATACGATGGTGACCTGGATGAATCGCATGCACAGAGGTTACTCAAGATAGAGCAACCTGATTATAATGGACTAGTACTAACAGGATTTCTGGGGTATGTAGTAAACCTCTTGCATGTCAATGATGAGCATCTAAACTTTAGGATACAAAGTGGAAATCATGGTGGCTTGAGAGGATCACTTTTATACAGCTTGTTCAAAGAACTTCAGGTTTATGACACTGAAGTTTTTTGAACAAGCTGTATAAAAGTGATCCTCTCAAGCCACCATGATTTCCACTTTGTATCCTAAAGTTCAGATGCTCATCATTGACATGCAAGAGGTTTACTGCATACCCTAGGAATTCTGCTGGCACTAGTCCATTATAATCAGATTGCTCTATCTTGAGTAACCTCTGTGCATGCGATTCATCCAGGTCACCATTGTATGGCCTATAAACAATGCCAAATTCTTTGAATAACAATTATAAATCCGCTTCTCACACTTTCAAACTGAACATATGTGTGAATCGACAAATCATTCAATGAAGGTACATATTCATATCCTCCAAAACAAACAATCGTATCTTGCCATCCAAACAATCAAATTTTTTGCGAATATTTTGAAAGATGCATTAATAGTTTTAAAAGATGCGCGGACAAAAAGTCTCCATTCAATTCAAGTTCTTTTTCTTACCTTATCTAAAGTAAGAATAAAAACCTGCATATATATATATATATATATATATATATATATATATATATATATATATATATATATATATATATATATATATATATATATATATATATATATATATATATGCATATATATATAAATAGATAGAAAATTGAAAAGTATAACTTAATAGTGTCGAAACTGATACATTACTCCATCCAAAAAGATTTTGAAGGTTGAGAATAAGTAAGTTCGCACTTAGTCGTGTCAAATGACTTCCTTCATATACATGCCTTAGACATTCCTCTCGAAGATATTTCTCATTTTTAGAAATATCAATACTCTCACTGTCATTTTGATACCAATCCTCAATAAAATCTGCCATGCCATCATCTTCATCATTGTCACACAAATCTTGTACTTTATCATCTTTTGAATATAGATCTTTCAACTTTGCATATTGCACAGGATTAGTTTTGCGTAGCCTCCTCATGGAAGCTTCTAATAAATGAGGTCTTACTGGTAATTGTGAATGTTGTGGACGAATATCATCAATATCATACGTTGGAATCTACACATATAAATAAAACTCATTAGTATTCCATGAATGAATAAAAAGTAAACTTTAAATATAAAATTAAGTATATAACTTATTAAATATGGATAGAAAATTTTTATTCTCTAGGTAAAAGGTGCTCTTGGAGGTCTAGACCATCCATAATTCACTAATAGTTCATCACCAGCATGTAATGTAGTAATAGCATTGACAACTATGTATTTTGATACATCTCTACTCATGTATGGTGATTCATGACTATTTTCACACTCCTCAAATGTGCAATTAGTCCTTGAACTATCATGTAACCCTCAACTACTATTTATTAAACCTGCTATATTTCCATGTGTGTAAGGTCTTCCATCAATATATAATCTTTCATTTACTGCATGTAAAATCCTTCTACTAATAAGGGATGTTGCGTTCAAGCATATTCCATAAGTACTCATGCTTTGAACATAACGTGAAAGTCGATGAAAATCTCCCTATCCATATATAGGACCACAAAAGGACATAAGAGTGACTTCAGAGTTCGGAGGCACATACAAATCCTCTACAATAAAGAGGCCATGACCAGCATTAGTAATAGTGGATGGAGCAATCATATAATGATTACTCCAAAAGTTGAAAACCTCTCCATCTAAAGGAAGTGGTCCTCTATTCCATCCTCCATATCTTCTTCTATCATATGTTTGTACTAAAGAACGATCACGAGCTGGCAATGGATAATCTCCAGCCGTTTCATTCTCTAAACTAGGAGGTAGAGGATTTCTAGAAACCTCTGCTTGTAATTGATGAATAGCAAGTCCATGACGTGTACGAGGTATATTAACATTATGAGAAAAATTATCATCATCATCATCGAGCAAGTATTCCTGTATATCAACAATAATTTGATTTTATATATGGTTTTTAAATAAAATAATGACATTAATATATATAGAAAATACATACCCAAGCATTATCACGTTGACTAGGTGATGGTGCACACTCAAAAGTACCATACTCTGCCTCATGTTCAATACATTCCAATCGTGGTCTTCGATACGTGCCATAACAAGAGTTACACCAACATATAATATGCTCTTCATAGTAAAATTCATCATAATTCCTATCGAAGGACACATGTGAAGTCGTTGCATGGGTAGGAGGTGGTGGAGTACCCTCTGATTGATCAGAATCTGCACATAATAAGAAACAAAAGAAAATATAAGTTATGTATCCATCAAATATATTTAAAATTAAATATTTGATATACTTACAGTATAAAGTCATTGCACGATGAGGAGACGGTGGTGGAGTTCCATCTGATTGATCAGAATCTACAAATAATGGTATTTGATATTAATAATCTGATTATCTACATACACAAAAAATTCACATATACATATTTACACATACACACATATTCACATATACACATTTACATATACACATATATTCACATATACACAACTACACATTATTGTGGGATAAATGCATGTAGTTTGTATGAATCAGTGTATATGCATGCATGTGTGTGTACATATATATGTGGATATGTATATGTGTGTTTATGTTATATGTATGTATATGTGTATATGTATACATATATGTATGCGTATATGTTTGCATGTATATGTGTATGTGTATGTGTGTGTATATATGTGTATGTAATCTGATTTTTTTTTCTGTTCGAGATTAAATTAACAGGAGATATTGTATGGTAGAAAAAAATAAGAGGCGAGCTAACATACCACCTGAGATATGGCAGTTTTTTCATAGACAGCTACGTCTTTAGGAGTCATTTCCTCAGCAGAAGGTACACAAATTAATAGTTTATATTTATATTTTTTGTATATTTTAGTAATTTTTAACATTTAATTTATGTATTTTTTTCTTGAATAAACAGGCTGCTGCAAAGAAGAGAGTGGAGTCGGGCCACACATTGCACCTAGGCCAAATGGGCCATAATGGTTTTGTAGCTACGTTTGTAAGTATATGTGTTATTGTGAGTATATTTTTTATTTTAGTTAAAATGCAAGCAACTAATGTTTTTTATTTGTTTCATTGCAGTGGAAGGATTATGGCCGATATCCTACGAAACATGAGATCAAGTATGCTACACATTTTGGATATCGGTGTTTGGGCGAGTATATGCAAGATCATCCTGATGCCTTTGTGAGTATTTTTAAATTTTATATAATTATTTTGTTTTTATGAATCGTTTAATTATTTTATTTATTTATGTTTGTTATATGTAATACAGGAGTATTATGGAGAGACAAATATGGATGAGGTGGAGACAGACACAGGAGGGACGATCTCGATCGTCACAGGGTGATCATGACGATGAGGATGAGGAAGATCAGGATGATCATGATATTGCTGATGATGATGATGATCATGATGATGATGATTAGGATTTTAGTTGATTATGACATTGGATTATATGTATTTACATTGATATATATATATATATATTCATTTCAGTTATGTTTTGAATTGTGTGTATGGTATTAAGTAATGAAGAGTTTTGTTCTATTGATTGTTATTATTGTTTATATTAAGCATGTGTTTTAATACTTTAATTATATAATTCATTCATATGTGTGTATCTAAGTGTATATGTATGTAGTGTATATGTATGTATGTGCATGTGTATGTGTGTGTATATGTATGTATGTGCATGTGCATGTGTAAGTCTATATGTGTATATGAGTATGTGCATGTGCATGTGCATGTGCATGAGTATGTGTATATGTAGGTATGTGCATGTGTGTGTGTGCATGTGTATATGTGTTTTAATACTTTAATTATATAGTTCATTCATATATGTGTACCTAAGTGTATATGTATGTGTGTGTATATGTATGTATGTGCATGTGTATGTGTGTATATGTATGTATGTGCATGTGCATGTATAAGTGTATATGTGTGTATGAGTATGTGCATATGCATGTGTATGTATGTGTATATGTATATGCATGTATATGTATAACTCTATGTGTATATGTGTGTATGTGCATGTATATGTGTATATGTAGGTATGTGCATGTGTGTGTGCATGTGTATATGTGTTTTAATACTTTAATTATATAATTCATTCATATGTGTGTACTTAAGTGTATATGTATATATGTGCATGTGTATGTGTGTGTATATGTATGTATGTGCATGTGCATGTATAAGTGTATATGTGTGTATGCGTATGTGCATGTGCATGTGTATGTGTGTGTATATATATATGCATGTATATGTATAACTCTATGTGTATGTGTGTGTATGTGCATGTATATGTGTATATGTAGGTATGTGCATGTGTGTGTGCAACTTTAATTATATAATTCATTCATATGTGTGTACCTAAGTGTATATGTATGTGTGCGTATATGTATGTATGTGCATGTGTATGTGTGTGTATATGTATGTATGTGCATGTGCATGTATAAGTGTATATGTGTGTATGAGTATGTGCATGTTCTTGTGTATGTGTGTGTATATGTATATGCATGTATATGTATATGTGTGTATATGTATATGTATATGTGTATATGCATATGCATGTGTATATGTATGAAACATGCATGTGTATGTGGATGCATTTCCATTGCATCCATGTGCATGCTTGTTAATGTGCATTCATGTGGATGTGCATATACATGTATTTGCATATATGTTAATGTGTGTATGTGGATGCATTTCCATTCACATCCACGTGCATGCATGTGAATGCATGCTTGTTAATGTGCATTCATGTGGATGTGCATATACATGTATTTGCATATATGTTAATGTGTGTATGTGGATGCATTTCCATTCACATCCATGTGCATGCATGTGAATGTGCATGCATGTGGATGTGCATATACATGTATTTGCATATATATATATATATATATATATGCAATAATGCATGCATGTAAGTCTTTTTATGTGGTTGTAGGAATGTTTGTGCATATGCATGTGTATATGTGTATATGTCTAAGTGTATGTGCACATGTATTTGTGTGTATATATGTGTGTGTATGTGCATGTGTATATGTGTATATGTGTGAAAGTGCATCTTCATCATGTATAAGTTTATAAGTGCATATCAATAAGTGTGAGTATGCTATGTAATGAAAATAACATAATTCAAATGATATACAAAGAATAGAAATTGTACTTACAATTGTTAGCCATACTTTTTGCTTGGTTAGCTTCTTGAATAACCTGCAATAAAGAGAGAAAGAAGAGAGAGAGAGATAGAGAGAGAGAGAGAGAGAATTCAAAGAGAGAAAGACGTAGAAAGAGAGAAACAGAGACAGAGGGAGACAGTAAGAGAGAGCTTAGGCAAAACAAAAATTCTGCATATACTTGCTTCAGCTCGTAAGCGCAGCGCAATTGCGAGTGTTGGAGAGCTCTTTGATCGGATGCGTGAAAATGCCGATCAAAGAGCCCCCAATGTTTTAATTTTTGTCTGTCAACAGACCGTCGTGTAAGCGATGCTGTTCGTCGTCGCATAAGCGACAGCTTTTTAGCGTCGCTTATGCGACGGTAAGGATCGTCGCCTATGCGACGCAGAAAAGCGTCGCTTATGCGACGCTATTAAATAGCGTCGTATTAACGATGCTGTATGGGAGCATCACAGTCCGGTCGCGCCAGAAGTCGCAAAAATCATCGTTTTCTCCGTCGTTTAATCGACGGTTGGCGCGCGATGCTAATTACAACGCATGTTGCAATTTTATAGCGACGAAATTATGTCGCCTTAACCGTCGCTATACGCCCGTATTCCTTGTAGTGTAAGAAGCTAGGTGAAGGGTCTGGGCTTCGCAAGATTGATTCTAAAGGAAAGGATAGGAAAGTTGTTGGATGTTCATGTGTGGTTGTGAAGGACTATGGAGAAGAGATAGAGGGAGTAAATGCTGTCAAGAATAGTGGAAAAGTCATTAGTCAATCCTGAATGGTCTTTGTGTCTAGTTGCGAAGCATGACATGGCCTAATTGACTAGCGGAGAGAGCATTTCTTGGCGATCTTAGAAAGAAACATTGGGGCATTTTCTGAAATTAATGGCATGCAATTATTATTTTTTTTTTCTTCTTTCTGCTCCATGTTCTGGTAGAGGGCTACGCCCATTGATGCACGCACGCTTTGGGCAGGAGGAGATTAAGGGGAAGGCAACCCTAAATCATAAATGCCCTCTGACAACACATGGGGGGTGAATTTTCTTGTTTTTTCGTGAAGATATGCAGGTACAGAAGGGAATTTGAGAACAGAAAGGAAAAAAAGGGCCGTTCTCTCGGGGGGTGTTCTTTTCTTCGAGGGCTGTCAGTTGTTGCAGGGGAGGCTATGGGTTGTGAATGCCCACACGAGGGAGGCGGGTCACGTTTCGGTTTTGAAGGAGCAGTAGGGGGTTTTTTTGGGGGCTCTCTCACTATGTGCAGCTGGGAGGGGGGAGATGTCTTGATTCTCTTCGAGGAGCATTCCGAGAGAAGAAAGTAGCAGGGAAGAGCAGCAGTTCTTTGGGGGGGGGGCATGGAGCCCTGTTGAAGGCGGGGGAGAATCGATAGGTTCATAAGGGGCTGGGTGGCTTGAGCTTTTGTTTTTTGGGGGATATGCTCTCAGTGGTTGGGTGCGCACAAGAGAGAAGGGCGACAGGGGCAACTGATAGCTAGGAAAATAGCTTGCTGTGTCAGGAAATAAATGGTGGTTTGTCAGAGGAAAACAGGACTCTAGCATTACACAGAGGGAGGCCTTGTTTTTTTGCGGATGTGCAGGTGAAGAAGACAAAGGGAAGGAGGGGGAAACTTGGATCCAGGAAGTTTTGGGGATCCTTCTTGATGCATGGTGGTATGGAGAGACGGTGCTCCATTGGAGGGCATTGAGCCATGGAAACTCATAGGAATATTGGGATGAGGCTCTGCGTCCTGTTGACGAAGGAAGAGCAGAGGAAACAACCCTTCTGATGGACATGGCAGTTCATGGTTGTTAATTTGTGCCCATACTTAGATGCGGGGGTGAGAGCTTGGCGTCCATAGTGCAGGTGGAGACTCAGCATTCAACTCTTGTGGGACATCTGGAAACTTTAGCAAGGCAGGCTAAAAGGCCGTGGAATTTGGAATTGAGGGGAGCTGACTATTGATGCAAAGGGGAGAGACGTCAAGAGGCTCCTTCGTTTTTGGGGGCGGTGGTCGTTTGGGCAGGCTGTTAGTAGAGCTACAATTGGGGCGGCCAAAACAAAAGAGGAGTTTTTGACGGGAGTTGCTGGACAAACAGGAGTTCTTTTCTATCTGTTCTTGTTTTTCTTGTGCAGGACAACAGCATAGGAAGATTCGAGAAAAAGGGGTGGGTTGTTTCCGGCATCAAGAGTACTCTCTCCCTCTGTGATCTGATTTTTTTTGCATATTGTACCCCTTTCAAGTGGCAAGTACAGAGGAATTGCAGAACGCCAGGCCTGAGAAAAATGGAGAATTAAGGAAAAGAACGCAAGACAGTTGGGCAAGGTCTTCGGCAGCAAGGAGACATCCCGTAGGCATGGAGACCTCAAGGGGATTGGCATGCTACTGTTGAAGAGAACGGGAAGCGTGAACAGAGAAGGATTGCTGATATGGGGTGTTCATAATCAAAGGAGGAACCCGCTATTCATCCAGGGGGGGTAGCCTTTCCGTTATGCATGCTTGAGGAGAAGGCGGCAGCCGCAGCTGTTGGGAAGGAAGAGGAAGGTTATTATGGAGAACAGAGGGACCTAATGCCTGCATAAAAAACTTGGAATGGGACAAAGGATCTTGTGAGGACTGTCTCAAGGAACAATTTGAAGAGCTGACCATGACAGCTTTTCCCAGGTTGTATCTGTGATTTCCTTCTAATTTTTGTAGAGTTGTTGTGCATCATGTTATATATCTGGAGGTATAATTGGGATCGAGGGATCATCCATAGCTCTGCAGGAAACCAAAAAGAGAAAGAACAAAATGCAAATGACGCATGACTGCTGAAATGTAATTCACATAATAACTTGATGTGTGTATTGTGGATTGCGAGCTGTTGCCACACAAAGATTCTAATGCAATTTTTTTTTTTAATTTGTGCCGTCAAGGTCGTGCATCACTCATGAGAAAATTGTGAGTGCATCGATTTAAGTATGTATGTGTGTCTGTACACATCTTCACGTCAGTACATATGCGTGATTGCTAAAAAGTGTTTGCAAAATAATATTTATGCTCCACTTGATGATGTAAGGTCAGGCGTACTTGGTGGAAAATAACTCTCATTCAATGGGAAATGTAATAGCAATGATACTTGACATTCTTCAATACACACTTAACCCTGCATTTTCCAAAATGCACACACACATGAATGTATGGAAGTAATTGAGTCATCATTGAGTTTTATTGAGTGCTTTTCAAAGTAAACATGGTGGCCTATGTATTGGGTGTACAATGAATGTGGCAGTGTAGGTACTGGAGGTCTATGGAAGTGGAAGAGAACTCGAGTAGTACAGTGGGGTGTAGAGAGAAAGGAGGGATAAGGGAAAGTTGTGAGAAAGAAGGATAGTGAAGGAAAGAGGCAAGGAAGAGGAAAAAGGGGACTAACTTAGAGGGTGAGAAAGGAAGTGAAAAAGTAAGAGAGGAAGGAAGAGTGACAGGGGGTGGGTTGAGCGTGAGTGTGTTTGGGTTCGAGAGTAAGGAAGTTTAGGAGTATGGGTATAAGAGTAGTGGGAAGGTGAGTGCATGTGTGCATGAGGGTAGGTGAGAGGGATGTATGTGTGCGAGATGATATGCGCATGCAGGTGTGTAAGTGTCTGGGTGTATGCATGAGTGTATGTGGGTGGAAAGTGCATGAGAAAGAGAGCAAGCAGGTGTGTGTAAGAGTATGCGCGAGGGTAAGGGAGGGGGAAAAGGAGAGTGCATGAGCTTGTGAAAGGGTGTGTGGGAAATTGAGTGCTCGTAAGTGAGAAAGCTTGAGAAAAAGGAAAAGTGAGCGTGTGTGGGCATTTGTGCATAATAATGGGTGTTCTTGGGAGTAGCTTGGGAGTGAGTAGAGAGAGAGAGAGGCCTCATGGAGTAACCACTGGAGTTAGATATCCACTTGTGCATGTAGTTTTCGTCCATTTTATTGACACATTGGAGCAAAATTGTGGACTTAGGGAAACCAAAACTGACCTAGTATCAGAAGGGTTGGGCAAAATATCATTGTGTGTAGGCACTTTCCCTTGGACTAGGAGTGTTTTCACAAACTGATCTCTCCAACAAAGAACCTCTCCATGACATAATCATAGTGCACCTCAATGTGGTTAGTGAGAGCATGGAACACAAGGTTCCTTGCAACTGCCAATGTGCTCTGATTGTTAGTAAAGATAGTGGTGGCGAAAGACTGACCAACACCCAAATCAAGCATAAGGCATCTAAGCCACACACACTCAAAAGTCGATGTGAAAATTGCCCTATACTCAGCCTCATAGCTAGAAGTGGACACTATAGGTTGCTTCTTACTCAACCAAGATATGCATGAGCTATCAAACATGAAGCAAAAACCACTAGTGGACACACGATTTTCATACCAACTAGCCTAGGTAGAGTCAAAAAGAGCATGTAAATCTGGCAGTAGTGATCCCCCCTTGGGATAAAAGAATCCAAGTAGTCGGGTACCACTCAAGTAGTGAAAGATGTGCTTAACTGTGTGCTAATGCTTTACACCTAGGCAATGCATAAAACTATTCATTTGGACATTAAAATTACTTTTCTAAATGGTGACTTACAAGTGTATGTATTTCAGCCCCGTGGTTTTGTGTAGAAAGGGCATGAAAACAAAGTGTGCAGGTTGAAAAGGAATTATATGGTTTGAAGCAAGCACCACGTGCTTGGTATGTATGATACATGCCTGCTTGATTGCACATGGTTTTGAGAACAATCCAATTGAGAGCATCTTATATGTTAAGCATGTTGATGATGTACTTTTGATCATTGTTGTGTATGTTGATGACATGCTAATCACTGGTCCTAATGAGTGCTCATTTTAAGGCTGATATGCATGCCTCTTTTAAGATTTCGGATTTGGGACATTCTCATCATTATTTGGGCATTTAGTTTATGCAAGTTGATGGAGGACTAGCTTTGTGTCAAACAATATATATTGACACATTATTGCAGTGTTTTGGCCTTGAAGGCTACAAACCCATTACCAGTCCTATGGAGACAAGTTTATGATTGAGTCTTCGTGATGTTAGAGATGCATTTGATGATGTTCTCTATCAGCAGATTGTTGGATGCTTGATTTATTTATGCATAACTCGGCCTAATATTCAGTTTGCTATTTCATAGATGAGCAGGTTTATAAATTGCACAGATGTCAAGCATTGGTAGGCAGTTAAGCACATTTTTCGCTACTTGAGTGGTACTCGGCTACTTGGATTTTTTCATCCCAAGGGGGGATCACTACCGCTAGATTTACATGCTTTTTTGAATCTGATTGGGTTGGTTGCTATGACACTCATGTGTCTACCGGTGTTTTTGCTTCATGCTTGGTAGCTCATGCATATCTTGGTTGAGAAAGAAGTAGCCTCCTATGGCCACTTCTACTTGTGAGGTTAAGTATAGGGCATCTTTCGCAGTGACTTTTGAGTGTGTGTGGCTCAAATGCCTTATGGCTGATTTGTGTGTTGGTTAATCTTTTGCCATCACCATCTTTACTGACAATTAGAGTGCATTGACAGTTGCGAGGAACCCTCTGTTCCATGCTAGCACTAAGCACATTGAGGTGCACTATCATTATGTAACAGAGAGGTTCTCTGCTAGAGAGATCAATTTGGCATATGTGCCCACATAGGAGAACATTGCAGACCTTTTCACAAAGGCTTTACCTAAGGAGAAGTTTGAAGCTTTCCACAAAGCTTTGGGCTTACTTCCTTTTGTGGATTGATTCCACATAGCTTGGCACTTCCTTATACATGAGTGCCAACTCCTTGTTCACCGCATCACTCTGACATGCGATGTGTTGATATATTTTGGTATCGATGTGTGTGAACACACTAGGACCATTGAGGCACTTTTTTCCCTCTTTAGGAGATTTTTTCTTTCCCCGACTTGTATATACACCTATAACCCTAATGGCTCATTTATCTTTGTACATTCTCTTGGTAATAAATTGAGTATTGTGTGTTGTGCTTCAAGCTTTTTCTTCTTCCTTGTGTTGTTCGCGTGCTTCCACAGACCTCTAACTCCAACAAGTGCAGCTTGAAGAATCAAAAACACTAGAAAACAATAAAATAGCCATGCATCCACAAGTACAGATGACTAGGAAAAGTTGTTCA
The DNA here is from genome assembly GCA_020310875.1 of Ceratopteris richardii. Classification (NCBI taxonomy): domain Eukaryota; kingdom Viridiplantae; phylum Streptophyta; class Polypodiopsida; order Polypodiales; family Pteridaceae; genus Ceratopteris; species Ceratopteris richardii. Next base: position 166,506,692 of record CM035406.1, read on the forward strand.
TGGTCTAACATCATATGATGTAAAAAATATATATTGATCTATCAAAATCAAATGGTAATGTCTTGTATGTTGATTCAAGTGCTTCAAGTCACATGTCTAGCCATGCAGAATGGTTTCATAGTTTGCTAAAAATGCTAGTTCTTGGATTTGTTGAAATAGGTGATGATGCATCACATCCTATTGATCATACAAGAAACATGGCACTATTAATGGAGGATGTGAAGGTAAAATATCTTAGTGTTATATTGCATGTTCCTAATATAACAGAGAACTTAGTTTTTATAGGATAGATGGCAGACTAGGGATTACAAGTTAGGTTCAGCTTTGATGGTTTATATGTAGAAGAGTACAGAAAAAATGGAAGGCAGATCACCAAAGGGAACAAATTGGGTAGGATGTTTACCTTAAATATGAAAATTCTTGAAATAAATGTAGCCATGTTTGCAAAAGGTGTAGATGTTATTGTTGACATAGAAATATGACACAAATGAATTGGACATGCAAGTTCATAAAGGATGAAAATAATGCAGTCCAAGGAGCTTATCGAAGGACTACCAAATTTCAAGGTTGCAAAGATGCAAAAGGTATGTGAAGCATGTCAATTTGGTAAAAAATCAACAACATCATTTTTGCATGTCAAGCATGTTATTGAGAATGTTATAGAGATAGTGCATACAGATGTTTGGGGTCCTATAAAGACCACATCTATGGGAGGTTGCAGGTTTTATGTCACAATCATTGATGAAAATACATGAGAAGTATGGGTATAATTCATGAAGGAGTAGAGTGAGGTCCTTACTCACTTTCAGAATTTCAAGCCTATGATGGAAAAATAGACTAGGAAGTATATTAGGGCATTAAGATATGATAGAAAAGGTGAATATATATAAATGATTTCAATAGTTTTTTAATAATTCATGAATTTGAATGTAGTTTTCATGCAGGTACACACCACAACATGCAAAACGGTGTTGATGAATGCCAAAATAGACATATTATAGAAACAGCAAGACCATTGATGGCCGACAAAAATATGGCTCATTGTTATTGGGTAGAAGTTGTGCACACTATTGTATGCATCATGAATAGAACTACGACTGCTATTATACATCAAGTTACACATGAAGAGAAGTTTATCAATAAAAATCCAAATGTCACATATGAAAGTATTTGGTTGTATTGCATATCTACATGTTTTAGATGAGTTGAGGATGAAACTTGATCGAAAAGCAAAAAAAATGTATGTTCATTGGGTACTCCCTTGACAAAAAGGGATAAAAATCCTACAATCCAATCAGACACTAGGTAAACGTAAGCAGATATGTGATGTTCGATGAAATGGAAAGCTTTTATGTTGATGCAAAAGGACTTAATGTTGAATCAAATGAAAAGAGAAATGTTGAAAACTCAAGTGCAGAATTAGATGGATCCAACTCAAAATGGTCCAAGCGATGATGGATCAAGATCATGATGGATCAAATCTGTAATGGCTAAAAGAAGCCCGTGATGGCTCAAGATTTTTCAACACAAAAATTGTTGTATCACCCTCAAATTTAAAATATCATTTTGAAGCTCTCAATGAATGCCTACAAATATATAGATCCAAGAAGCTTTTGAAGCTCAATAAAAATAGTTATAAGCTCTAAAAATATTTTGGTGGTCACCAAATATGTAGAAGAGCTAGGAAGTGACGACACTCATACATTAAACAAGCGAGAACACACTTGCGTACGGTAGATTGTGTAACGAAACATCAAAGAGTAGTGTGACTCACTCTATTGAAGAATAAACATGCTTGAAATATCAAGGATTAGTGCGACACACTCTAAGCAAGAATAAAGATGCGTGAAATATCAAGGATTAGTGTGAGACACTCTAAGCAAGAATAAACATGCGTGAGAAAACTAGGAAAGAGATGTCAAGTAAAAAAAAGACAATCTCTACTTCAAAACCATTTAGTACTTATTAGGAATGAATAGAGGCCAAAGGCTCGCTAAGAGTAGGGACTGGAAAGGGATGGCTCTAAGGCAAGAGGAGGAGACACTATCATAATCAGCACAACCCTTGCCACTATCGACATCAATCACCGACATTGCTCAGAAGCCAATGATTCCCCGAAGGGAGCTGGTCTAACATCTCATCATATCATATGATGAGGGGTGTCCTCGAAGTGCAAACAAGAGGACTTGAACATCCCCATGAAGGAAGGCAAATGACTCAACAGTTTGAGCCTGTAAACATTAAAGCCATTATGCTTCAAGAAGATTTGATAGTGCAAACATTAAAGCCATTATGCTTCAAGAAGATTCCCTAAGTCTTTACTATTCTATAAAGATTGTGTTTATTTTCCTTGGACTAGTTTATATGGTAGCCACTCACAATTGCATGATGTGAATACAAAAAAGGTTGACATGTGCACTACAAATTAATCTAATAACTAGTTATACAAGCTTCCTAACACGAGCACAAGGCCAACATATAAAATTCACATCATTTGTATAATTAACTAGAGTCCACCCCAAATTATATATAGCTCATCTATCCCCATGGTGCACACGAAGGCCACGATATAAGATTTAGATAATCTTCACAGCTAGCTAGAGTCGATCCCAAGCTCTTTGGCTCATCCACCTCCATAGTTCATCCAATGCCTTAGTGCAGAACTATTATTCCCTTTCTAGTTGCATTCATCAGCGACACTTAAGTCCTGAGTTCGAATCTTGACTGGACATGTCCATGAGATTCTCATAGTGATGCCTCTACCTTACCAGGTTAGGTGTGTATTTCTAATTCATTGTACTCTCAAAAAAAAAAAGGCAGACCGTCATTAGCGACATGGCAGTATCTCATTGGATGGGCTGGCTGGGCTGCTTTGCTTCGTCTATAAGCAAAGCTTTAGGTCCCACTCACCGCCCCTGTTCCCCCTTATCCCTTTTTTACTCTGGATTTTCGTCTTTGTGCGCTGTTGCACGGCAGAACAGAGCGACAAGGTCGGCGGTTGCGCCGCAATTCATTTTCCTCGTATCTTTCTTTTTCTTATAATATTTCTAATATTAATAATATATGAAATAAAATTAATATAATCAATTAATAGATGAGCTGGATATTTATATCCGCCCGCAGGCGCATATACTAAGCGTGACAATGTAGCACAAAACGGAGTCCAGACTCCAAAGGTGACTCATACCTCCATGCCATGACACCAATGCCCTTGCTGTGGAACTAGAGGTAGATTTGAATAGCAATGGCAATAAAAAATAAAAAATAAAAAATCAGAATATAACATTAGTGTTTGAAACGTTACTAACAACAACAATAATCTAAAAATGACAGAAAAAAAACAATATCAATAGTCATATAAATCATAATGACAGTCACAAAGGCGAGCAATGGAAATGTGTGAAAGTAATACCAATGTGGTGGTAATAGAAGTAGCAGCAATAGCAACAATAGTAGTAGTAGTAATAGTAGTAGTAGTAGTAGTGGTAGTGGTAGTGGTAGTGAGTGGTAGTGGTGGTGGTGGTGGTAGTGGCGATGGGGGTGGTGGTGGCAGCGGCGATGATGGTGGTATTAATATTGTTAGTAGTAGTGGTAGTAGTGCTAGAGTTAATATTAATAGTAGGGGTAATGGTGGTGTTTTTACTAATAGAGTACTAGTATGATATGAAAAAAAAACTAAGATGATCAATGGTGTAGGAATAGCATTTATATAAGGAAAGGTGAACAAAATGATGCTCATTATAGTAAATTAACCTTTTCTTTTTTACAATCTTCATTCCTAATGAATCCATCTATCCATTATCGACATATTTCTCCACTCTTCTTGATCAATTTAGGCTTCTCCTCTCTCTTCTCTCTCTCCCACATGCAAGTGAAAAAAAAAAAGAATGAAGAAATCTTTAAAGAGACAAGAGACCTCCTCATAAGCTGTTTAACAACAAGTGGCATCATATCTACCACAAATCCCTCATAAGCTGTTTCACACCAAGTGGCATCATATCTACCACAAATCCCTCGAGCTGTATAGAGAATAGAAAACTTAAAGAGACTTCGCACCCTCGAAATGGATCTTTCGTAAAAGGATCTTCTTTTTATTGACATGGAGTGCAAATCAATGAAGTGTAAGACATGAATAAAATAGCTAAAAAGCACATGGGAAGTTGCATGCATTAAAGAAGAGTGTTCATAAACTTCTTGGACCCATTAATGGAACAGTTTGAAATTTGATGCATATGAGTCAATATTATAACCCTAGAGGCGGTGTACAATGTCCTCTTCTGTTTGTCCATCATGTCTAGATGGATTGCCAAGGATATAAAATCATGTGAAAAATAACATAGACTAGAGTTTATTATTAATGCATTATGTGATAGGGCATGATTGAGGTTGGATAGTGATATGGGATTGATACTAGTAGGTGATCATGTTCAATAGAATATGCAATGGAATAGGCATTGAGGATAACTCACAACCTTACAAGTACAATCTTAAGCACACACACATGAGTCACCTTCACGGATTCTCATCATAGAAAAAAATCTAGGAACATTTTCAATGAGTTGCTCAATAATCTGCCTCACTCTTCAATTTTATTCTCTCTTCTCTCTCTCTCTCAAATCAAGCATGCTGATGGGTCCCTTTACATCATGATTTTCCAAAGTGACTATAATTGCTTCTATAAGATGGGGCCCTTGTTGAATATTTCGTCCCATGGTTGCTTTAAAGATGGGTTCTTCATAATGAAGCTAATCCCTTCAAAGTACTTGATCAACAACAACATTCTTGTTTTGGAACTTTCCATATGGGAGCTCATTCTCCACATGGATATTCCCCTAGGATGACAAGTGAGGACGAGAAAGTCATATTGGAAATGCATGTGGCCCATAATTCCACAACAAGCAAGACATATGCTATGACTTGAGAACATGAGTTATGAAAAGAGGCATTTCCAATATTCACTCAACCCCATGTCCCATAATTTTTTTGTATTCATTCCACTATTCGCAAAAGTAGTTAGAGTTACCAGTTGGCCAAGGAAACTCACATTCACACATACTTTATAGCCACAACACACATATCAAAATGTATAAAAGGAGGGACAAAACATAATATGTATATATGTGTGTATATATATATATATATATATATATATATATATATATATATATATATATATATATATATATATATATATATATATATATATATATATATATATAGAGAGAGAGAGAGAGAGAGAGAGATTGTATTGAACGAAAAGAACCATATGCAACAAGGGTTGCTTATAGGTTCCCTCTTTCATGGTTTCTCTAAGTGTACGAGTCATGAAACACAGAACCTCTTCTTATCTTTTATTAATGTGAATTTTATAGTAAATGTATTGTCATTTAGTAATAAACATGACTTCTGGTTTGATATGAGTGAGAAGAAACATAGGGAATTAAGATGAGAAAAAAACGTTAGATGGATGATCATTTTCATGAAAGATATGAATCAATAAAGGAAGAAGATTTCCTTATATGAGCTGTAGAGATATGGTTATCCATGCCTTTATGACCTCTCTCTTCTAGGAGCTAATGGGCATAGTTTCCTCGAGACACCAAGTAAACCACAAAGTAGAGGTTAGACAAGGTGAGAACTTGGATCTAAGTGGTTTAACTAGCCAAAGCCATTACATTTCTAGCCTAGGGGTTGAACCCTAGACCTCTGCCTCCAGAAGCCAGAGGATGTGGACAATCAGATGATGGTTCTTGGGAACATTGTTGTTGTTGACTTTTAGTAGGTGCTTGCTGTTGCTTAGATTCTTGTTGTGTAGGTTGTTGTTTTTGAAAGGCTTGAGCTTGTGATTTCTACCATTTGTATTGATTTTGTTGCTACCTCAACTATTGTCATTGGCATTGCTATTGACTCTGCTATTCCTGACTAGTTTGTCTATCTTGCTCATCAGAAGTTGAGTTGATTATGTAGTCCAAATGAGTTGGTATTATTCTTGGCCTTTACTATATTCCAGCCGAGTTGGAACAAGTTGATGGTGGATTCATCTACTTCCTTAGAGTCATCTAGAATGAAGATGGGCTATGCGAGTGGTTGCTGAGCTAGCATTTTTGGTGGCAAGAGTAAATCATGAACCAATATAGGGGCAGTACTTGGAGGTGGCATTATTATAAAAGAAAATGTGGCCTGTTGTTGTTTGAACTCCTTAAACATTCCTAACAATAATGCCATAAATGAGACAATGGTGCTCCCTTGTAATTTCTCGATGTAGGTAATCCGGCCAATTGATTTGTGTGGTCACTAATGCATAGAGCCAACTATAAAAACATTGGCTGATCATGAATTTTTCGCCCTGTAGATTTAAGGCTTCACATAAGAACTTGATAACATCTCCTTCTCTGGTCATAATATGGTGGATTCATTGTCCATAACTCTTGTGCGACTTTGAGACGTTTGGCAGTACTAGGTGAAAGATTAATCACATGAACTGCACTCAATACTGCCTCTTCCCAAAAGCCTTGTGAAAGGTTTGCATGATGTAGCATAGAAACTACTCTATCATAAATAGTTCTATCCATCCTTTCAACTACACATTACGTATTAGGGTATGAGTTAAACTCTCTATGAATTCCTCTAGAATGATAGAAAAGGATGAATTCATGTGAGGTATCTTCACCCCCATTGTTTGAATGTAAAGCGTTAAGTTTAGTTCCTTTTTTAGTCTCAATTGAAGCAAGCAATTTTTTGAATGTAAGTGACAAAGTAAAGAGAACCACATAATGGCCTTGTGGCATATGACCACACAAATTTGTATGAATGAGATCTAAAGGCTGAATTGAAGATTCAATGTGCATCGTATCCACATTCCTAGTTTGCTTTCCATATTGACAATGTTCACAAAATGAAAAATTAGACAAAGATAACACATGTAAATAGCCAAAATGAGGAAGATTTTCCATTCCACTATGAGATATGTGGCCCAAAAGGCCATGCCAAATATAGGCCATATGTTGTTTAGTAACAACTAACAAGTGTTATTTCTATGATATAAATAAAGGAGAAAGTGATGCAACTTTGCTTGCTTTTGCAATAACCATATTGCTCTTTGATATGCAAAATGATTGAGCATAGAAGAACACCTTGTAACCAAGGTCATCAAGTTGAACAACTGACATCAAACTGTGTGATAACTGAGGTACATGGCATACATTATGCATAGTAAATTTTGAGGCATCAATGAACTACACAACCATATCTCCAATCTCAACAACGTCACACTCATAAGAATCAGTGCTTGTTTTGCTTGCATAAAATCAAAATTCTTTTGCTTCAAAATGCTCTTTTACTAGTGAAGTGGTATGGTGGTGATGTACCATGATGGGTTCTCATTTTTGAGAGCTCCACGACGATACCCTCATAGAAGAAAAATCGAGTTGTAGACATCATATTGAATACTCTGCACAAGACCTCTAGAATATGTCGAACTACATAGTACACATAGAGCATGAACATAGATTCCCTAAGTTTTAGAAATGCAATCGGACTTACAATCTATGGTTGATGAGGTCACTATATGTTTTATTAAAGAACATATACAAAATTGTCTGATGGCCATTTGGCCTTTCAAATGGACACTAATGGTAACAATCGGGTTCTGTGGCTCAAGGTTGCAGTGTTGTACAGGTCAGGACAATGAGGATATCACTAATCATATGAGCATAGCTTTTGATCCATTTACCAAGGTTTTAATGGCTTTTCCCTCTAGGGTCCGTGGCATGAATGTGGCCGGGCCAATTTTTTAATCAATATAAAAGGGTCAAATTCCATTCCATTTTAAAATTTCTTGGCTTCCTTTTTAAATTAGATTCAAAAAATAAAATCATATCCCTAATGTTAGAAATAGGGATCTTGAGGTTGCAATCATGTCATCTTTTATGTTCTTTCTACATCGCTTGCAATAGCAGAAAGCTCTCACACCTATTATCTTCTAAATTGCTCATAGTTTCTAAACTAGGTCCGAAAGATTCATGAGTAAGGAGTTGATGTTGTAATGTTATTCTAAGACTTGAGATCGATAATTCGCATGGTAAAATAGCCTTGACTCTGAATGCCAATTTGAAAGATGTAAATCACATGAGGAGAGATGGTTGATACACTCCAAAGATGTGCCTAGTGTTGCAAAAACCTGCTCTACACCTACCAAGATAGCTTCAAGGACGATAAGAGGACACCTTGTGCTTACGGATGATGGATATAAACCATCCTAATGCTTTGGAGCATCAATCCCAAATTGATTCATCAAGACACAAAATAGATTTTGGAAATTAACTCAGAGCTCACAGCCTGCTGTAAATTGAACAGAGATATCTTGCACACATCTAATTAGATAGATAATGAATCTAAAGCAACAAATTTGATGAATTTTGATGAACCATACTGAGAGGAATAAATCTAGCAATATAAGGGTGTCATCCCAACATTTTAGGAGTTATCTTCCATAATACATAGTTGACTTCAAATGAACATAGCTCATAGAATAATGAACCAACGATGATGAAAATTTATATGATGCAAATGGACTTATGAGATTATCTATACCAATTTAAGTCACAACAAAAAATTAATTATACATAGAGAAATAAATAACCAAAGCTCACTGAAAATGTGAATGTAAACCTATAGCAATAGATGAGAAGAACTCCAAGATGTAACTTGAAAATCAATTTGTATCACACATGTTGTAGATCATATGAATGGATATGAAGCTTGGGAAGGAGAAGCACAATATGTGCTTCACTGATAGCTTGATGTTTGATTAGAACCTCCTCAGGATGTAGTTATAAACTCTGCTCTTTACCCATGATTACACATAGGTGTATATATGGAGGTTTTTAAATTGAAATCTTGGAGGGATTGTACCTAAAAGTTTCCTCTAGTTGGGAAATCACTTAGCTAGTCAATCACTCCTAACTCAGCTCATAATCTGTCCCTAAGTGGGCCACAAGATTCTCGAATGACTTTTACTTTTTGATGTACTTACTTTTCAAGTTTTACATGAGTTTATTTCTATGGCTTTCTCATTGAGAGTATACATAAGCTATGCTTTACACTAATGAGTGATCAAGCACTAGGCTTGGATGGAATACACCATCAGCTCCCCCTCAAGCCTAGTATTCTTGAGTCTTTAGCCCTCCTTGATTTCTACCAATCCAATCATGCCTTTGAAACTGCTTAGCTTGATACCATGCAATGACGTAGTCAACATATCTGCACATTGAAGATTAGTAGACACATAGGACAATTGAATGTCCTTGCTCATTAGCTTCTCTCTAACATAATGATAATGGACTGCAATATGCTTGGTTCTAGCATGGTAAACTGGATTAGCTGCTAAGTGAAGCGAGCTTGTATTATCACCAAAGATGTGAGGAGCTAAGGTATGTAAAACCAAATCTAAGTATAAACACTTTAACCACATAGCTTCTTGTGTTGCATTAGCCAAACCTCTATATTCAACTTCAATAGATGATAGAGCAATATTTGGTTGCTTCTTTGAAGACCATGAAATTGGTTTTGAACCTGCAAAAGTCAAATAGCCTGTTGTACTCTTCGTGTCATCCTTTGATCCAACCCAATCTGAATCTGAGTAAATTTTGAGATCAATTTCAAAAGTGAAGGGGTAGAAAAGCCCTTCATTTATGGTACCCTTCAAGTATTTGAGCACTCTCTTAGCTGCTTCCATGTGTGGCCTCCTTGGCTTGTGCATAAATTGACTAAGTATGCTAACACTATAGCATATGTCCACCCTTGTGAGAGTTGCATAGCTCAAGCTTCTTACCAAGCTTTGATAGCTTGTGATATCCCCTCATAAGCACTTAGCTTATGATCAAAATCCATGGGTGTACGTGCACACTTAGTATTTTCCATTTTAAACTTAGAAAGCATGTCATGTACATACTTCCTTTGAGTGTTGTAGATACTAGAATCTGTATAGACAACTTCAAGTCCAAGAAAATAAGTGAGAGGTCCAAGATCACTGATCTTGAATTCATCCTTCATTCCATCCTTTACCTCTTTAATTCCATTGACATCCTTCCCTGTAATTATAATGTCATCTACATATACACAGAGATATATGACCTATGATCCATTCCTCTTGATGAATAATGATGTATATGCTTTACTAGCTTTGAATCCTTGGTCCTACAAGTAGGTAACTAATTTGTGATTCCAAGCTCTTGGAACTTAATTCAAACCATACAGAGCCTTCTTCAATTTACACACATAATTGGGATGATGTGCATCTTCATAACTAGGTGCTTGTGCCATATAAATGTCCTCTGAAATCCAACCATTGAGAAATGCATTTTTTACATCTAGTTGATATAGCTTCCAATTCCTAGATGCAGCAATGCTAACAAGTACTCTAGTGGTAGACATTTTAGAAATACGTGAGAAGGTCTCTTCATAGTCTATCCCATGGGTTTGGGAAAACTCCTTGGCTACTAACCTTGCCTTATATCTATTAATACTACCATCTAAATTCCCTTTTACTTTATAAATTCACCTTGATCCAATTGCCTTCATTTATGGTTTGCTAGGAACAAGTTCCCATGTGTCATTGTCCATGAGGGCTTCCATTTCTTCATCCATTGCTTCTCTCCATTCCTTCTTGCTTTGAGCTTCTTCATAAGATGTTGGTTTTTCATTGTTGGAGTCCTTAGCCATATAGATTGAATGCTTTGTGACCAAAGAGGTATCAAATCCATATCTCTTTGGTTTCTTCTTCTCTCTCATTGATCTTTTGATTGGTTGATGAGAGATTTCTGAGCCCTAGGTCTTGCACCTTAGCTTACCCTTTGTTTTTTTTTCCATAGCTTGAATTTCTCTAGATTTGTCATGTTATCTTCATGATGCTTTGGTTCCTTTGTTGGAAGAGATGGAAAGTCTTCTTCTAAGTCATAGGGTAGCTTCACTTTCCTATCATCATCAATCCAAGATTTATTTTTATCAAAGACTACATCCCTACTAACTAAGAAGCCTTTGTTAGTGGGATTATACATTTTGTATCCTTTTTTGTTTTGATCATGTCCAATAAAGATACACTTCTTTGCTTTGGGATCCAATTTCCCTCTTACTTGGGAAGGTATGTGAGCATAAGCTAGACATCCAAAGATTTTCCAATTCTCTAGACTTGGCCTTCTTCCATTCCATACCTCATAGGGGGTCATATCATTTAAAGACTTTGATGGAAGTCTATTTATAAGGTATGTGGTCGTTGATACAGCCTCCGCCCAAAGATAATTTGGTAGAACCTTTTCTTTTAGCATAGATCTGTCTACCTCAATTATAGTTATGTTCCTTCTTTCAGCTACTCCATTGAGTTCAGGTGTGTATCTAGTTGTTACCTCTCTTTTGATGCCTCTTTCTCATAGGAAAGCATCAAATTCAATTGACAGGTATTCTCCACCACCATTGGATCTGAGTTTCTTGAGAAATCTTCTTGTTTGATTCTCAAAAAGAGAAAGATATCTTTTGAAACAATTGAAGACTTCATCTTTATGCTTCATAAAGTACAGAATTATCCATCTACTACAATCATCAATAAAAGATGCATAATATTTTGAAGTTAAAATAGAAGGTTCTTTGCATGGACCCCACACATCTGTGTGTACAAGATCCAATAATTCTTGATGTATATAGCCTTTCCTATTGAAGGGTTGTCTGTGAGCTTTGCCAAATTGAAAAGCTCAACACTTGTATATCATATGTTTTCTGTGTGATGTTGGGAAATCCAAGTACACTTTTATCCCTACAAATTTGTTTCAAAGTTCTTTCACCAATATGAGCAAGCCTTTTATTCCATACCTCCAATTCAGAGAGCATTTGAGACCCATAGCTAAATAGTGTTAAGTTCTTTGTTTCCTCCACTTCAACGGTGAAGAGTATTCTGTATTTTCTCCTCTGGCAATCCTTCTAAATCCTTGCTTGGGGTCTTCCACATATGCTCCATGCCTTGTAAACCTAACCTGCAATCCTTTCTCCACAATTTTTCCAACACTTATCAAGTTTTTGGTTATTGTAGGTAGATACAAAACCTTGCTTAGAATATTCATGTTGCCATGTAATGTCTTGAAATTAACTATTTTCTCCACAGAATGCCTTGTATCATCACCTGTTTGCACTTCTTGTTTATTATTGGGATCTTCTAAATCAGAAAGCAATGCTACATTTCCTAATACATGATTTGAGCATCTTGAGTCAATATAGAAAACATGATCATCATCCTTACCCTACTTCAATGATAGGTTCATGAGTAGTGAGTCCTCTTGACTTTGATCTTCATTGTAGATGTTGTAATCCTTCCTTCCTCTGTATCCATTTTGATGGTTGTTATTGTTGTTGTAGTAGTTGTTGTTGTATCCTCCATTGTATCTACCTCTATTTGATCCATATCCTCCTCTATTGAATCCTCTTCCTCTGGAATTCCTTGGGTTCTTTTAATATTCCTCAATAGTGTGATTACAATAACCATAGATATTACAAGGTTGAGATGCTTGGGGTCTCCCCTTGCCTTGCTTTCCTCCTCTCCCTTTTCCTCTAGCTTTTCCTCTACCTGTGAAGTTGGCATGGAAATGGCTAACTTCATCTTCATTCTTCTTAGACTCTAACTTATCCTTAGATTTAGCTTTATCAGAGTTTAAGGTAGAGGATTGATTACCTCTTGAGGATTCACCATTCTTGCTTATCTTTGCTTCATGTGTCAAGAGTTGGACCATAAGCGTTAAGGTCAAGCACTTGCAAGTCCATGTATAGATCCATGTTAGTTGTGAATGATTCCCACTTGTCATCAGCTTTGATACCATTGATGATTTGCCTTATGATTTTCTCTTCTTCAATTACATCTCCAATGCTTCATAACTGATTAGAGATCTCCATTTTGGTGACATAATCAATCACACTTTGCTTGGGACTTTTCTACAAGGTAGTGAAATCCATCCATAACTAATTCTTCCTTGATCTAGTATTTGAAGAGAAGAAAGAGGAAAGAGCTTTCCAAGTTTCTCTTGAAGTCTTGCATCCTTTCACATGAGGTAAAAGAAAATCAGAGATTGATTCTAAGATGTAGGACCTCGCTAGTGCATCCTTTGAACACCAAGTTGTAAGCCTTTCTTGCTCTTCATGTGATGGTTGTCCTTTGCTTCTCATTGTTGGCATGACTTCATCTTCAGATATGTATCCAAATAGATTTCTCCCTTGAAAATAGGCCTCCATCCTCAGAGACCAAGTTGAGTAGTTGTTTCTATCCAATTTTTCAATGGTGGAAGGAAAAACCATCCCCCATATTGATTTATCTTTGCTTTGATACCACAGAGATGGTCCAATTTTTCAATGGTGGAAGGAAAAACCATCCCCCATATTGATTTATCTTTGCTTTGATACCACTATGAGGAGAGATGGTTGATACACTCCAAATATGTGCCTGGTGTTGCAAAAACCTGCTCTACACTTGCCAAGATAGTTTTAGGGATGATGAGTAGACACCTTGTGCTTGCTAAGGATGCATATAAACCATCCTAGTGCTTTGGAGCATCAATCCCAAATTGATTCATCAAGATAGATTAATTGAGACAAAACAAATGAAGCAAAACTTGCTATTTTTGGATGACTTACATTGTGGAAATTAACTCAGAGCTCAGAGCCTATTGAAAATTGAATAGTGATATTTTGCACACCTCTAATTAGATAGATAAAGAATTTAAAGCAACAAATTTATGAATTTTGATGGACCATACTAAGAGAAATAAATCTAGCAATATAGGGGTGTCATCTCGACATTTTAGGAGCTATATGCAAGAATTCATAATTGACTTCAAATGAATGTAGCTCATAGAATAATGAACCAATGATGATGAAAATTGATATGATGCAAATAGACTTATCAAACTACGTATAACAATTTAAATCACATCAAAAGATCAATTATACACAGAGAAATCAATAATTGAAGTTGAATTAAAATGTGAATGTAAACCTGTAGCAGTAGATGAGAAGAACTCCAAGATGTAGCTTGAAAATCAATATGTATCGCACATATTGTACATGATATGAATGGATATGAAGCTTTGAAAGGAGGAACACAATGTGTGATTCACTAATAGCTTGGTGCTTGATCAGAATCTCCTCAAGATGTCGCTATAAACTCTGCTCTTTACCCACGACTACACATAGGTGTATACATGGAGGTTTTTGAATTCAAATCTAGGAGGGATTGTACCTAAAATCTCCCTCAAGTTGGGGAATCACTTACCTAGTTAATCAATTCTAAATCAGCTCGTAGTCAATAATGTTGGTGTAAATCACAAGCCTACACATTTGGCTTGGAAGATAGCATGAAGACTCTACATACATGAAGAATCATATTAACATATGCTAGTGGTTAATTACCACTTTATCTCATTGTAAAAGTCAAATTGACTTAGAATCTTTTATAATCACCTACCTAAGTGATTCATGGAAAAAGTAACTCACTTGATTGAGAGAATATCTCCAAGCATTTAGGAGCTTGATCATAGGGAGCCAAAAGTTTGAATTTTGAATTCAAACTTTAGTTATTTCCTATAAAAATGGATATGAAAAAGTCGCGGGCAGATTACTTGACTCCCGAGCTTCATTCTACTGTAATTTGAGTGTGTGTGAGGTCTATACCATAGCCTACACCTCTCTACACCATTAGGCAATGTTATTCATGCCAATGGGATTGTACACAAGTGTTAATCTATAGATACATTTACATCATTCATTTCTGTACTCTCTGCTAGTCTACTCAAAAGTCTATCAACTTGTCAAGGGCATATCTCGGTCATTACTCCACCAAATTCAGTGATTCAAAGTCTGTTGGATTTATCTTGAAGGCTACTACATGCTATCAAAATTTGAAGACATTCTATTCAGCCAATTCAGAGAAAGCTGCGTCGAGGTGCTCACTGGTCTATTTCTGCTACAGTCATAAAAAGTCGGGGGTATAGCTAATCTTGCTAAATTGATTTCTCTTAGCATAGTTTATCTTTTTACATAATTCCACTTGCAAATGGTAGCTTACTAAGCTAATTAAATACCCCTAGAAGGAATTTTATCAATTGCTACTGTGCTGGTTACACTGAGCAAAACATCTAGCAGGTGTCAAGACCAAAATAGAAGGTTTTCTTGAGTTTGTGACTTCCAAAGTTATCTGTTTTGACTCAATCATTGCACATATTATTTCCAAAGGACATAGGCCATTTCTTGGTGTCATTGGAAAGCTAAGGAAGTCTACTAATCAAGTCTGAAGCAAAAGAGGGCTGGTACAAAGCAGGTTTAGCAGTACCTACTCAGTCTCTTGGATCATCCATCCATCTTTCCCAATAGTGGTATCAGAGCAAATAAGGTAAAATGGGAGATGGTTTTCCTTCATTCATTGATAAATTGGATAGGAACAATTATCAAGCTTGGTCTCTAAGGATGAAGACCTACTTACAAGGAAGGAGTCTCTATGGATACATCTCAGGAGATGAGGAATTTCCCTCATTCAAAGCAAGAGGATTGCCAACCAAGGAAGAACAAGAAAAGCTCAACACATGGTGTGCAAAGGATGCACTGGCAAGGTCTTATTTACTCAACTCTATATCTGATTTTCTTTTGCCACATATCAGAAATTGCAAGACTTCCCAAGAGACTTGGGAAACTCTGTCATCATATTTTTCCTCCAATACAAGGGCTAGGAAAAATCAGTTGTGGATTGAATTCACAACACTAAGGAAGCAACCTAAACAAGTTGTTTCAGAATTTGTGACCAAGATCAAAGATGTTGCAGATCAGTTAGCAAGCATAGGAGAAGAGATTGAAGAAGAACAAATTGTGAGGCAGGTAATCAATGGAATCAAGGCTGATGACAAGTGGGAAAGCTTCACCACTACAATGGATCTCTACATGGACATGCACACTCCAGATCTTACAACTCTCATGGTTCAATTATTTACACATGAAGCAAAGCTCACCAAGAGTGGAGATACATCCAAAGGTAACAACTCTTCTGCCCTATACACTGATAAGAAGTCTAAGGATAAAGGCAAGAGTAAGAAGATGGAAGAGGAAGGCTCTACCTCCCAAGCCAACTATGCAGGGAGAGGTAGATCTTTAGGTAGGGGCAGAGGAGGTAAGAAAGGTAGGGGGAGACCCTATAATTCATCACCATGTAACATTTGTGGTTTATCAAATCATACCATAGATGAGTGTTTCAGGAATTACAAAAATCAGAGAGGAAGAGGCTACCAAAGGGGTGGTTACTCACAGTCAAGAGGAAGATTCAACAATCACCAAGGCCACAACAACAATTACAACAACAACTACAACAACAATTACAATGGCAACTACCAAGGAGGATTCAAAACTAGAAGGGACTACAACAACTACACAGAAGAGCAGGATGACTCTCTTCTGATCATCAATATGACTTCAAAGACAGGTACAAATGATGATCACTTATTTTACATTGATTCAGAGTGTTCAAATCATGTGGCTGGTAATGTGGCACTACTCTCTGATCTTGAGGAACCAAAAGGTAAACACCAAGTCCAAACAGGTGATGATACAAAGCATTCTGTGGTTAAAGTTGGAAATGTAAAGACTTGTGATGGTAATCAGAATTTGTTGAGCAGGGTACTTTATGTACCAACAATTACAAAGAACTTAATGAGTGTTGGTCAGATTGTAGAGAAAGGTTTGCAGGTCAGATTCAATCAATATGGAGCATTTGTGGAGGACCCAAGACATGGATTCAAAAGGATAGCTAAAGGAGAAAAATCAGGTAGACTTTTCACTTTTGAGTTAGAAGACACAAAGAATATTGCACTATACAATTATAAGGATCAAACACTTTCAGAGCTTGAGATTTGGCACAAAAGGTTAGGACATATAGGAGAGAGGACCTTGAAGCAAATATGCAGGGACCAATGTGTGCTTGGGATACCTAATGTATCCAAGCAACATATGATTTAAAAGTGTGGTGCTTGTCAATTTGGTAAGTCTCACAGGTTACCCTTCTCAAGGAAAGGATATATGCATGAAGACTACCTAGAGCTGGTACACACAGATGTATGGGGACCTAGCAAAGACCCCTCAGTCTCAGGTTCAAGGTACTATGTGTCTTTTATTGATGATTATAGTAGATGGACTGTATTATACTTTATGAAGCACAAGGATGAGGTATTTAATTGCTTTAAAAAATATCTTGCACTAGTTGAAAATTAGACAGGAAGGAATTTGAAGAGGCTAAGGTCAGATGGAGGAGGTGAGTACTTCTCCAATAAATTTGAGGACTTCTTGCAGGACAGAGGCATCAAAAGAGAGATAACCACAAGGTATTCTCCTGAACAGAATGGGGTAGCTGAAAGAAGAAATAGGTTAATTGTTGAGACAACTAGATCTATGCTTAATGAGAAGAAGTTACCCAACTACCTATGGGCAGAGAGTGTTTCTACTGCCACTTACCTCATAAACAGGTTATCATCTAAGTCACTTGATGGTATGACACCTTATGAAGCATGGCATGGTAAGATACCATCTTTAGATCATTGCAAAATATTTGGATGTGTAGCATATATGCACATTCCTTCTCAGGTAAGAGTTAAGCTAGATCCAAAGGCTGAAAAATGCATTTTCATTGGATATGATTTAAATAAAAAAGGTTACAGATTCTATAACCCTACCAATAAGGGATTTATGGTAAGCAGAGATGTGATCTTTGATGAAAATGATTCTTGGTATGAGAATGAATGCAGGAAGGTCAAACTACCCTATGATTTGGAAGAGGAATTCCCAAAACTTGCAAAGGAGGAACCTACTCAGGATGGAGATTCAAGTTCAGATGATGAAGATACAATCAACCTTGAAGAGTTCAAGGCATGGAAGTCCAAGGGCAAAATGAAGATGAAGAAGCTTGAAGACATACCTGAATCTTCAACACAATCAATCAGAAGATCTCAAAGAGAAAGCAAGAAACCTATCAGATATGGGTATGATACATCTCTTGTTACTAAACATTCAGTTTATCTTGCCAAAGATTTGTCAAATGAAGAACTAGGTTCATATGAAGAAGCAATAACCAAATCAGAATGGAAAGAAGCTATGGATGAGGAGATTGAAGCACTCAAGGAGAGTGACACATGGGAGTTAGTACCTAAGAAGGACTCCATGAAGGTAATAGGATCCAGATGGATCTATAAATTGAAAAGAAATTCTGATGGAACAATTAATAGGTACAAAGCCAGATTAGTAGCCAAGGGTTTTGCACAAACCCAAGGCATTGATTATGAAGAAACTTTTTCTCCTGTGGCCAAGATTCCAACAATCAGAGTGTTGGTAAGTGTGGCTGCATCAAAGAATTGGAACATGTACCAATTGGATGTCAAGAATGCTTTCTTGAATGGATGGATCTCAGAAGAGGTTTATATGTCACAACCTCCTGGCTATGAAGACCCTAAGAAGGTAACTTATGTTTGCAAATTAAAGAAGGCTTTATATGGATTGAAGCAGGCACCTAGGGCATGGAATTACAGGCTAACTACATACCTCCAAGACCAAGGATTTGTTATGAGCAAGGCTGATACTTCCCTATTCATTAAGAGAAGTAATTCAGAGGTAATATATCTCTGTGTTTATGTTGATGACATCATCATTACAGGTAATGATGTCAGTGGAATCAAATATATCAAAAGCCAGATGATGAAGGAGTTCAAGATCAATGATCTTGGGCTATTGAAGTATTTTTTAGGGCTTGAATTAGTTTACACTAATTCAGGGATATACATTACTCAGAAAAAGTATGTACAGGATATGTTGAAGAAGTTCCACTTGCAGGATGCTAAAGCAGCAAGCACTCCAATGGAGGTGAACCTAAAGCTAAGTGCCCATGAAGGTGATGAAGTCCAAGACATTACAGGTTATCAAAGTATGGTGGGTAGCTTGAACTATGCTACCTTAACTAGAATTGATATTGCATATGGAGTTAGTGTGCTAAGTCAATTTATGCACAAGCCAAGGATACCTCACTTAGAGGCTGCCAAGAGAATCTTGAAGTATCTTAAGGGTACACAGAATCATGGTTTGTATTTTCCTTTCACTTCAGATATTGATATAAAAGTCTATTCAGATGCAGATTGGGCAGGATGCAAGGATGATAGGAGAAGCACTTCTGGATACATTTCTTTTGCAGGTGACAAACCAATTTGATGGTCTGCAAAGAAGCAACCAACTGTTGCATTGTCTTCTACAGAAGCAGAGTATAGAGGGCTAGCTAATGCCACTCAAGAAGCAATTTGGATTAAGCTTTTGTATACAGAATTGGGCTTATATACTCGGCCTCCAATTATCTTTGGAGATAATACAAGTTCTCTTCACCTTGCAGCTAATCCTATATATCATGCCAGGACAAAACACATAGAAGTTCATTATCATTATGTGAGAGAAAAGTTGCTAAGCAAGGATATTCAGCTGACCTATGTGTCAACCAACATGCAATGTGCAGATTTGCTGACTAAAGCTTTGGATGGAACCAAAGTTTGCATATTCAAATCTATGATTGGATTGCACGATATACTTGAAGATTGAAGATGAAGACTTAAGCCAAAATGTTTGGCTTGAGGGGGAGCTGTTGGTGTAAATCACAAGCCTACACATTTGGCTTGGAAGATAGCATGAAGACTCTACATACATGAAGAATCATATGAACATATGCTAGTGGTTAATTACCACTTTCTCATTGTAAAAGTCAAATTGACTTAGAATCTTTTATAATCACCTACCTAAGTGATTCGTGGAAAAAGTAACTCACTTGATTGAGATAATATCTCCAAGCATTTAGGAGCTTGATCATAGGGAGCCAAAAGTTTGAATTTTGAATTCAAACTTTAGTTATTTCCTATAAAAATGGATATGAAAAAGTCGCGGGCAGATTACTTGACTCCCGAGCTTCATTCTACTGTAATTTGAGTGTGTGTGAGGTTTATACCATAGCCTACACCTCTCTACACCATTAGGCAATGTTATTCATGCCAATGGGATTGTACACAAGTGTTAATCTATAGATACATTTACATCATTCATTTCTGTACTCTCTGCTAGTCTACTCAAAAGTCTATCAACTTGTCAAGGGCATATCTCGGTCATTACTCCACCAAATTCAATGATTCAAAGCTTGTTGGATTCAGCGTAAAGCCTACTACATGCTATCAAAATTTGAAGACATTATATTCATCAAATTCAGAGAAAGCTGCGTTGAGGTGCTCACCGGTCTATTTCTGCTACAGTCCTAAAAAGTCGGGGGTATAGCTAATCTTGCTAAATTGATTTCTCTTAGCATAGTTTATCTTTTTACATCATTCCACTTGCAAATGGTAGCTTACTAAGATAATTAAATACCCCTAGAAGGAATTTTATCAATTGCTACTGTGCTGGTCACACTGAGCAAAACATCCAGCATGTGTCAAGACCAAAATAGAAGGTTTTCTTGAGTTTGTGACTTCCAAAGTTATCTCTTTTGACTCAATCATTGCACATATTATTTCCAAAGGACATAGGCCATTTCTTGGTGTCATTGGAAAGCTAAGGAAGTCTACTAATTACGTCTGAAGCAAAAGAGGGCTGGTACAAAGCAGGTTTAGCAGTACCTACTCAGTCTCTTGGATCATCCATCCATCTTTCCCAACAAATAAGTAACTAGGCCACGAGATTCTCCAATAACTTTTATTTTTTGATGTAGTTACTTTTCAAGTATTACAAGAGTTTATTTCTATGGCTCTCTCATTGAGAGTATACATAAGCTATGCTTTACATTAATGAGTGATGAAGCACTAGGCTTGGATGAAATATAGCAATAGTCATATCATCACCTTGTATAAGGTAGGATGAGCCCAAGGAGTTGTGGGTAAATATTGATCCCAATCGGCAATTTTTTTAGTGATACGTTTCCGTAGAATGCACAATAAAACTTTATTGGTACTCTTATCAAGGCCATTTATCTTGGATAATATGGGGAATTAAATTTATCACAAATTTTAAAGTGATCCATAGTTCTTTTAATGAGTTAATTCACGTGCTCGGTCTAAAACCATTTGTAAGGGTAATCCAAATGGTGGGGAAAATCCCTTAGTTAAAACATGTGCTTTTGCTAATACATTTTCTCATTTAAGTGAGCAAGCATCCACTCATTTAGTAGCATAATGAGTACAATTGATAATATATGTATTTCAAGTAGTGGTGATAACTAGAGAGATTGCACCAAAAAAATCCAAACCCCATTTTTGGAAGGGTTCAAATGGAAGGATGGGTTGCAACAGGAATAAGTGTTTTTGTAGAGGCTCTCCCAATCTCTAACAAGTGTCACAAGTAGAAATATAGCATCGAACATCCTTTTAAATAGTGGGTCACCATAGGCCACACTGAATAATCTTTTTGGTAGTTAAGACCCACTCCAAAATGGGATGTTGTAGGATGATGATGAGCTTTTGTGATTATGGCCAACACTTCATGAGGTTGCACACATCAAAGTCAAGCTCTTCTGATATCTTTATAATATTATTAGCCAATTAGAATCTGAAAGTGATGACTACATAAATCTAATTTTTGGTTTGTGGTGGTGCCAAAATATAAAGGCATAACTCTATTTTTTAGAAAAATATATAATACTGCATAGCAAGTGCAATTGTTTACAAATTCTAGGGTATGAGAGACTTGGTTCACTATCAAGTATCTTTGATATCATATGGGGGTCCTCTAGAGTCAGCTCATGATAGATAATTGTATGAGACACTATAGCTAGTGGCAAATCTCAAAGTCATATTCTTGAAAAATTAGGACCCATCTAGCGATTCAACCCACTAAAGCTTGTTGTCGAACTAGATAAAGTAGTCTATAAGGATCAACATGGAAATTGAATCTTCACCCTAGCAAATAATACCATAATTTTTTGATTGAATAAAATAAGCCCAAACACTCTTTTCCATTAACCAAATAATTATGTTCTGCTATAGGCAACCTTCTACTAGCATTAGCCGAACACACCCCATATCTGCAATTTTCATTGATACACTACCTATAGCTAATTCAAAAGAATCCATACAAATGTGGAAAGAATTGTCCCAGTTTGAGGCTTGTAGGAGTGGTTTCTAGGTGAGAAGTTCCTTGAGTTGCTCAAAAGTCACTCCACATTCTTTGGTTCACTTAAATTGACTTGGGAGAACATGTGTTAGACAATCAAGGGGAACTACACTATGGGCCAGATGACGCAAATGTCTATAATGCCATCAAATTTTCCTTGAGAACTGTTGTAGTTAGGACTAGTGGAGGACTCGAGCTTCTTGAGTTGCTTTAACCTTATCCAAATCTATTGCAATTCCTTCCTTGAAGATTACATGTCTTAATTATTTATCACAAATTACTACAAAAATGGACCTAGCATGGTTAAGATAGAGACAAATATACTAACAATATTTGAAGAAAATTTGGAATTGTTGTAGATGTGTATTCATGTATCAGCAAATAGAGAATTCATTTAAGAAAATTTTCATAAATATGTAAGATATGGAGAAAATATTTCTTGCATACACCTTTGGGAAGTGCTTGGTGCATTTCTTAGTACAAACCACATGGCTTTGTATGCAAATAACCCCAATTAATAGTGAAGATAGTTTTGGTCATATCATATTCTACCATATGTAATCGGTTATAACCATTGAATCCATCCATAAATGAATACATTTCTTCCCTAGCAACTTCATTTGATATGTTATCCAATAATGATAAATTAAAAGGATCAAGAATGGTAACTACATTAAGTTTTTGATAGTCAACACAAATCCAAATTTTCTTATTCTTTTTGGGAAAAATGACGATCAAGGATATCCATTCTAGATTCTCAATAGGAATTATAAATCCAAACTTAATCAGTCTTAATTTCTTGTTTAACCAACTTATACCATAATTTAGATTCATCCTAAATATTTGTTGAACTATGGGGATGGCATCTGGTTTCACTAAATGGAAAGTTGATAAAATCTAGGATCAAGTCTTTGCATATCTCTGTAATCCCATGAAAAAACATCCTAGATGTCTGTAAGGAGTTATATCAAAAGAGGCTTTGGTGGTCTTGCACATATCTAGATAGTTTGGGGATTGGTTGCTATCCCTAATTTATGAAATTATAATTGATCTTAATTGATGCTTATTCTATTAGATAATCATGTAGGAGCATGGTTTTGTACTTGGTGAAGCTAGGCAGAGACTAAGTTGTGCATTGGTGGCTAGAAATTTTTCTTATGGCTATAGATATTGAATAGCATTCAACAAAAAATGATGATTCCTATGGTAAGACCCATCTTGGTTAACTTTGATGAATGCTTGCTCCTCATCTTCTATCAGTCCTTCTACGAGGTTTGAAAGTTCTACAAATTTTGGAGTTTGATACTGATGACACTTACAAGCTTCATCAAAAGTGATTGTATACCAATAAGAAAATGATAATTATGTTCTTTTCCCATAATATCTAAGGCTACAAAAGTCATTTAAAAGTTGCTCCTTGCATGATAATTGGAACATCTCTGACTATTCCTAAGGGTTGCACTTGAGACTAATCGGCCACCTTGAAAAAGAAAGATGCTGGTTTAACATTTTTCTAGCCTAACTGATTGCATATGTTAAGACTAGTATATTTATACTAGACCCATCATCAATGAGTACTTTGTTTATTAATCCATCGTGGTACTACCACACTATAACTAATGGCACTTCATGATCTATGAAGCCAACTTTGGTTTGAGTTAGATTTTTTATAGGTTCTAAGAAAAGATTTTCTTCTACTTGTCACAATAGGTCTTGACTAAAGGCTAGACATAGAGATAGTAATTCACCTAAGGGGATCTAGATGCATACCTATAGCACAACATGCAGTCTTGGAAGCTAATTCCTATCTAGTATGAGGGAATTCCATACAATTTTGGATAAAGTGTAGTTGAAATTTGGTAGCTTTTGGGAAAAAGTCCAAGAAGCCTTTGGTACGGTTTGAAGCAACATTTGGTGAGCTTTAGGATTTGAAGAAAATGGGGTCTAGTGGTACTTCATTGTTGGTCAATGTTGGGGTTTTATGAATTATCACTTCACTATTCATCAGCCTTTTGTCATAGCTTTATTTGAATTTGAGTGACTGGTAAGTAAATTGTGGTGATTCATCATTCAACCATTTTGCTTCCTTTATGCTAAAATCTTATTGTTCATATAATGAAGGTCAAAGTTCTTCTTCTATGGGTTATATGATCTTATGAGACTACTTCACCAGAATGTCTAGTTCCAAATATGTCAACTTGAACATATTAATGGGAGGGGCCTTTAATTATCTCGTCTGGTCAAATCCTTGAGCATGTTGACAACTGGCACAAATATGTCCATCTTCTAAATAAAAGAAATTGCATTGTGGGGGTTGCCTATAATGTTGTTTTTGAGTCAAGGGTTTGCTCTCTATATCAAAAATCTTAATTTCTTTGATTTTGGTAGAAATTATTTGAAAACTTAGGTTTTTTCCCTAGTGGTGGTTGATAGCCCCGTTGCATCTATGATGCTCTATTAAAAGGTTGTGAAGCATATTGTAGAGGGGGCTATTTCTCCTAAATGGGTGTGTATGGTTGCTCAGGTGGTGGCTAGACATATGGTTGGGTTCGATACAAAAGATGATTAGGTATACTAAGGTATTCCACATTGGGCTAGGGGGAGCACTAGGTGGGAAAGTTTGAGCGTAGAAATTTGTACCTAGATGATGTGTGATTGAAGTTTGAGCTTGTAATCTTTCATTATGGATGTAATTGGTAGTAGAATGGTTGGTAACATCACAAATGGCACAATACATCTCATTCAAAGAAAAATAATTAGTTGTATAAACTGCATCTTTGCAACAAGTGATGTATAGTTGTTTTAATGGTTTTCAAGATCTACTCAAACATTGACCAACTATCTTTGTACAAGGTCCAAATATTCTTTTAATCAAGTATTCTCCCCTTCAGCCATGGTTAATCCTAATTTTCTTTCTAATTTTAAGGCAATGGGGATGATGTCATTTAATGAAATTTCTCTGACCCATACATCCACATAATATCATGTAGTCAAGGTAAAATACTCTTGATAAACCATCTATCAACTACATCTTGTGGGGTTCTACTGTCTATTGGAAATATCCATAAGTGCTTCTATACTCAATAGCTTAGCTATCTAAAGGTTTCTGAGGTTGTTGTTTAAGGTTCTGCAAAATATCATACAACTAAGAAGTTGACTTTGCACATCTAAACCAATTAAAAATTTCTTGCTTTAAGGCTTGATAGTCCCATAAATGGGTCAAATTCTATTAATCCCTTAATCCCTTCATCTATAAGTGTGGCTTGAAAAATTTTACATTTTGTGAATGGTATCTCTATTCCCATCTAAAATTCTCTAATGATTTTCAAACATGTGTATATGTGGATTGGGATCATCATTAAAATGGCCTTGAAACTTGGCATAATTTAATCATATGGTATGATTAGGTGGAGCTTTGTCAAGGTTAGGGTTCTCTTTGTTATTGCCATCAAAGTTAGATCCTCTTGAAGTTACAATCTTATTGTCACCAATTACAGAAATTTGTGAGGTCTGCAAATACTTAGTGCTTAATTCAATAGATTGAAGTGCAAAATGAGCATACACAAAATCCCACTCAATTAACTTGGTATCTCAAAAATTTTGGCTATCTTTAAGAAAGATGCCTAGATGGTTAGTGGTGTTAAAATCAAGCCTTAAACCTTAGCTAAAGGATCAAGTGGACTGAATATATTTATGAGACATTCCAGTGTGTTTTGGTGTTCAGATGTTCTCGTACAATTTGAACCCTAGGATTGGGAAAAAATCCTATCAATGATGATCATCACTATGAACAAGGGATAATGGATCTCCCAATTTGATGAATATGGCTATGATCTTTTAGTTTTCATGTATTAACCTATCCTTAAAGAATGTGATCCTAGTATAGATGTACTAGTAGAGGCAACTAACCAGAATTCTGAATCCATCATCATGGAGCCTTTTTGTGCTTTGGAAGAAGAGTACCTATATGAGGTAGATGATAAAACTCAAGAATAGAAAGAGTGTAATCATAACGTGAAAGTTAGTCACTCAACTAAACATAGAAGATAAAAAGAAGAAAAGAAGGAAAAAATATCCTACACAAAAAGAAGAAGAGGAACCCCCATTTGAAGTGCCATAAAACTTTAAGAAGTATGAGATAGAGAACAAGGAAATCATGGTAAGGATGCCAAAGAGAGAAGCTTTCATGGATGAAGCATATGACAATAAAGAACAAACTAAGAAAAATTTTAGTGATGATAGAAAAACAGGAAGAGAGATGTACATACATAGGACACGAATTGAGTGAAGAAGAACCCGAGTTGGTCAATCTACTAAGAGAGTATAGAGATATGTTTGCTTGGAATTACAACGACTTGAAAGGAGTGGATCCTGACATATGTTCCCATAGAATCCCCATCAATTTAGAGGCAAAGCCAACAAAACAGAAGCCTTACATATACAATTACAAATATGAAACTAAGATAAAAGGAGAATTGATAGGTTTATAGAAGCTGGATTTATCTAGGAGATTGAGCATATAGAATGGGTATCCCCCATTGTTTTCATGCCCAAAAATAATGTAAAGTTGTCTGTGTGTATTAACTTGAAGAAAGTTAACATCATCACTATTCGAGATAGTTATTCACTTCCTATATATCACTGAACATGTGTTGGAGCATGTAGTGGGCAAGGAAGTTTATAGATTTCTTGATGGATTTTCAGGTTACAACCAGGAAGCCATTGCGGTAGAGGATTAAGATAAGAAGGCTTCTACCATTCAATGGGACAAGGTAAAATAATAGGTCATATTGTGTCAAAGAATGGGATATTAACATATGAAAATAAAGTGAGAGTTATAGCTGAGTTACTGAGACCTAGGACAGTCAAGGAAGTACATGCTTTTATGGGTCGTCATTGATACTACCCACATTTTATCCACATGTAAGCTATCATTGCAAAGCCTTTGTACAACCTTTTGAGAAACTTTGAATGGAGTGACGAGTGTGAGAAATCATTCAATAAGCTAAAAAGAAGCTTGTGCTTATACCTAAAAGTGAATCCTAAAGTATAGGCTATATTCTCTCATCAATCAACAACCATGAACTTTGAGATTTGATGCTTCCTAACTTCCTCGTGGTTGTAGGACACTTTTACAAAAGTAAATGTGAATGGTTTTTACAAGGGTTTGATCACATAAGGTTCTATAAGAGATGTGCCCATTAACCAAGTATGTGAGCTTGGTTTTAATTACACCAACAGCTCCCCCTCAAGCCTAACATGTTTGGTATTCATTCCTTCTTGATTTCTTGCAAACCAATCATCAATTTAATATGTTCATCTTGGTTCCATCCAAAGACTTTGTGAGTATATCTACACATTGTAAATGAGTTGATACATAGGATAATTGAATATCCTTGCTAAGAAATTTCTCCCTTACATAATGATAGTGCACTTCAATGTGCTTAGTCCTTGCATGATATACATGATTAGCAGCCAAATGAACTGAACTAGTGTTGTCTCCAAAGATTATTGGTGTGTAAGAGTGTAACCGCAAATCTGCACAGAGTTGCTTTAGCCACATAGCTTCTTCAATTGCATTTGCCAAACTTCTGTATTTTGCTTTTGCAGATGATAAGGACACAATTGGTTGCTTCTTAGATTACCATGATATAAGCTTTGAACCTAAAAGATAAGTACCCTGAAGTGATCCTCATATCATCCTTGGAGCCAACCCAATCTGCATCAGAATACATCTTTATGTCTAAGTCAGAAGTAAAGGGATAAAACAACCCTTCATTCATGGTACCCTTTAGATATTTAAACACCCTTTTGGCAGCTTCCATGTGAGGCTTCCTTGGTGCATGCATAAAATAGCTCAATGTACTTACTCCAGATGCAATGTCTACTCTTGTTAGGGTAGCATAATTGAGGCTCCCTATAAGCTTTTGGTAACCTGTAACATCTCAAGAAGTTCTCCTTGATGAGAACTAAGCTTATGGTTGAGTTCCATGGGTGCACCTACAATTTTGGTATTCTCCATCTTGAATGTTACCAACATATCATGTATATATTTTCTCTTAGTAATAAATATACCAGAATCTATATACACAAGCCCTAAGCCAAGAAAATATGTTAACAACCCAAGATCACTAATTTAAAACTCTTCCATTAGTTGAGCTTAACCTGCTTGATACCATTAGCATCATTTCCTGTATTGATAATTTCATCCACATAGACACATAAGTAGATAACTTCTGAGTTGGTCTTCTTTATAAACAAAGAAGAGTCTGCCTTGCTAGCCACAAAGCTTTGATCCTACAAATAGGTAACAAGCCTATGGTTCCAAGCTCTAGGAGCTTGCTTTAGGCCATAGAGTGCCTTCCTTAGCTTGCATACAAACCCTGATTTACCATTATCTTCAAATCTTGGTGGTTGTGTTGTATACACTTCTTCTGATATCCATCCATTTAAGAATGCATTCTTTACATGTAACTGATATAGATTCCAATTCTTAGAAGCAGCAATACTTACCAAAACCCTAATTGTTGGCATCTTTGCCACAGGTGAGAAGGTTTCTTCATAGTCCACTCCATGGGTTTGAGCAAACCCCTTTGCCACTAGTCTTGACTTGTACCTATTCATAGAACCATCGTCCTAAGTATGGTTTTCCTGAAGTCCTTCTACTTCTTTTTGCATGGCTTCTCTCCATTCTTTACTCTTAGTAGCCTCTTCGAATGAAGAAGGTTCTTCTGTCATAGAGTCTTTGGTGATATAGACAGAATGCTTGGTAACTAATGATGTGTCATAATCATACCGTATGGGCTTTTTGCTTTCCCTTAGAGATCTCTTAAGTGCCTTGTTGGAGGGCTCTGGTATATCTTCCAACTACTTGAATTTGGTCTTGCCTCTTGACTTCCAAGCCTTGAAGTCAATCTGCTCTTCATCCTCTCAATTGATATCTTCTAGTAATTGTTGATCTTCCTGAGTGACAGTTGGAAAATCACTCTCCAAATCATAAGGTAACTTGACTTTCCTACAATCATCTTCAAACCATGAATTATTTTCATCAAACACTACATCCCTAGTAACTATAAATTCTTTGTTAGTGGGATTGTATAGCATTTAGCTTTTCTGGTTTTGATCATACTTTAGCGATCCTTCTGAAGCCTTGTTGAGGGTCTTCCACATATGCTCCATGGTTAGTGAATCTGACCTGTAAGCTTTTTTCAACAATCTGTCCAACACTAATTAGGTTTTTGGTTATGGTTGGCACATACAAGACCTTACTCAAGAGGTCCATGTTACCATCATATGTCTTGACATTTCCAATTTGCTTGACTGAGTGTTTAGTGTCATCACCTTTCTGTACTTCATGCTTCCCTTTGGGCTCTTCAAGATCAGATAATAAGGCTACATGTCCAGCTACATGATTGGAACAACCTGAATCAATATAGAAAAGATGATCCTCATCTTTACCTTGCTTGGATGTCATATTCATGATGAGTAGAGATTCCTCTTGGTCTTATATATAGTTATTATAATCTCTTCTTCCTCTGAATCCTCCTTGATAATTGTTGTTGTTATAGCCTTGATTGTAGTTATGATTATAGTTGCTTCCTCCATTATTGTATTTGCCTCTAGATTGTTCATAGCTACCTCTATGGAAACCTCTTCCCCTTTGATTCTTTGTGTTCTTGAAGCATTCTTCTGTGGTGCGGTTGGTAAGACCACAAATGTTGCAAGGTGGATTGTTGTAGGATCTCCCCCTGCCTTGCTTTCCTCCTCTGCCTCTTCCTCTAGCACCTCTTCCTCTACCTGTGTGGTTGGCTTGAGAGGTACTATCCTAATCTTCATTCTTCTTGAGTTTACCTTTATATTTACTTCTATTTTTATCTGTATAAAGGGTAGAAGATTGATCACCTCTAGAATTGTCACCATTCTTGTTGAGCTTTGTCTCATGGGTGCAGAGTTGCCCCATCAAGGTGTTGAGGTCAGGTACTTGCATATCCATGTAGAGATTGCTGTGGTGAATGACTCCCACTTATCATCAGCTTTGATGCCATTAATGATCTACCTTATTATATGTTCTTCTTCTATCTCCTCTCCAATGCTTGTAAGATGCTCAGCTACATCTTTCATCTTGGTTACATAATCAACCACTCCTTGCTTTGGTTGCTTCATTAGAGTTGTAAACTCCATCCATAACTGATTCTTCCTAGTTCTTGTTTTTTATGAGAAATATGATGAGAGTACTTCCCAAGTCTCTTGGGAGGTCTTGCAATTCCTAATGTGAGGTAATAAGAAATAAGATATTGAGTTTACTAGATAAGACCTGGCAAGAGCATCCTTTGCACACCATGTGGTCAACCTTTCTTGTTCTTCCCTTGTGGGTTGATGCTTGCTCCTGGATGTTGGCATCTCTTCATCTCCTGAGATGTATCCATATAGCTATCTCCCTTGAAGGTAGGCTTGCATCCTTGACCATGCTAAGTAGTTGTTTCTGTCCAATTTGTCAATAAAGGATGGAAATCCATCTCCGGTCTTGCTTATTGTTGCTTTGATACCACTGTTGGAGGAGATGGTGGATAGTCTTCAGAGATGAAGTGGAGTTGCTTGATCCTGCTTCACATCTGCCAAGAATGATTGTTGGAGAGTATAGTGGTCTTCTTTAGCTAGCTAATGATCATAAATAATCACCTATGTTGCTTGGAACATGATCCACTAATCAATGGATCAAAACAGATAGGTAGGCATTTATCCAAGACTAAGAAACTTGCTATTCTTGTCTATACAACTGTTCAATGTTTTGAACAGTTCTCTGAGCACAACAACAATTAGATTAGGAGCAAGATTCCGAATACGTAAAAGAAACTTCTTTTCTGTTTTTTTTAAGATAAATGTACAAGATCATTTTCATATGATCCATGCTTGGATAAATTTACCAAATATAAAGATAAAGGAAAAGAAGAGAAAAAAGAAAAAAAAATAAAAGAAAAAAAGTCTAGTCAAAATTCATGATGAGTAAGAGATACAATATCTTGCCTTGTAGTTAGTGGCATGTAGTGGGGAAAGTGGTGAGTTAAGAAGGAGGCACAAACTTCTTCACATGCTCATTGTTTATAAAAGTGAAAAGGGGGCACGTTCTAAACAAGGAGAGAAAGAGGCAAGAGCTCCCAGTAGTCGGATCTAGTCATTTTGTCTTCCCTTAGACTCCTTCCAGCCGCACATCAGTTTGTACACAGCTCTGTTGTGGAGCTCATATCTTAGTGTGTATGTAACCATCTTGAGTTTATTAATTGGAAATCTTATCTTGTGTACCTTTTGCATACCAAATATCTCCTTCAAAGCTTACATATTCTATGAGATATCAGTGAAAGAGTGAACTCTAGTTTTTCAGTATACCTATAGTCTATTTTGGTCGGTTAAGTTTCCCAACCAAACCATATCAAACTTACTTGATTTTTGTCTTGTTGGAAATATCTTGGCATTCAATTTCTCTACCCCAAATATCTCATTCAGAAGATTTATATTATGTGAAATATCTGTCAGAGAGTGAAGTCCAGTTTTATAGTGTACTTATGTGTGCAAGTGGTCTGTTTTGGTAAGTTGTATTGCCTAACCAAAACTCATCCAAATTACTTTTTTTTTAGCTTGTTGGAAAGCTATTTTTTTCTACTTTCTCTATACCAAATATCTTTCTCAAAGGATATATATTCAGAGAGTTATAAATCGGAGAGTGAAGTTCAGTTCTTTAGCATACTTGTGTGGACAGATAGTTCATCTTTGTTAGTTGCATTTCCTAATCAAAACTTGTCCAAATTAAGTTGTTTATAGCTTTCTAAAAAGCTCTCTTTGTCTACTTTGATTGACTAAAGGCACAAATCCATTTGAGTTTTGTATTGAGAGCATCAAGCTATCTAAGTTGTAGTTGTTTGTACAAGTGTTGGACATACAAGGGTGGTTCACTACACATTTCCGTTGTGCATAGGAGAACTCATTCTCCACAGTTGGTATCAGAGCAAACTTGGTGTTGAAGCTTCATCAATAGAGTTGGAGATAAAGCAAAACAAGAGAGGAGCTATAAAACAAGGGGGAGCTTCACAAACACAAGAGCAAAGGACTATAACTATTCGAGGTAACTCTCAAAGTTTTTGATACTCTTCAATGGCTGCCTTGGATCAACAAGTAGAGAAGTTGGATAAGGATAACTATCCCGTGTGGAAGTTTAGAATGACCAACTACCTAATGGGCAAAGGCTTATGGGGTATTGTGAGCGGCGATGATGCTCAACCTCAAATCAATCAAGCTATGGCCACCGAAGTCCAAAGGAGGCAAGCAAAAGAATGGGAAGAGAGGAATACAAGAGTCATGTTCCTCATTTTGCAAGTCATTACTAATGCCATGGTAGGGCATATTCAACATCTAGAGAAAGCTAAGGATGCTTGGGAAGCTCTTGAAAGGATGTATTCAACAAATACCAAAGCTAGGAAACTTCAACTCAAGAATGAGTTGAACACAATGAAGAAAAGTTCGAGTCAATCCATAGCTGAATATACTTTGAAGATTAAGGAGCTAAGCGATGCTTTAGCTTCTATTGGCACAACAATTGAAGACGAAGATCTTGTGTGTTATACTCTCAATGGCTTGAGAGAAGATGAAAGATGGAAGCCTTTTATAACTTCCATTAACTTGAAAGATGCATATCCAGGTTTTGAACAACTAATCCCTCATCTTGTCACAGAAGAGCTTAGCTTTGGTGGTCCCAAAGGAAAGGACAACCACAAACAAATGTTATATGCACGTCGAGGTTAAGGAAGAAACTCAAGAGGAGTCTCAAGAGGAAAAGGAAGAGGTCACAACCAGTCCAACTACAATCAAAACAATTCGGAAGACAACAAGAATGCATCAAATGCCAACACACAAGGAAGAGGTCGAGGTAGAAGTAGAGGAAGAGGCCGAGGATCCAACAATTCTCATAAAGGTATAACATGCTATCATTGTGGTAAAGTAGGACACTATGCTAGTGATTGTTGGTTGAAGAATGGAAGACCAAATGGAGGCAATCAAAGGAACCAAAGCAACTATGCAAGCACCTCAAGTGAAGGAAGCAAGGACACACTACTTGCAATGAGACATGAGTATAGAAGCTCTTATGAAGATGACAAAAAATGGTACATTGATTCAGGTTGTAGTAACCATATGTCATGCCAAGGAGGTTTGTTCACTAATCTACAGTTACCAAGTGGAAAAGGATGTGTTGAGACAGGTGATGATACTCAACACATGATTGAACAAATTGGAGATATAAGGCTTGGAGATACAAGTAGAGCAAATGTACTATCTAATGTTCTTCATGTTCCTACAAGAAGGGTTACCATGTCATATTCAATGAGAATGGGTGCTTCATAAAGAATGCAAAGGAAGGCTTCAAGGTCATTGCTCGAGGTAGAAGAGAAGGAAGGATGTTCACTTTGGATGTCAACATCCACATGGAAAGGTCATGTACATTCAATGTGGAAACAAGAAGATTTTAGAGCTAGACTTACGGCACAAAAGAATAGGACACATCAACATTCCAAAGCTAAAGGACATGAGCAAACATGAAGTGGTAAGAGGTCTTCCAAAATTTAATAGCATTGGACTACATGAGTTATGTGAAGCTTGTCAACTAGGAAAGCAAACGAGGCAGCCATTCAAGAGGAGCAATTATGTGGCTCCAAATGTCTTGGACTTGATACACACAGATGTATGGGGACCAACCCAAGAGGCATCAATGGTTGGTAATAGATTTTTTGTCACCTTCATTAATGATCACTCAAGAAAGGTATGGTCGTTTTGTATGAAGCAAAAATTAGAGGTGTTTTCTGTATTCAAAAGATTCAAAGTTGAAGTTGAAAAGGAAATAGGAAGGTCTATCAAAATCTTAAGGTTCGATGGTGGAGGAGAATACTTCTCCAAAGAATTTTCAGATTTTCTACAAGAGAATGGGATCAAAGGGCAGTTCACTTGTAGGTATACACCATAAGAAAATGGAGTAGCTGAGAGGAAAAATAGGCAAATTGCTGAAATTGCAAGATGCATGCTCAACGAGATGAAGGTACCATTGTACTATTGGGCTGAAGCTACCACAACCACTATTTACTTGATGAATAGGTGCACAACATCGAGAATACATTATTTGACTCCAGAAGAGGTATATTCCGATAAGAAATCTGATCTTACACACCTCAAAGTGTTTGGATGTGTTTGCTTTGTTCAGATTCCACAAGAAGTTAGAACAAAGATGGAACCAAGATCAAAAAAATGCATTTTCATCGGCTACTCGATGGAGAAAAATAGATACAAGTGTTACAACCCTAGAACAAAGGAATTAAGAGTCTCGCGAGATGTGAACTAAGACCATGGTATGAAGGTAAAGGAAAGGAAAATATTCTTGAAGAAGATTGTGATGATTATGCAGGAACAAATCAAAGAGAAGTTCAACAATCAAGCACAAAGGTTTCAGGTCCAGAGGCATCTACATCAAATGAAGAATTTTCAACATGGAGGGGGAGTCATTCTGTGTCTCCAAATTCAGCACATAGTAGAATTGAAGAAGCAAGTGCTACTCCAAATAGTGAGATAGATGCAAGTGAAGAAGAATATGAAGAGGTAATCACTCCGATGGTAAAGCTAAATAGGTTAAAGAAGCAACTTTCTAAAGGCAATGAAAGAAGATCTTCAAGGACAAGATATCCAACTCAAAGGTTGAGTTATGATAGTTTTATGGCGACACATTTTGCATACATGGTGCAGGTTATCAAAGACAAAGAGCCTGAGACATATGAAGAAGCGTGCACATAAAAGGAATGGAAGCAAGCTATGAAAGAGGAGATCAAAGCTCTCAAAGATAATCACACATGGGAGTTAGTGCCAAAGAAAGAAGGCATGAAGATTGTTCCAAACAAATGGGTGTTTAAAGTAAAGAGGAATGCTAATGGTTCACTAGCTAGATATAAAGCTAGATTAGTTGCCAAAGGATTTAAACAAAGATAAGGCATAGATTATGATGAAGTTTTTAGCCCTGTTGCAAAGATGGGAACTATCAAAACATTAATAGCAATTGGTGCTTCAAGGATGAGACTCATGAGTTGAGTTGAATTGACTTGACTTGAGTACATTCAAAGATGAACCAGCAGTGTTCATAATACACTAAGTTGTGAGTTGTCAGTCACAGGTTCCATGATTTAGTTCTTGATTTTGTTTAGTGTATTTACATGACATAGTAGAAGTACGTTGAGAAAGCTTTCATAAGGTAAATGCAAATATGTGGATCCTAGTGTATGCTTTCAGATTTAAGAAGACAAGAGATAGCACGTTCAGAGTCAGTATATGCTACATTTGTTGTCAAGCAAGTGATTGCTTGATGAGTACACTATTGGATATCTAGTTTGCGTATTTTCTCGAGTATTATGGTTCATATTCAGCAAGTTCAGGTGTTTGAAGTTTGAAGGAAATTCAAATTTAGTTTTGAAGAAGACTTTTGAAGAAAAGGTTTGAAGGTCAAAGCTTATGAGAGTTTGCAAATTGTGTTAGTTTGCAGATGAATGAAGTTGGGAAGATTGTGTTCAATTTGTACCAATATAACATTGCAGGGGGGATTGTTGGAAAACAATGTCCAATTGGTCAAAAGTGTCCAAAATTGAAAGAATAGGATGCAGAGTTTATATTCCCACTTCAAGGAAAAGCGCCTAGTGCAATGGATAAAGTAAAACACACCCAAACTAGTGGCATGGGTTCAAATCCACTTGATGGCAGCACGAAAAACGCCACATGATTTTGCTTTATGCTTTTCAATAGAAATGAACGTGAATGGACAGCGATGATTAGCGACGGATCGCAATTAAATTTGATCATAGTTTTCTCTTAGTGATCGTGGGCATTTTTACCAACGAGATCTTTTGGAATAGCTTTTCAAGGGAACAAGAATACTATAAAAGAACAAGCTTGGCTTATTGTCTTGCATCCATCACCTAGTTTCAACACCAAGCTTTGGAGAGCTTTGGTACCTCAATAGAGGTAGTGCTTTTAGCACATGGGGCAGTATGTTGCAGCATGTTGAGGAGCGGCTATGGAGTTCTTCTTGGAGAAGAAGAGTGTGCTCACACTCTTGCTTATGGAGAGGCCATTAGTAGCTTGATGGTATGGATTGGCCATCTACATAATGTATTTGAAGATTGTCTTCTACATGAAGATTTTTTACTTCAAAGACATTGGATGGTGGTTAACATAAGATTTGCATCTTATGTTAAGTATTCAGGTACATATTCTCTTTATGCACATAGGTACTAACTTGGAGCTTATGGAGGTAGTAAAAGGGAGATCTCAAAGCTCCTCCCCATGTGCCATATGTGGCTTAAGTAATCACATTACTGAGAATTGTTTTAGGAATCCTGGAAACCAAAGAGGAAGAGGTTACAACAGAGGAGGCTATGGAAGCTCAAGAAGTAGATTCAACAACAACAATGGCTACAACAACAACAATAACTATCAAGGAGGATATAGAGGAAGGAGAGACTACAACAATTATGCAGATGATCAAACTCAAGAGGATTCATAACTTCTGATGAACATGACCATGAAGCAGGGTAAAGCAGGTGAACATGTATAGACTCAGGTTGCTTAAATCATGTAGTAGGGAATGTAGCTCTACTCTCAGACTTGGAGGACCCAAGGAATAGGCATGAAGTCCAAAGAGGAGATGACACAAGGCATCTAGTGGAGAAGATAGGCAATGTGAAAACTTCAGATGGTAATATGAACCTATTGATCAAGGTATTGTATGTGCCAACCATAACCAAAAACCTCATAAGTGTAGGTCAAATTGTTGAAAAAGATTATAGGTGAGATTTCATACACAAAAAGGTATGTTCCTAACTCACAGAAAGTACACTGGAGATATATGCTATGGAATTAGTGTGCTAAGTCAATTCATGCACACTCCAAGGAAGCCTCACATGGAAGAAGCCAAAAGAATCTTGAAATATTTGAAGTGCACAATTAATGAAGGGTTATACTACCCTTATACCTCTGATATAGATTGTCAGATTATTTTTTGATGCAGATTGGGCAGTCTCTAAGGATGATAGGAGAAGCACATCAAGATATCTTACCTGTGCAGGTAGAAAATCAATCTCATGGTCATAAACGAAGCAACCTACAATTGCTCTCTCATCAACTGAAGTTGAATACATAGGACTTGCAAATGCTACTAAAGACGTTATGTGGATTAGGACCCTATATTCAGATTTAGGGTTGAATACTTCTGCTCTGCGCATATTTGGAGACAACATTAGTTCATTACATCTTGCTAACTAACCCTATCTACCATGCCAAGACCAAACATATTGAACTTGATTACCATTATGTCAAGGAAAAGATCATGATTAAGGAGATACAACTCTTATATGTATCTACCAACCAACAATGTGCAGATATGATGGCAAAAACATTGGATGGAAGCAAATTAAGCAGGTTCAACTCAATGATTGGTGTGTAGTAAATCATGAAGGACTGAAGACTCAAGCATATTAGGCTTGAGGGGGAGTTGTTGCTAAAAATAAAAAAGCCTAAGTGCTTAGCTATTATCTCAGTCATTAAATTATGTACCTCACATGGAGGATCACATGTGAACACCTACTTATAAATTTGATTGTATTCATCATGGATAAATGTAAAATTCAACAGAGTAAACAATCTCGTGAAGTTATGAGTTGAACCCACAACTCATTTGGTAGGAAGAATCAATTCAAATCATCCCTAATGTGTAGGAACACTTTAAGGTGAGGGAAAATTCAAATTCAAACTCACATGATGAGTATAAATAGAGATACTTTTAGTCGTGGGGTAGATAGAGTCATTCTGAGAGTTATTGAGCTACATCATTGAGCATACATTGAGCTCAACTCATGTATGAGTAATCCACTATCTTTCCCTTATATCATGTGCTCATTATCATATAAATTTTGATACATTTCTTCACATACATCTTTGTCTATTGTTCTCTCTTGCATCTTCATCATTTTAGTGATTTTGCAGATCAATTTCTCTATGTGTTCTCAATCATTTGCTACAATATGACTTGTAATAGTTAGATTCAAGTGTCGACTATCTACATATCAAGTTTCATTAACTTTGGTTCAACCAATCCTCAGACATGAAGTGAGGAAGGTGACCATGTTTGCACACCTTCTAGTGGGAATCGAGGTATATTCTACAATCTGAGTTAGTAGAAACATATGTATATGCTAGTACTTAGCATGAGTTGTTGGATCTGAACTAGTTGAGCAAACAGAAGATCTAGAAAGCCAACGGTTTATTCATGTGATTACTTGTCAGATTGCAGACGCAAAAACATAGTATGATGTTTGTGAAGCTTAGATCTGCATAATTTTCTAAAATTTGTACTAATCTTTATAAAAATTGCATGTACTGCATGAGATCACGTTTTGATTTTTGAAAATAAAGTTATTAAAATGTAAAAAGTATTTAAAATGAACCCTGATACGCTTCTGTTGGATCTTGCAGGTTGGCCCATCAGGACGATGTGCACGTTTAGCGGGGGCGAATGTCGGGATGAAATCCCGCAGGGAGTGTGCATTGATTTTTTTTCAAAGTTGATTGATTTTATGAGTTTTTGTGTGAGGTTTTGATCGAGAGAGGGCTATATTTTGTACATGTTTTGGCTGATTTAATTACTTGTGTGATATGAAACCATGTGAGTTTTGTAAATAATCCATGAAACTAAGTCTAGCCCCATGGAAACCTAGGTTGGAACCTTAGTTTTGTCATTTACCATAAGTCTAGCCCTTGGAATTTATTTAATTTGTGTATAAAGTGTGAAAGAAAATCTTAATTTAAGAAAAATAAAAAGAGAAAAAGAAAAAGATTCAAAAATAGAAAGAAGAAAATTAGAAAAGTAAAAAGGGAAAAACCAAAAATAGAATTAAGAGATGGGATTTTCCAAAAATAGCAAATGGAGATGCAAAGTGATCTTGAATTAGAAAGTTTGTAAGGAGGTTAGAAGTTTCTAGAAGAAATTCCAAGGGGGGAGGCGCCTATAAATAGGGGCCCAAGCTTCATTTGTTCTCCTCGTGGGTTTCTTCTGTGTAACGCTTCTCTAGGTTCTGCTGATTGATGATTTTAGAGGTTTATATGAAGTGAAGAAATCGATTGAAGAGTGAAGTAAAGAGCACCCTCGTGGATCTTCTTGGTGCATCTACTCTCCAGGTTATTGCGGTTTCTCATGATTTGCTAAGAAGGTTATATGAAGTAAAGAGTATTTGAAGAAAAGACTTGAAGACCAAAGCGAAAGATTACATCCTCGTGGATCTTCTTGGTGCATCTATTCTCCAGGTTGATGATTTTGGAGATTATATGAAGTGATTGCGGGATATTGAAGCAAAGTGAAGAAAAAGTGCTTGCCGAGAAGTTTTGGAGTAAAGCTTTGACCGAAGTTTGGAAGTAAAGACCTATGCGCAAAAATTCTGAAGACTGCCAAGACACGAGGGTGACTTCGTGCACTGTAGCGGGAGGCCTAGGTCATATTCGACCGATCCGCACTATAGCGGCGGCATATATTTGTATTCACCTGTTCTGCACTGTAGCGGATTTTGTTGTATCACTGGCCCGCACTGTAGCGGGGATCTTTGTATCGTTCAGAATTTATTGGACGACTTCAGCTACATCTGACTTATGTGCCTTAGTGTTGTATACTTGGATTTTCGTGCTCTCGACACCTATGGTTTCACGCGTAGGCACGCACGTCTCATCACTTTCGAGGGGCACGGACCTACGAGGATTGCCACACTCCAGAGAGTTTAGGCAAGGCGCCCAGCGCGCAGACGCCGCTCGCAGGACAGCGGGAAAGGGCACACCCATAAAGGGGCCTGAGAGAAACCCCAACGCCAGCTTCCTACCCGACCTCCTTCTTCCTGACACCTGAGCCCGACGTGAAGCGAGGTGGTTGCCCTGTGATCCTCGACGCGTCACCCATTCCTTGAGAAGACAGACAAGAACCTCGGCGTCATATCGGATATTCCAGGTACCAACATTTTAAGTTCTTTGAATTATTTGCATTGCTCCACACACTTGAACAGAAAGATTGCTTTTGATTGCGTGACTTTGATCATCCACTTTTTACATCAGTTTTGATCATACGAGTGTGCACTTTTCCATTGAGGCATAGATTAAGAATCTACTTCGCGGCTTAGATCATAAGAAGAAGAAACCTAACATGAACAAAATGATTGAAGAACAGTTTAGGAAATATGAAGAGCGATTTAGGGAAATGGAAATTGATACGAGTGAATCTATAAAATCAAAATTTAGCATTGTTATGACCCTAATGCAAACTATAAATGCAGTATCAGATACTATTCAGTTAATGGGCATAATCATTAAAGATGTAAAGGAAGTATTGAATTCTGAGATTTCTGAATTGAGAAATAAGATTGACCTGTTGACAAACCAAGTTAATGACCTACAAGTATTGAAATGTGATAATGAGCATGAGGTAAAAGTCCAAGGCATATCTGCACACAAACAATCTTTAGGTCTTAGAAGACCCACACCTAGAGTGATACCTAGGAAATCAAGTTGGGCTGAGAAGAGACCTATACGTTGCTTTTGGTGCGATCAATTTGGGCATATGTTTTGGGATTGCATGGCATATGCAAGTGCATGCAGAGATAGACTTGTAAGTGAGCATGAAGGAAAATTTTGTAAATATCAAGAGGAGATACCTTTGCATTTGAATGTAGGAAAAGGTGGGATGAAAGAATATTTTGAAGAGACAAAAACTAGATCGAAATCAGTTCAAAGGGTGTGGAAACCAAAAAGACTTGAGAACAGTAAATCTGATGAACCAATAAGAAAGATATCCATTGAGAGTCAAGAGAAACCTGTTGCAGAAACCAAAGGTAGAAAAATCAAGGTTGAAAAACAAAACATTGAGCAGATATTAAGAGAACAAATGGAAATCGATAAAAGAGAATGTGATAGAGAAACTAAAGAGAAGTCAAAGAACAACCAGGATATATATGTGTCATTTGATCCAAAACTTTTGGCTAATGAGAATCTATTTGATCAAGAGAAAGTTGTGAGATTATAGTCCCAATTAAACTTAAATAAACAAATTGAACGAGAAAAGAGTAAAGAAAAAACTCAAGAAGATATGGAATCTGAAAAACGAGTTAACAAAGTAGAAAAACAATTGCTTGATGATATTATTGCGCAAATTGAGGGGAATGTAAAGACGACTGCAAAGACTTCTAAGTCTTTGAAGAAGAACAAGAGAAGTAAAAATATAACTTTTCAAGACATATTTGCAAATATTGAATGATGATTGAAGAATCATAATGAAAATATATGGAAATGATCAAGAGCTATTGAATGATAAAGATTGATGATAATACATAATGATAATTGATTATGCAAATGAATATTGATGATAATGCATGATGATGATTAATGATGAGAATGATAATAATTGATGATGAATGATAATGATTGATGATTAATGAATGATCAATGATGATTAGTGATTGATGAATAATGATGATTTATGATTGATGGTCTATGATGATTGATTGATGATGATGGTTGATGATGAATGATTGATGATGATTATGATGGTGATGATACTCGAGGATGCTGATGCTGATGAAGAATGATAGACTGTGAAATTAAAGAGAAGCTGGATACATCAATGAAGAAAATGCGATAAAATGACCAAGCGAAATGTTTCCAATTTGAAACTTGTTTTCTTCTTGATAGAGCATATGCAGGACATTGATGTGTGTGATAAAGATATGTATGAATTTAGGAAAATCATGTAGAATGAAGATAACAAATATCTATTATGGGTTTGCATGAAGCATGAGCGATTAGGAATGATATGAATGGAATCAGTTAGTGGACTAGAGATTTTTGGGAGTGAAAGCTTGGGGATGTGATGGCATGCTTAGACATAGTGCATGTATATGCTGATTGATTCGAACACTTAGTGAGTGGGAAACTTTGGATTCTAGTATTTGTTTCTTGCGGATCTTACCTACATATGGATCATGATTTATGAAAAACATTCATACTCATGCCAGCTTATATGTGTGTGCATGTTGTTAGTGCGCTACGATGGGCTAGTAGGCGGGTGGAACCACCTTGGTCGGGTGATCAAGGCCACGAGCCGTAGCTAGTTTCGTCGTAGGCCTATCCTATCTGTTGTCATGCGCCTGCATGGGTCGGTAGGCGGGTGGAGTCACTCTGGCCAAGTGGTCAGAGCCACGAGCTGACGTCAATTTCATGCAGGGCTGACGTTATGTATGTCGTGCGCTATGTCGGGTCGACAGACAGGTGGGATAAACTTGGCCGAGCGGACAAAGTCCATGAGTCGCACCCGATTTCAACATAGGCCGATTTGTGAAAAAAAAGATAAAAAGAAAAATGTTGAGCTAAGATGAAGTGAAAAAGAAAAAGAGCAGAGAAAAAGAAAAATGAAAAGGAAAAAGAAAAAGAAAGAGATCTAATGGAGAGTTGGAGAGTAGGAGATAAATAGTGGGAATCGAGGTATATTCTACAATTTGAGTTAGTAGAAACATATGTATATGCTAGTACTTAGAATGAATTGCTGGATCTAAACTAGTTGAGCAAACAGAAGATCTAGAAAGCCAAAGATTTATTCATGTGATTACTTGTCAGATTACAGATGC
Organism: Ceratopteris richardii; assembly: GCA_020310875.1. Classification (NCBI taxonomy): domain Eukaryota; kingdom Viridiplantae; phylum Streptophyta; class Polypodiopsida; order Polypodiales; family Pteridaceae; genus Ceratopteris; species Ceratopteris richardii. The sequence goes on from CM035406.1 coordinate 166,549,609, forward strand.
AAAAACATAGTATGATGTTTGTGAATCTTGGATCTGCATAATTTTCTAAAATTTGTACTAATCTTTATAAAAATTGCATGTACTGCATGAGATCACGCTTTGATTTTTGAAAAGAAAGTTATTAAAATGTAAAAAGTATTTAAAAAGAACCCTGGTATGCTTATGTTGGATCTTGCAGGTTGGCCCATCAGGACGATGTGCAGGTTTAGCGGGGGCGAACGTCGGGATGAAATCCCGCAGGGAGTGTGCATTGATTTTTTTTCAAAGTTGATTGATTTTATGAGTTTTTGTGTGAGGTTTTGATCGAGAGAGGGCTATATTTTGTACATGTTTTGGCTGATTTATTTACTTGTGTGATATGAAACCATGTGAGTTTTGTAAATAATCCATGAAACTAAGTCTAGCCCCATGGAAACCCTAGGTTGGAACCTTAGTTTTGTCATTTACCATAAGTCTAGCCCTTGGAATTTATTTAATTTGTGTATAAAGTGTGAAAGCAAATCTTAATTTAAGAAAAATAAAAAGAGAAAAAGAAAAAGATTCAAAAATAGAAAGAAGAAAATTAGAAAAGTAAAAAGGGAAAAACCAAAAATAGAATTAAGAGATGGGATTTTCCAAAAATAGCAAATGGAGATGCAAAGTGATCTTGAATTAGAAAATTTGTAAGGAGGTTAGAAGTTTCTAGAAGAAAGTCTAAGGGGGGAGGCGCCTATAAATAGGGGCCCAAGCTTCATTTGTTCTCCTCGTGGGTTTCTTCTGTGGAACGCTTCTCCAGGTTCTGTTGATTGATGATTTTAGAGGTTTATATGAAGTGAAGAAATCGATTGAAGAGTGAAGTAAAGAGCACCCTCGTGGATCTTCTTGGTGCATCTACTCTCCAGGTTATTGCGGTTTCTTATGATTTGCTAAGAAGGTTATATGAAGTAAAGAGTATTTGAAGAAAAGACTTGAAGAGCAAAGCGAAAGATTACATCCTCATGAATCTTCTCGGTGCATCTATTCTCCAGGTTGATGATTTTGGAGATTATATGAAGTGATTGCAGGATATTGAAGCAAAGTGAAGAAAAAGTCCTTGCCAAGAAGTTTTGGAGTAAAGCTTTGACCGAAGTTTGGAAGTAAAGACCTATGCGCAAAAGTTATAAAGACTGCCAAGACACGAGGGTGACTTCCTGCACTGTAGCGGGAGGCCTAGGTCATATTCGGCCGATCCGCACTGTAGCCGCGGCATATATTTGTATTCACCTGTTCTGCACTGTAGCGGATTTTGCTGTATCACTGACCCGCACTGTAGCGGGGATCTTTGTATCATTCAGAATTTATTGGACGACTTTAGCTTCATTTGACTTCCGTGCCTTAGTGTTGTATACTTGGATTTTCGCACTCTCGACGCCTACAGTCTCATGCGTACGCATGCACGTCTCATCACTTTCGAGGGGCACGGACCTACGAGGATCGCCACACTCCAGAGAGTTTAGGCGAGGCACCGAGTGTGTAGACGCCGCTCGTAGGACAGTGGGAAACGGCGCACCCATAAAGGGGCCTGATCCAATCCCAGCGTCGGCTCTTCCCGTTCACTCGACCTCCATCTTCCCGACAACGTGTGTGCACTTTCTAGTGCTTTTAACTCACTCACTTGTGCACTCCTATCACTCATGGTCGTCATACCATCCTCATATCTCCATGAATTGAAATTTATGAGGCGGATCTTCACCACGATGGTACTTCCATTGTGATAGGGTGACACTCCTTATACCCCAATTCAGAATGGTATGGCTGAAAGGGTCAATCCAATTATTCATGATAGAGTGATTTCTATGTTGCATTGCATCATGCAAACTTTTCACAAGGTTTTTGGGAAAAGGTAGTGTTGATTGTGGTTAATGTGATTAACATTTCATCTAGTACTGTGAAAGCCTTGAAAATGGCACAAGAGTTATGGGCAAGGGAGCCACCACATTATGATCACCTTTGGTTGATTGTTTCCGAAACTTATGACCATGTTTTGAAGAACTTAAGAAAAAATCTTGACTACAAATCCAAGAATTGCATCTTTCTTGGATACGGTAGAGATCACCATTTTCCATATCATTTATCAAAACTTGAAACACACTTAGTGATAAGAAGTATTGATGTAATTTTCAATGAAATGAAGATGTATAAACATCCATTAAAGAGGTTTAAGTGAGAAGAGTCACTTTTGAGGATGTTTTTCTTCATATGAATATGCATAAGAATCTTACAAAAAATGTTGTTCATGAAAATATTCAACAATAGTTGATTAGTGCTCTTGATTCATAATCAGTGAGGTGATCTTCATGTGCCTTACCTCCACCTTATATATTTGCTCCATGGTTGGATTTTCTCATCTTGATAGATGTTGGTGAGCCTTCTTGTTATAAAGAAGTTATATAGAAAGATGATAATGTGAAGTGGGAGCATGCCATGAAGAGTAAATTTGATTCCATCCATAAGAATGGCACTTTGGAATTGGTACCTTTTCCAAATGATAGGAAACTCTTACCATGAAAAGGGATATTTAAGTTGAAATTCAAATCAAATAGTGCTTCTCCAAAGTAAAAATTGTGGCTACTTGTAAAAGGATTCAAACAACAACAAGGAGTTGATTTTGAGGAAGTATTCTTCTTGGTGGTAAATGTGACTACATTACACATGTTTCTTGGATTAATTGCAAAAAAGGTCTTAGAGTTGGTCTAGATGGATGTCAAGATTTCTTTCTTGCATGGAGATCTCACATATATATCTACATGGAACAACCCAAGGGTTACAAAATTCTTGGAAAAGAGACTCTAGTGTGTAAGCTCAAGAAGAGCTTGTATGGGCTTGCACAATCACCTAGAAAATGTTTTAAAATGTTGATGCATTCATGCAATCCCATGGAAATTCTAGAAGCAATGAGGATCATTATCCCTACACTAAGAGGTGTTTAGATGGAAGCTTGATATGGTTGATACTTTATTTTGATGATACATTGATTGTCGAGAAGTCCTCAAAAGACTTGTCTCTCTTGAAGAAAAAGTTAATCCATAATTTTGACCGAAATGCTCAAAAGACTTGTCTCTCTTGAAGAAAAAGTTAATCCATAATTTTGACCGAAATGATTTGGGAGATGCTAAACATATTCTTGGCATGTGTACTACTTGTGCTAGGAGTAAGCAATCCATATACCTTCTCAAGTGCTAGGAGTAAGCAATCCATATACCATCTCAAAGTGATTACATAACCAAATTACTTTACTTATCCAATATGCATGGTGGAAAGGCATTGAGTACACCATTTCCTATATATGTGAAGCTAAGCAAGGATGATTGTTCCAAATTTGATGAGAGAAAGGAATGAATGACCAAAAATCTTAACAATACGTTATTGTTAGTCTTACATATGCTATGGTAGCTAGAAGATGATATAGTGCATTTGTAGTGGGACTTGTGAGTAGATAAATATTGAATTCTAGAAAGAAGAATTGGGATGCAATCGAAGCAAAATTAGTATATCATAGTGGAACTAAGAATATGTGTCTATGCTTGTGTAGAGTTGATGCATCCAATATTGGATACATAGACTTTGACTATGTTGGTTCTGTAGACAAAAGGAAGTCTATTTGAGAGTACATCTTTCATTTCAAAGGTGGTGTTATTTCTTGGAGGTCTAATCTTCAAACATGTACAATTGTTTTCACTATGGAAGCAAAGTGTGTTGCAACTAATGAGGCATGTAAGTAAGCACTATCGCTTTCTAGATTGGTATGTGTCATGGCCATACATCAACATGTACCCTGTTTACTTTGTGTTAGTTAGAGCATCATTGCATTGGTTAAAAATCAATCCTACCATGCAAATGCCAAGCACATTGATATGCAATATCACTTGATTCATGATTCCTTAGCCACCCGATGCATTTAACTTGAGAAGGTCAATACTCAAGAAAATGCAACAAATGCCTTGACAAAAGCTCTACCACAAAATAGCTTTCGATATTTTGTTCACTTGATGGGATCGCTTGATCTTGTTCTGCATAGTCCTTTGTATATTGTATAATATCCCCATCAGGTGGGTGGTATAGGTCATATATCCATACTAAAATATTCTCTATCAATATGTATTTTCTTCCCTTGGCCATATCAACCATATTGGCAATTAGCAGGAGATTCTTACCAATTTTTGCCATTATTGCATCTACGAGATGTCGAATTGACATTCGACGATCTTGTATATGTTTGTTATAATAAAACATATGGTAGACTATTCATCCATTATTGAGATCGATCATTTGTGAAGGCCACACACAATGAATTTGTGCTCTCTGGTGCTCAGGTTCCTATGCTTTTTTGCACGTCTATGCAAAGAATTCAAGGATTTTTTTTCTTGGGATCTTAAAGATATGCAATGTCAAGATTCTTGATTCTATCAGCATAGAATACTATTTTTCAACATTGATACCCCATTTTTCAACATTGATACCCCATGAATCCAAACTATTGTAAGTTGCTCAAGTAGGAAATTTACGGACTACTTAAAGTGGGATTCACTGTCCTCGTTGAGAATCGTGAGTGATTATCACCCATATTTATCGTTCCCAAGAAGAACAAGTAGTTGTAGATCCATGTGGATTGTCAAAAATTAAATTGAAAAAGCATCCTTGATCCTTTTCCTCTATCACTTTGAGTAGTTGTCTGCATATGCTTGTGGAGTGAGTGCTAAAAGTTAAGGAAGAAAGCAGAACTTTGAAAACAATATTTTTCTAGGCATTTCAAGGTCTTGGAATTTATTTCATTGACAAGACTTCACAAGGTCCCGACAGTTCCTCAAAGGTCTTGGTCTTGAACCAAGTTTCTAGTGTGGGCACCAAGGTTATCAAGGGGTAACAAGGTCTTGGGACATCCACAAGGTCTTATGGGATCCCATGGATCCATTCATTGCATTAGACTTGGACATTGTGAAAATATTGAAGAGCATGCCATAGAAGGATTTGAAAGTTTATAAGGTTTCTTATCTTTTTTTGTGTGATTTTACTTTTCTCTTGTGTGGTGAAAATATAAAAGATTTAAGAGATAAGAAAGAAAAATTGGGGGTATTTGTGGACATTATAGAGGTCCATTATTTAAGAAAAAGGGAGATTGAATGTTTTGTTCATTCCCAAGTGTGAATTTATTGCGTATGGTGTGTATATTCGTGCTTGAATGTAATTGCTTGCATGGGAACTTAAAATTTTAGAGTTCGAACTTGAAGAAATAGGTACTGTCATGTGTCGAGTCTCTCCTTTTAGGTCTTGTAAGTTGCCTAAGAAAGGTTTGTGTGATGGGATCATTTGCAAGATTGAAATTGATTGTTTTTGTGTTGTGTGAAATTTCGCTTGACTTTTTACATGTGCTTGGACTAGGAATTCAGATTATGAACTAAAATTTGGAGCTTGTCCTTTGTTGTTACTCTCATTGGAGATTCCATGTTGTACATCTAGTGGAATGTAGAAAGTTTTTGGTTGAGTTATAGTATTCTTCGGTCTAGTGTTTATTATCCTTGACACTCTAAGCCATTTTGGTCGTCCGGCAATCCAAAGTTATACAGTCTCATTGGCTACAATAACCCTAGCATTTTGGTCCCTAGGATTAGTGGCACTTTTGGTCCATTCTTGTCCAAGTGTTTGTTATACGAATTTAGTGATAAGTTAAATTTCAATTTATTCTGACAGCATGTGCCCTTGTCAATCGCATAAACTACCGTTGGCCTTCATGTCACTAACCTTATGTCTCCATCTACAACACCCTTTTTGGAGTAAAAACCTGATATTTCCATATCTTCCTCTCATGCAAAAAAGACATCCCTGAGCAACAAGTCATGTCAATCATAGTACAACATGGTGGCATAATGAAGGGGGACCTTGGATTGTTGTGGTGGGCAAAGAAATAGTAACACACTATATAAACGGTTGATGGGAAGCCAAGTAAATACACCATATATCCTATATCCTAGATGCATGCATAGAGAGGAGAGGATCCAGAGAAAGGCAATAGATTATGCACATAGTTTTGCGTATCTACAGATACATGTGAGTAGGCATTGAGCACGAGAGTCTTAGATGTGTTTAGGGTAGAGACCATAGAGAAGCACCAAGACAGAAAAGCATTGCATGATATATGCACAAGTCAGGCTAGTTATCTATAGAATTGAAGCTCACATGGGGAATGTGAAGCAGTTGTAGCAGAGTAGTCAGAGCAAGGAAGCCCGAGAGTAGATGCAAGGGAGTAGTTTGAAGTTTGAAAATGAGTCTTAAAAGAGGCATTGTGGTGTGGAAGTGGAAGACAATAAGCATCGGGTTGATGATTAATGATTGTTGTCTGAGAGTTCAAAAGTTGAGCATTCAAGAAGTGAAGAATGCTTAGAGGAGAGCATGACAACTAGCTAGGTTTGGAGCATCAATGTTGGAAAGAATAAGGAAGCTATTGGATTGCAATATTCACCTCTCAAAGTTGTAGTGGTTAGGGCTTTGAGTGGTCTACATGTTAGGTACCATACCAATTTGTCATGAGGGGAACTACATGATGTTGGGGGATTAGCAAGGTGGTGACTTTGCGGAAGTCCAATGTCAGGGGTAATCGATCAGACAACCAAGTGTTGGGTCCAGTTCACTCAACCTCCTCTTCTTCTGTATCGAAACCTCCTTCTTGCTCTTCACTTGGTGTATGAGGCTACAAGATTCGTGCAAAGCTATGGGGAAAGATTAGAAGCTTCATAGGAGTATGCACCTAAAGAGCCTCTAGGGCTAGAGGAAAATAATTATCTCTAACATCACATCTACCTTGGGTTTAAATAGTTGTATCATTCCATTATACTTTGTGTGTGAAAGACATTTTGTGGAGTTGTAAGCATGAATGGTTGGTCTAATGCTCTGATTCTATAACATTTGAAAATAATAATTACACATTCACATCCTATCTATTCCATTCTTATACAAACCTATTCAATTTCTATTTGTTCCAAGTTAGTCATTTATAGTCAACCATACAATAGTAAGATCTGAAGCACATGACAACTATGCTTGAGTTAAGTTATGTTCTAGTCCTTCTATATAGTCTGATCACAATGGGGCTACCAATCCTTAGTCGAGTATGGAAGAACTAATGAAAGGGTGTGGGTTCTGTATGAGTACAGACCAAGCTATACAATTTTGGCATGTTGAATGGGACCTAGGGGTGGTAACCTGCTCATTTGGAAGTGTCTAACCCATCTCATGGCCATAACTCGTTCATGGCCTACCTCTCTTAGTCCAAAATATAGCATCATTGTTTGTGACACGTCTAGAGGAAAGCACAGATTCTTGGAAGAACCAGAGAAGGGTCATGGGTACTTAGCTCCACTTCTTTCTCATATCAATATCAACTTCCCTATCTTGAAAGGAGCCTCAACAGAAGAACCTAATGACCATGCTAGGCCTTCCTTGCATTATGGAAGTTCCATGGATTGGAAGGGCATATTGATGCCTTTATGGTCTTTTTTACAGCAAGTTTGGATGGGCTAGCTAATAAGTGGTTTAGTTAGTTCAAAGAAGACCATTTTACAATGTGGTAGACCATGAAGAATGAATTTTCTTCTATGTTGTGACTCAGAAACTCGATTGAACAAGTGGTAAATGAGCTCGAGAATCTGCACTTAAAGAAGGGTGAGTCTTTCCCAAAATTAATGACAAGAACCAAGGCATTAGTAGCAAAGCTACTAGCTTCTCCAAGCAATTTCTTTACTAAAATATGGCTAGAAAAAGTGCTTCCACTAAGCACAAGACATAAAATCTATGACCTATTAGTCTTGAGCACCCCATTAGAAGACTTCCTCACTATGGCTACAAGGATAGAGTAGGCCCCAGTCCACTTCAATGACTCTACGTCTAGTGTTGAGCGATGGAATGATACCCTAGTACAACAAAGATTTGTGAATGTGCAAGAGGACACTGTCGCAAAGCTCAAAAGGGAAATTGAAGACCTAAGAGATGAAAGCGAGCCTCTGGCATAGAATTTTTCATCAACAAGGCACTCATACATTGAATGCCCCAACAAAGTGGTCTTCTAGTTCTACAAGGAGTGGGGACATAATGGCCGCAATTGTTACTATTGGAAGGGAATGATGGAGCCAAAGCCACCTACATATTGGGGGCAACCAACCCTTCCATCAAATCCCTTGGTTCCTATGACTCAACCAATGGCAGTGGTATTGGGACCTATCCTCGATAATATTCCTATGATCCCATCTTTTTATTTTTCCCTTGCTAATGCTGGCATGCACAGTAATCTCGGTGATGAGGCATAAGCACAAATTCATTTCTCTTTATTATCCAAGAGCAAATGGGCTTGCAGAAAGCACTAATAATGTTTTTTTATGCATCTTGCATAAGTTGATCATGGAACATTTTGTGGGATAGGATCAATATTTACTTGCTACACTCTAAGCTTACCGTGCCACATACAACATGGCAATAAGATTTACTCCATTTAAATTAGCATTCTAGCTTGAAGGAAATTTACCATTAAAATTAGCAACCCCCAGGCTTAGAATAGTAACACCGACTCTTGCCTGAAAAATCATTGGGGCCTATTCTGGAAACTCTACACAATCTAAAACTTGATAGGTATGAAAGTTTTCTATGACTATAGGCGATGCACGACCAATAGAAAAGATGGCATGATAAAAAATCCTATTTTCAATACTCATGACATGGTTTTCTTATTTCATTCTAAATTAAAAAGAAAATCTCAAAAATTAAAAATTAGATGGATGGACCTTTTATTATTACTTCAAAAGTAAGAGCATGAAGATAGGATTTTGATGCAAAATTGCTCCAAGAACAAAATTCTAATTTGCACCCTTCCTTGGAACATCCTAGGCCACACTATTTTCAAGGATAATTACAAGGAGTTACATAGTGGGGAATCATAGGTGGCTACTAAAAATTGTGTCTTTTCTTAGAGACTCGATGATTTCTATTTCTAGTAAGGTTTGCATGATGAATGTTTCAAAGGGCGAGAAATCTCTAGAGTCAGAAACTCGAGGAAAACATGATGCATGTCAAAATTTAGGAGCTCACCAAATGACTTTGGTTGATGATTTCTCCAAACTTGACTGCTAAACGTGTTCTAGAAGCTCCCAAAAATAGATGTGAGCAATATCAAAAGATTTGGAAAACATTAAGATACCTTAAGAGGTGCAAAAAGACCCTCTTTGCTCTCTTTTCTTCTTTCAGTTGTTTTTTCCTTTATTCGTTAGCTCTCTTTCGATCTTCTCTTCTATCATTCTCGAACATGTTTGCTCTTGTTCCTCTTTGCTTTCTCTCTTCTCTTTTCTCGCTTATTCTTTTTCTCCTTCTTCCCTCTCTTTCTTCTTCTCTTCTTCTTCCTCCCCTCTCTTTTCTCCTCTATCTCTTTTGCTTAATGGAGGTGGTGTGGAGATAACCAAAGAAATAATGTGTTCTCAAACTCGTAGCCTCACGAGAGGAAGTGTGAGGGAGATACATAAGCCCACATAGGGGTGCATACAAAGCAACGATTATGTATATGTTATATGCCTTAACAAATACTTCATTGCTTGAAAGAAAGGCTAAGAGAGGAGGTTAACTCTCTCCCCCACATACGTGCATGTGCGTAGAGAGAGAGAGAGAGAGAGAGAGAGAGAGAGAGAGAGAGAGGCACTCTTGTTGCCTACATTTAGGGTTGGGAGCATACTCTTGCTTTGTGTATGAGGAGGATTGAAACCGACTCTCGGTATAAGATGATGATGCTTTTGCAATTGCGCATGCAAGGAGTGAAGAGTGTTAATCAAGTTATGATCAAGGTAGAGAATGTGCTAAACAAATTCTTTCAGAATAGATATGGAAATTTTGAGTTTTTGGTGATGTCTTCGCATTACTTCTTCCATACAAGGATAATGATTATTAGTGTTCAATTAAATGTTTTAGAAAATGAAATTGGAAGACGATGCCGTTTTTGGTGATGTCTTTGCATTGCTTCTTCCATACAAGGATAATGATTATTGGTGTCCGATGAAATGTTTTAGAAAATGAAATCGTAAGATGGTCCATGTGCTATAGGTGAGTTGTTTGAACACTCACCTCTTCAGGTGAAGGTTATGTGTTCGATCCCTGTAGGCCGTTGGACACACCTGGGGCAGTGTAGGTAGTCTTCCTTTGTAATGCCTTTCGGCTATTGAAACTAGATGTCTTTAGGAAGTCCTTTTCTTGTGATACTTCAACAATTTAATTCCTGCTTTGTGGATATGAGGGGTCCTATGTGTACTATGCCCTTCATTTGTACAACTGTTCTTTCGATATATTCAAGCCTCAAGAGATCAGGAGATTAGACTTTGTCTGAACTTGAATTTTCATGGTTTTCCTTACCTAGCAAGACAAATTGCATTTAGACTTTGGATACCTTTTCCAGGTTATTTAGCCTTTGCACCAAAATTATGGAAGGATGAAAGGAGGTAGTCTTTTTTTTTTTAAATGGAGGTTTAGCCGAAGCCTACTCCCCCGGACTTTAACTTTGAAATTGCAACTGTACAAGTGAATGGGCATAGCACCCGCGGGACCCCCCGTATCCCACAAAGCAGGGGTTAGACAAAGTTACAATTGAGAGACATGGTTACAACTGGGTTTAACTGGCCTAAGCCATAACATGTCCAGCCTGGGACTTGAACCTTGGACCTCCGCCTCAAGAGACCAAAGCTCAACCAACTGTCCTACAGGACGTGGACGAAGGGAGGTAGTCTTGAATTAGCTTGGAATGACGTATTCATTCTCATATAGAGACTCACTTCGTCTTCCATATGAATCCATTGTACACATTAAAAAAAAGTTCTTTGGCGTTTTATGCTATTTATGACTTATTGAGAAAAACAACATTTATGGTGGTTATGAATGTAACCATAAGAGTAACCCTTGTCCCCCCTTTAAGTTTCCATGATGTTTGCTCATTTTCAGCCAAAGCCTTATATTTTCAAAAGAAGCAGATATAAGGACCTAAATAGGTGTAACCTTTGAGTCAATATGGTAGACTTAGAGGTCATGGGTTCTCATAAGTAAAAGTAGCGGACCTTTGAGTCACAAATGAAGACTAGGCTTTTGAGATGTAAACGAATTGACCTTTGAGCCACAAACTAGAGGGCCTTCATATTTCAAAGTGGCTCAACCCTAGGGCCACCAAACCATTTGGCCTTTGAGGAATTTCCTATAGATGGTTGCATACCCCTATTTTTCACGTGCTCCCAAAGGTAAAGCTCAAGAGGGGATTCCCCGCAAAGAAAACTTAGGGCCTTTTCAGATAGCACGATAGCACAACACTTTGTTCTTGCTCAGCGATACTTTGCATGCCATTTGGATGCTTGAATTCACACAAAGGCAGAGCCCTTCGTTTTTTTTAATTAAAAAATGGAGGTTCAGCCGAAGCCTACTCCTCTAAGCTTTAACTTTGAAATTGCAACTGTACAAGGAAGGGCATAGTACCCATGGGACCCTCCTTATCCCCTTGCGGACGGAAATTAAGGATTTTTTGTGATTGTTCCGAAGCCCCTATGTGAAATGGGCTTTATGGTGGTTTGCAAGAGTAACCGCAAGCGTAACTTTTTGCCCCTTTCGAGTGTCCAAGCTCAACTTACTCGGGTCATGGAAGGTGAACTCAACAAGGTCAGCTTAACTCGATGTGAGTTAATCTAACCATTCAGACAACCTCAAGTAAATAAAATTGTATCTGACACTGTTCGTGAATCGTGATGCCACAGACTGTGACAACAGTCCACTGTCCACTCCGAATTCTTTCTGAAGAATTTGGACAGTGGGCGATGGACGGCCCGCCCCGTGCAGGAGTTTGGGCCCCGCCTCAAGTGCTCTCTGTCTAGCCAGCTCAATAGGACGCAGGCTGCAAGCCAACGTCGTCTGCCTTTTAGAGGCGAGCCTCTCCAGCGCCTTCACTTGCGCAGATCGTCGCTCTTCGCGTTTGCTTGCAGCGTTTCCCAGAGGTTTGCCTCCTCCCCTCCCGGTCTCGTCCCACTTGCTGTCTGTGTGGTTGTTCTGTACTGTGTTTTTCTGTTGCGAGGCAGGTGTCGGAGATGATGCCGTTCGTGTTGTGGTCTGGTTGAATCGCGAGAGAGAGAGAGAGAGAGAGAGAGAGAGAGAGAGAGAGAGAGAGAGAGAGAGAGAGAGAGAGAGTCCAATCTTTCCTTCGATTAACACTGCCATCTGCCGTTCGTTTCACACGTCTTGTATGCTTCCTGGAGCAGGTATTCAGTAGACGTTAAGGTAAGCAGGACGACAGCACGCCATGGAGGCCAAGGACGAGGATGTGAGGCTAGGAGCAAACAAGTTCGCAGAGAGGCAACCGCTGGGCACCGCGGCGCAGACTCGTGACTACACCGAGCCACCTGCAACTCCGTTTATCGAGCCCTCAGAGTTTGTGTCATGGTCATTCTGGCGTGCGGGCATCGCAGAATTTTTTGCTACCTTGCTATTTCTCTATGTCACCATCCAGACCGTGATGGGGTTCAAGCATGGCCAGCCTACAGCCACAAATCCATGTCCTGGAGTTGGGATTCAAGGGATCGCATGGGCCTTTGGAGGCATGATCTTTGCTCTTGTATACTGCACAGCAGGCGTTTCAGGTGATTTTGATGGCCCTTGTATCCTTTCCATCTTCGCGTTCACATATCTTCTGATACATCCATTTATACATCAGAACTGCTTTACCATAATCATTCGACATTTGTGCTCTTCATCTACTTCTGTTTAGCTGCGTCTCATCAAAGAATTTCTTTCATTTTTACGGAAAGGGAATGCGCCTCAGTTTTTCGTTGTGTTGTATATGTGTGTCTACTTACAGGAGGCCACATAAACCCAGCTGTGACATGGGGCTTGTTCCTTGCTCGGAAAGTGTCGCTCCCCCGAATGTTATACTACATAATAATGCAATGCCTTGGAGCCATTTGCGGTGCTGGAATAGTTAAAGGATTCCAGCCTTCCTTCTATGAAGCCCAAGGAGGGGGTGCAAATGAAGTGGCCCATGGCTATACTAAAGGAGACGGCCTCGGAGCAGAGATTGTAGGCACATTTGTGCTTGTTTATACCGTCTTCTCTGCAACAGATGCCAAGCGCAGTGCCCGAGACTCTCATGTCCCAGTAAGTGCTGCTTTATCCCTTGTGTGTTTTGCGTTTAGTATATCCAGTGCCAATCACCTTGCAGATTTACAAAGAACGTAGAATTTCTTTTTTAAACTTCACAGGCATCTTGTATTACCATGGAAGCATGATTGCGGGGGAGTAGTAGTGAAACAGTGTATATATCTTGCAAACAAGTTCTCTTCATAGACATTTTCAGCATCACCAACGAATACATAGGCATTTGATGAATTAATACTCTTAGTAGGTTGCCATTGACGATGCGCTGCATCTGACTCACGCGACGAATGGATAGGTGACGAAGATGTATCTGAATATAGATTTGTGCATGTATCCTACTTGTAGAAAGGATGTATCTGGATATACAGTTGTGCATGCGTCCTGCTTGTAGAAAGGAGAGTTGCTGTGCGCATCTGAACCCCTGGATTATGTGGTAGAGTAACACGGAAATGTCACATATATTTGTCAGAGAACAAAAATGGCTATGCACTAAAACTCCACGCTGATCTTCTGTTCTAAAGCTTTGTGTGGTGCTTGCTTCTGTTTATTATGTCTAGTTGTTGGCTCCACTTCCCATCGGCTTCGCTGTCTTCCTTGTCCACCTTGCAACCATTCCCATCACTGGCACTGGCATAAACCCTGCAAGAAGTTTGGGTGCTGCTATCATCTACAACAAGAAGCAGGCTTGGGATGACCATGTAAGTGGTTCCTGTCCTTGTTCTAGTCAATCGCCATTGCAAGTTCTTTCCTAGTTCTATGCAATCATCACCGCTTGATACTGGCTTGAGAAATGATGTGTATAGATTTTGCTTAGAATCAAATGGCAAAATCACAGAAAGTACAAGAATTAATCAATGACTTCTTTGTTGTTGCTAGTGGATCTTCTGGGTCGGGCCCTTCATTGGAGCTACCTTGGCATGTGCATATCATGTCCTCATCATTCGAGCTCTACCATTCAAGTCTCGTTGATCACGCTGATGCCATCATCGCCCTTTGCTTTATGCTCAAATTCTTCCTATATGTACAATGCATTTCGCATCTTTTAATTCCTGCTTCGGAAGAAGACTTCTCCAATGATTTCTGTAACATATACAGCTCTTTTCTTGACAATTTCACATGCATCATTCTGTCAGCTTCGTAAGCTCTCCAGTTAAACACGACACCTTTTCGTTCTGATTTATGTAACTTCCAGTGTTTCCCGCTCTACGTTGTCAATCCATGTACATCAGTGTCCTTCAATACAACCATAATCATGTGCTTCCATCCGATTTCTCTTTCTCATTTCCTTGCTTCCTTGATTTTCCTATCAGCTGTAAGCACACGAAATAAGTAGAGGTGTTTTCTAGTCAAATTATTAAGGACAATAGTGATCACGCCTTGGGCTGTCCAGTGAGCATGCAGACATCTTCCATGGCCTATGATGGGAAATGCGTTTGTAGGCTTTGAGATCATATGAAGTCATTAGGATTCCCTTCTGATATACTCAAACATGAGCAGTACGGAAAGACCACATGATGGAACTTAAAAAGGAAAAAAAAAGCGAACCTTACTGATTGAAACCCCACACCCTTTTCGGATTTTTCAATGCTCGTAGTGGGAATCGAACTCTGGAGCAATTGTCAGAGGCTCAAAGTGCTTTTATTGTCAAACCACACTTCCCTGACACATGATGGAATAATTGATGCATGAAAGAGTGCCCACATTATGGAACATCAGAGATGTGTAAATGAATTCTCTGATGCGTAATGAATTGAGAGAGAGAGAGAGAGAGAGAGAGAGAGAGAGAGAGAGAGAGAGAGAGAGAGAGAGAGAGAGAGAGAGAGAGAGAGATCATATGATGGACCATTGGTGCATGGCCGAGTACGCATGGTAGAATATCAGGATTCAGACATACAAATGAGTGTGCTCGCCAACTTCTTATTCATAAATCATGTAACCGGCGACTATACACCTTGCAAACGTTGAATATTAGTATTTTATTACGGTAATGCAAGACAGCATGCTTCACGTATGTCAAGGAGAACGAAAACTCAGTTTTGATGCAAAATCTTAATATTTAACCGCATCAGCCAGACGAAGTCTTATCTGTCAAATGTTTATCAAAGCGTTCGTGCGTAGAAATAGAGGAACTCGGCCTTTGTCTCATTATCTGTTGATGTCTCGCTACTTGCCAATTGTAAAATTCTGTAGGGATGATACAATTGGGAGACCCTCTGAAGCTGCTTTCTGGGATTTTATAAAAAAGCAGAAAGCAGAAAAGTGCATTGTCATGCAATAACAGGGAAAGTATTTATTTAGTTAAAATATAAACAGATGATATACATGCATTGTCATGATAATAGGTGGTTACTTTACAAAGCGACTTCAAAAGAAAGCAGCAAGTCTATTTGGGAAATCATTTTTGTTGCAAGTCTATTTGGGAAATCATTTTTGTCAATCTTTTTGAGGATTGACCAGAAGAAAGAGCTGTGCGGACTCCAATTGAGCATGATGCTCTCAATCTCATTATAAATGAAAACTTTTGTGGCACAGATAAGCATCATATTTCAAACCGATTCCTTAAAGAAATGAAAAATTTGCCTTTCAAGCTAAAGTGGCTCCAAGTTGGCCTAAGTTTTCCTGAATCAATAGAAAGCACCCTAGTCCTCCTAGGCTCCATTATGAGCAGCTGCAAGCTCTCTTATTTCTATGTTAAGGATAACATAAGCCTCCATTATGAGCAGCTGCAAGCTTTCTTATTTCAATGTTAAGGATAACACAGAGTATACCACGCATTTGACTCGTCCATCTAAAGCTGGAATCCATTTCTTAGAGTGCAAAATAGAACGAACCCACTACCACTATCAGCTGAAGTGTATTAGTGGATTCCTCACAAAGTTTGATAGACCTTGCACATGAGAGGACTGTTGTTCATAAACATATTATGGAAAAAAATGAACCTTGCATGGTTGCATGGGTCTTGTAAGGATCTTTTTTTTTCAGGGATTGAAAGCTCTTTTCTCTCTTTTTCTAGAGAGAGAGAGGAAAAGAATCTACTTTGCACGTCATGAAACTTAGGCATGTATCAATAGAAAAATGTTTTTTTTCTTAAAGTTTCATTTTTTGTGTATATTTACTAAAAAGGTTCTTTTATATATATATATATATATATATATATATATATATATATATATATATATATATATATATATATATATATATATATATATATATATATGTGTGTGTGTGTGTGTATGTATGTATATGTGTGTGTGCGTGTTAGAAGTGAACTTTTTTAACTCATTTTTTAAAATTTTTTATAGAAAAAGTAATATTTTTGAAATCCCTCCAAAAGTAAAGTGTCACGTCATCAAATTTGTATCTATGTTTCTCCAATAAATACTTATTTTAAATCGATCATTTTCAACCATAGTAATTGGACAAAATACATTTTGAACCATCCAAATCCAAGAAAACACATTTTCCTTGCAAAACATATGCTCCAGGATTCCTCAAAACCAAATTTCCACTTTGTCTCTCATATTCTTGTAGTTGTTGGCAAAGATAGCATTGCCACCCATTATAAATCTTACAGATGCTCCTGCATCAACAAGTATCCATGTTCACTTGCTTAGAGATTTTTCTCTAAATACATGGTGCAACAATGATGTGAACTCTCAAAATGAATGTCGTGCAAATAGAAAAAAAAGTATTGACATTTAGAATTATGGGTCATTAAATCCTCGTGATTATTGTCTTCTTACAATCCAACATTCTATAATCTCTCAACTTTATTTCAATTCATTGGTACGGGTGAAGTTTGACTATTAGGTTATGCAATCGAGTAACTACACATTCGATTGCTACTACTAAGTATTGTATCCAACAAGATGAAATCCATTATGTGAGAGTGTTCACTTCAGAAAGCACAATCATATCTTTACAAAAACAACTTGTAGAGTTTGGAAAAGATATGGAAGAAAAGGAGAGCACAATTGAGAAGTTAAAATTAGGTCTCTGCTTGGTATGTGATGTAGGAAACAATCATTAGCATCTTTTGACATTCATTCAATTGATGGTGGAGCATCCAAATAATGTATTTTTGTGATAAGGTTTGTCTTTCACTTATTTATTTTGTTATGAGACTTTCATATTCATTTTTAACTTGTGTAGGTCAATGATATATTTGTGCTTCATAAAAAATAGAGGATTGATTTAAGTTAGTAAATTCTTGTTTGAGAAACAAGTGTGTGGTTAGTATTTTGAAGTCACCGATAGGAGATATTATCAAGATGCAAGTGATTAAAGATTTTACTGACAAATTACAAGATATTATTATTGGAATTTGAGGTTTGT
The DNA here is from genome assembly GCA_020310875.1 of Ceratopteris richardii. NCBI lineage: Eukaryota > Viridiplantae > Streptophyta > Polypodiopsida > Polypodiales > Pteridaceae > Ceratopteris > Ceratopteris richardii. The sequence continues at coordinate 166,567,108 of CM035406.1, forward strand.
GCAAGCACATGGACAACACATGGAAGAAGAAGAAGCTTGGAGCACAACACAAGACTGAATGAATTACCAAGTGAATGTAGAAACATAAGTGACACGTTAGGCTTATATGCATATATAGAAGCCAGAGAAAAAACCTCCTAAAGAGGTAAAAAAATGCCCCAAGTGTCCTACGTGTGTTCACACACATCACTACCAAAATATATCAACAAATCCCCCCTAGGAGTGACGTGGTGAATAAGCAGTTGGCACTCATGTATAAGGAAGTGCCAAGCTATGTGGACAAAGATCAATCCACAAAAGAAAGTAAGCCCAAAGCTTTGCAAAAAGCTTCAAACTTCTCTTGAGGCAGAGCCTTTGTGAAAAGATTTGCAACGTTATCCTGTGTGGGCACATATTCCAAATGATCTCTCTAGAAGAGAACCTCTCCTGATATAATGATAATGCATCTCAATGTGCTTTGTGTGAGCATGAAACACATGGTTCTTCACAAACTGCTAATGTGCTCTGACTGTTAGTGAAGAGGATGGTGGCAAAAGATTGATCAACACCGAAATCAACCAAAACATGTCTGAGCCACACACACTCAATACTCCTTGTGAAAGCTTCCCTATACTCAGCCTCACAGCTAGAAGTGGCCACAATAGTTTTCTTCTTGCTCAACCAACATATGCGTGGGCTACCAAGCATGAAGCAAAAACCACTGGTAGACACACGAGTTTCATAGCAACCAACCCAGTCTGAGTAAAAAGATGCATGTAAATCTGGTAGTAGTAATCCCTCCTTGGGATAAAACAATCCAAGTAGTTGAGTACCACTCAAGTAGCAAAAGATGCACATAACCACGTGTTGATGGAGAACAACATCAAATGCATCTCCAACATCATGAAGACTCAACCATAAAATTATTTCCATATGAGTGGCAATAGATTTGCCGTAATAATGTGTCAATATATTTTTGTTTGACACAAAGCTATTTGCCCATTAGCTTGCATAATTGAATACCCAAACAATGATGCCAATGCCCCAAATTTGACATCTCAAAAGAGGCATGCAAATTAGCCTTAAATTTAGCAATGTACTTCTCATTAGGACCATTGAACAACATATCATCAACATACATAACAATGATTGGAAGTACATTATTTGCATGCTTAACATATAAGGCACTCTCAATTGGACTCTTCTCAAAACCATGTGCAATCAAGTAGGCATGTATCTTTTCATATCAAGCATGTGAAGCTTGCTTCAAACCATATAATGCATTTTTAAACCTGCATATTTTGTTTTCATGCCCTTTTTGCACAAAACCACGGGGCTCAAATACATACACTTGTTCATGTAGGTCATCATTCAAAATGTAGTTTTAATGTCCAAGTGATGTACATTCCAATGATGATGAGTTGCAAGTGCACATATCTTATGAACGGTGGTCATTCAACATGTGGATGCAAAGGTCTCATCAAAATCAATTCCTCTCTCTTTATACCTATCAACTGCTCCATCAATTTTATGCTTCACCTTGTATACCCATTTAGTGCTAATGGCCTTTTTGCTTGAAGGAAATTCACATAAAGAAAAAGTACCATTCTTCATAATAGCATAATATTCTGACTGTAAAGATAGGGTAGGCAGAGTAGGAAACACTGATTAGGCATGGAATAGGCCTAATCACAATTTTTCACAATCCATCATTCATTCAACTTGTGAGTGTTATCTCTACCCGTCATTGTAAATATTCTTTTCTTAGTTTAGACTCCATTTTGTTCAAATTGAGGAGTCCTAGAGCTTGAGGAGTATTACGAGAACATGTGTAGCAAGTTTCATAACTTTTAAAGGTCATTTGACCTCCAAACTAGCCTAGGAACATAATTTCTAAACTAGGTCAAACACTAAGTTTGAACGAGGCCAAAACTAGTCTATAGACTATAAAAAGAGTTAGAGAGCTCATTCTAGAGGTTAGTAGTTTTGGGATTTGATTTTGTAAGAGCACAATTATATCTTGGAGTTAGTGTACTAGAAGATCCCATTGTTCTACTCTTTGTCTTACCTTGTGTGCATGTGTATGTGTATGTGTGTGCAGGTTAGTGTCTAAGTACTCCACTAGAAGATCTCATTGTTCTACTCTTTGTCTTACCTTGTGTGCATGTGTATGTGTATGTGTGTGCAGGTTAGTGTGTTTCTCACTCATGCACTGGTGTACTCCACTTGCTCATGGTTTTCATACCATCCTCACATCTCTATGGATTTAGGATTACAAGTTATATCTCCTCACATTCAAACCAATTTATGATCAGCTCGAGCTTAACCATCTTTAGGGAAGGAAGAATGCTGCATTTTTCCCAAAATATCACCTTCACATACATGTTTACAAGGTGCCTCAATTTTGGGAAGAGATCACATCATATCATATTTCTATAGGCATAGAAAACTAGCATAATTAAGATGACTAAAGTGTGCATGCCAAAGCTTTGCATATGAGATAGTGTGAAAATCTTCAATTGCACATGTTGAATCATTCACATATTTTGCATATTCTATGATCTTATATAGCCTATGACATAAAATTCTAGAAGCAATAATATCGCCATTTGAGGGATCATTAATCTTACATCTTTCATCAACAAATTTGACAACCAAGCCAATCTTGGCTAATGTTGAAACTTACAAAAGATTTTTCTTGGTCCCTGGTACATACGAAACATCTGACAATGTTACCAACTCCCATTACACGATAAGAGGAGTTGTTAGCACATGTTGTTGGGTGCATGTAGAAGTGTGAGAGACACACGAGAACCACACACAAGGAGCACAAACATAGCAAGACACATGGAGAAGAAACATGCTCGAATAGTTCCCTCTGTTGACGATGTTCAAAACTAAAGTAAAAGCTAAATAATATCCCTAAGTACAAAGTACCACCACATATTGTAAATCATGTTGGAGCAAGTCTATGACAAGCCTAAGTATTGGCTTGAGTCCCACAAAGTCATAGAAAAAGCCTTAAAATGAAGACTATGTAAAGTTCACTTGTGAACTACCTCTTGTAACTTTTGAAGAGTTTACTTAATGTAAAAGTAAGAGAATCTTAAGTGGTTGAGTCCACTTGATCAAGAATGGAAAGAGGAGCCACGAATTCGTGATTTGTGGTAGGTAGAGAATCAAATCAATCATTGATTGATTGGAGAGTGATTGAGGGAAGTTAGCCTCCCAAACTCAACTATAAATAGATGGCAGTTTTAGTCGTGGTTAGAGAGACCTATGTGAAGACCTCCAAGAGCTGAGCTTTATGCCATATCAAGGTGTGATTACAAGGCACACATATGTATCAGTAATTCATTGTATTGTACAAGCAATATACTTTCATTTTCATGATTATTTGAGTTCATCTTTCCATGTTCTTGTGAAGTGTACTACTCACTACCATTACTCTCAGTTTTCTCAGTCAGCTTGCAAAGATGTTTTCTCTGAGCTTGGTGCATCATTTTCAATGATTTAACTTGGTAAAGTTAGCTCTATAAGTCTACTATATGCTCAAAAATTTTCATGTCATTTGGATGTTGCAATCTTCAGTTATGTTCATTTGAAGTCAACAGGGTTTGTTCATCTTCACTGCTCTGTCAGGTACCCGACCTTTTCACTCATCTTGTCAGAGCCATTTCTCAGTGGTTACTTATCCAAATTCAGTGATTTAAAGCTTGTTGGATTCAGCTTACTGTTTAGTATAACCATACAAATTTTCATAATCATTGGATTTCTACATTTTGAGTTATGTTGATTTTTCTGCTCACTGGTCTATTTTTGTAGCAGCCCGTGAAAATCGGGATGATGTCATCACTTGTTAAAACTCATTCTCAGTGTGTGGTTCTTTATTTTTGATGAGATTACTCTTGAAAGTTAGCTCTTTAAGTTTCCTAGACTTCCCCAAGAGGAATTGAGCTAATTGCTGCTGTGCTCAGAGAATTATGTAAAACACTGGACAGGTGTATGAACCAAGAATAGCAAGTTTTCACCTCTGAGCTAACTCCAACTTATCTGTTTTGATCTATCTTTTTGAGAGTGATCTTCCAAGGTACATAGGGTGTCTAATACATCCATTGGCAAGCTAAAAGGGCCCACCGTATACTCCTGGAGTTCATTTGGCTGGTGTAGATCAAGGAGTTTGCAACACCTCTTCATCTTCAAGCACATACCTATCCATCTCTTCACAGTGGTATCAGAGCAAGGTTGGACAACATGGCATATGGATTTCCTTCATCAATTGACAAATTGGACAGAGGTAACTACTCAGCTTGGTCATTAAGGATGGAAGCTTATCTCCAAGGTAGAAGTTTATATGGTTATATGGTTGGAGATGAAGTTATGCCAAGTTTCAGGAACAAAAGTCAACCAACACAGGAAGAGCAAGAAAGGTTGAGCACATGGTGCTCCAAGGATGCACTTGCAAGGTCTTATCTCCTCAGCTCTATCTCAGATTTTTTGTTGCCTCACATTAGAAGTTATAAGACATCTCAGGAAGTGTGGGATGCACTTGAAGCCTTCTTCTCTTCAAGTACCAAAGCTAGGAAGCATCAACTATGGCTGGATTTCACAACTCTCAAGAAGGCTCCCAAACAAAATGTGACTGATTTTGTCACAAAGCTCAAGGACATAGCGGATCAGTTGGGAAGCATTGGAGAGGTAATAGATGAAGAGCAAATTGTAAGGCAGGTCATCAATGGCTTGAAGGAAGATGATAAGTGGGAAGCATTCACCACAGCTATGGATTTGTACATGGACATGCATGTACCTGATTTCAACACACTCATTGGACAACTACTTACTCAAGAGGCAAAGCTTATCAAAAATGGAGAAAGCTCTAAAGGTAATCAATCTTCAGCTTTATACACGGATAAAAGCAAGTCTAAAGATAACAAAGGAAAGGCAAAGAAAGTGGATGATGAAGCAGGTACATATCAAGCTAACTATGCAGGTAGAGGAAGACATGGCAGAGGTAGAGGAAGAGGAGGTAGACAAGGCAGGGGGAGATCCCAAGTCTCCAACTCATGTTCTATTTGTGGATTAACTAATCATACAACTGAAAATTGCTTTAGGAATTCCAGGAATCAAAGAGGCAGAGGATACAATAGAGGAAGTTATGGCTACTCAAGAGGAAGGTTCAACAACTACCATGGCAACTACAACAACTACAATCATTCAAACTATCAAGGAGGCTACAAAGGAAGGAGAGACTACAATAACTACACAGAAGACTCAAACAAAGAGGATTCATTATTGATCATGAACATGGCTATGCCACAAGGTAAATCTGATGAGCATGTTTTCTACATAGATTCAGGTTGTTCAAATCATGTGGCAGGAAATGTGGCACTCCTATCAGATTTAGAAGATCCAAGGAATAAGCATGAGGTACAAACAGGAGATGATACAAAACATCCTGTGGAGAAAATAGGCAATGTCAAAGCACCTGATGGAAACATCAACCTACTCAGTAAGGTACTCTATGTCCCTACCATTACAAAGAATTTGATAAGTGTTGGGCAGATAGTAGAGAAAGGGTTGCAAGTCAGGTTCACAAAAGCAGGAGCATTTGTTGAAGATCCAAGTCAAGGATTCAGAAGAATTGCAAAAGGTGAAAAGACAGGTAGATTGTTCACATTTGAATTACAGGACACTAGAAACATTGCTCTCTTTAATTATGGTAGTCACACACTCACAGAATTGGAAGTATGGCACAAAAGGTTAGCACATATTGGTGAAAGGTCATTAAAGCAAATCTGCAGGGACCAAAGTGTACTTGGACTTCCTAATTTGTCAAAACAACATATGATTTATAAGTGTAGTGCATGTCAATTTGGAAAGTCTCATAGGTTACCATTCATGAAGAAAGGTTATATGCATGGAGATGTCTTGGAGTTGGTTCATACAGATGTATGGGGACCTAGCAAGGAAGCTTCAATATCTGGATCAAGGTATTATGTTTCCTTTATTGATGATTGCAGCAGATGGACTATCCTATTCTTTATGAAACACAAAGATGAAGTTTTTTCATGTTTCAAAAGATATTTGGCTCTTGTGGAGAATCAAACAGGTAAATCGCTAAAAAGGCTAAGGTCAGATGGAGGGGGAGGAATACTTCTCCCATGAGTTTGATTCTTTTCTACAAGAAAGAGGAATCAAAAGAGAGGTAACTACAAGGTACACTCCTGAGCAAAATGGAGTGGCAGAAAGGAGGAATAGGACAATTGTTGAAGCTGCAAGGTCTATGTTGAATGAAAAGCATTTACCTAATTACTTATGGGCTGAGGCTGTATCTACAGCCACTTACTTGATTAACATGTTGCCTTCAAAATCCCTTGATGGGATGACTCCATATGAGGCTTGGAATGGAAGAAGACCAAGCTTAGATCATTGTAAAATTTTTGGATGTATTGCTTTTGCTCATGTTCCTTCACAGGTTAGAGGCAAGATGGATCCAAAGGCAGAAAGGTGTGTATTTATTGGATATGACAACAATCAAAAGGGCTACAGGTTATACAACCCTACCAACAAAGGATTCTTGGTAAGCAGAGGTGTAGTTTTTGATGAGAACAATTCATGGTATGAAGATTCATGCAGGAAGATCAATTTACCATATGAACTTGAAGAAGATTTTCCAAAGCTTGGTAGAGAACAATCAAAGATTGAAGAACAAGACACCTCAGAGGATGATGAAGAATCTCACATGGAAAAGATCAAAGCATGGAAGTCTAAAGGTAAAGCAAAATTGCAGGAACTTGGACATGAGGCAGAATCATCACATCATGGCCTAAGAAGATCTATGAGGGAAAAGAAAGAACCAGAAAGGTATGGGTTTGACACCTCATTAGTAACTAAACATTCTATCTACATAGCACAGGACATAAACCAAGAGGAGCCATCATCATTTGAAGAGGCCAAAGCAAAAACAGAATGGAAGCATGCAATGAAGGAAGAGATTGAAGCACTTGAGGAAAACAACACTTGGGATTTGGTGCCCAAGACTTCATCCATGAAGGTAATAGGCTCAAGATGGGTCTATAAACTCAAGAAGAATTCTGATGGTTCCATTAACAGGTATAAGGCAAGGCTTGTAGCAAAAGGCTTTGCACAAACTCAGGGAATTGATTATGAGGAGACCTTCTCTCCTGTGGCAAAGATGCCTACTGTTAGGGTTTTGCTTAGTATTGCCTCTTCCAAGAATTGGAAGATACTTCAACTAGATGTAAAGAATGTATTTTTGAATGGTTGGATAATAGAAGAGGTATATATGGCACAACCACCTGGTTTTGAGAATCAAGTTTATCCTGATTATGTGTGTAAACTTAACAAAGCATTGTATGGTCTCAAGCAAGCTCCAAGAGCTTGGAATTTCAGGCTTGTTTCATTCTTGCAGGACAAAGGCTTTCAACCAAGCAAGGCAGATCCTTCACTCTTTATTAAAAAGAGTAATTCCGAGGTCATCTACCTATGTGTATATGTAGATGATATTATATTGACAGGAAATGATGCAGATGGTATGAAGAAGATCAAAGATCAGATGAGAGAAGAGTTCAAGATAAGTGATTTGGGTTCACTTACCTACTTAGAATCTTAAGTGGTTGAGTCCACTTGATCAAGAATGGAAAGAGGAGCCACGAATTCGTGATTTGTGGTAGGTAGAGAATCAAATCAATCATTGATTGATTGGAGAGTGATTGAGGGAAGTTAGCCTCCCAAACTGAACTATAAATAGATGGCAGTTTTAGTCATGGTTAGAGAGACCTATGTGAAGACCTCCAAGAGCTGAGCTTTATGCCATATCAAGGTGTGATTACAAGGCACACATATGTATCAGTAAGTCATTGTATTGTGCAAGCAATATACTTTCATTTTCATGATTATTTGAGTTCATCTTTCCATGTTCTTGTGAAGTGTACTACTCACTACCATTACTCTCAGTTTTCTCAATCAGCTTGCAGAGATGTTTTCTCTGAGCTTGGTGCATCATTTTCAATGATTTAACTTGGTAAAGTTAGCTCTATAAGTCTACTATATGTTCACAAATTTTCATGTCATTTGGATGTTGCAATCTTGAGTTATGTTCATTTGAAGTCAACAGGGTCTGTTCATCTTCACTGCTCTGTCAGGTACCCGACTTTTTCACTCATCTTGTCAGAGTCATTTCTCAGTGGTTACTTATTCAAATTCAGTGATTTAAAGCTTGTTGGATTCAGCTTACTGTCTAGTATAAACGTACAAATTTTCATAATCATTGGATTTCTACATTTTGAGTTATGTGGATTTTTCTGCTCACTGGTCTATTTCCGTAGCAGCCCGTGAAAATCGGGATGATGTCATCACTTGTTAAAACTCATTCTCAGTGTGTGGTTCATTATTTTTGATGAGATTACTCTTGAAAGTTAGCTCTTTGAGTTGCCTAGACTTCCCCAAGAGGAATTGAGCTAATTGCTGCTGTGCTCAGAGAATTATGTAAAACACTGGACAGGTGTATGAACCAAGAATAGCAAGTTTTCACCTCTGAGCTAACTCCAGCTTATCTGTTTTGATCTATCTTTTTGAGAGTGATCTTCCAAGGTACATAGGGTGTCTAATACATCCATTGGCAAGCTAAAAGGGCCCACCATATACTCATGGAGTTCATTTGGCTGGTGTAGATCAAGGAGTTTGCAACACCTCTTCATCTTCAAGCACATACCTATCCATCTCTTCACAAATCATGTATGTGATAACATGGGAAGGAAACCTCTAGCCAGCACTAGAGTAAAAAGTGCCCATGTATAGGGTAAAAGTTCACCTCAAAGCTACTCAAGGAACACATAAGTGTAACAAACCCTCTTGGAGCAAATGATGTGAACACATACAAGGAGTGACAAATCAACCCCCACAAGGTAATAAGCATAAAGATTTGCGAAAAGCTTCAAGCTTTTCTCGTGGAAGAGCTTTGGTGAATATGTCTGCCGCATTATCTTGTGTAGGCATATATCAAATCAATATCTCTTGCATGAAGGTGATCTCTCACATAGTGATAATGCACATCAATATTTTTGGTCCATGCATGAAACACTAGGTTTTGTGCAACAACCAATGCACTTTGACTATCAGTGAGAATATGTGTAGCAGCATCAATCTCCATGCAAAGATCCATGAATAGGCATCTCAACCATATACACTCCATTGTCGCTATGGAAACTACCCTATACTCAGCTTCACAACTTGATGTCACCACTATAGGTTGCTTCTTACTCAACCAAGATATGCATGAGTCTCCAAGGAAAAAGCAATTACCACTAGTGGACGTGTGAGTATCATAACAACTAGCCCAATCACTATCTGTAAAAGCACGCAAGCATGGCTAAATATCTCTTCCCTAATTGGAAAAATTCCTTTTAAGGGAGTGTCATACATATGTTGGCTTAATAAAATGCATAAAATGACTAATTTATAACAACTATAGAGGAGCAACACCTTAACACTAAACTAGTGTCATCCTGATTTTTTAGGGATGTGTTGAGAATGAACCAATGTTGCATATGCAACGCGTTGCGAACGTTCGCAACTTTCGCAACGCAACTCCGCATTGAGTACACGTTCGCAACGCGTTGTTAAAAAATAAAAAACTAGAACCCTTCCCAACAAGCCAAAAATGGTCCACAAGGAAAGTTCTTTTATCTTTTAACCATTATGACTTATGAACAAAAAAGTTGATGAGCTGAATAATCATACAAGGCATATGCCTCAACAAGCACAAAGAAAAGGAGGCAGACCGAGATTATACAATGTCCCGATTCCCACTTACTATATGATCATTCCAACATCATGTACCATACTACCATATAACATCATGCATATGCATATATATGTATCTACTTATGTATGTATGTACTATATATGTAATGTATGTATGCATATTCTTATTTTTATATGTTCACCCTAAAATTTGTTTATTCACTTAGTTATGTATGTATGTATCTATATATGCATGTATGTATGTATCTATATATGCATGTATGTATGTATGATGTAATTCCTATAGTCTATTTCTCGATGTTTATTGAAAATCATGTGTATTTACTTATGTATGTATCTAATATATATGTTTGTATGTTTTCATAATGTACCTAGTGCCTACTATGTACATAATATGTATGCATGTATGTTTGTATTCATCTATGTGCTATGTATATACATAATATGTATATACTATGTAGATATGTACGTAAAAATGTATGTATTACATATGCATGTAGTATATATTTACTCCTATGTATGTAATATAATGTAATCTATGCATGTATGTATGTATTATGTATATATGTATGTATGTACATGAAAAGACAAATTGACGACAGATATATTTGATACATACATTGTGTAAATGTAAAAATGTCTTGTTTTCATGCCTTTTTTATGATACTTAAGCATTTATAAGAAGATATCTATACCTAGGATATCTAGAATTTGGAAAAATATATAAAATAAAATTGAAACGTACACAACTCTATCGCAACTTTGGGTTCGCAACTTCAACCCGTTGCTAATGTGTTAGCAACTCGTTGCCTACGACGTTGCCATCCCATTGCTAACCACTATGGAATGAACATGAGACTGAAAAACTTGAATTTCTCTGAACATAATGAACTAAATGACTTCCAAATTTGTACATATAAACTAGACTATTATACCTTTCCAATGCATGCTTAAACACTAGATATGAAGCTCTGTAAAGAGAGCAATAATCTCTGCAAGTTGACTAAGCCTGGAGACGAAGGAGCAAAGAACATAAATGGCACCAAGGAATGATCAAAGAGTATATGTATTGCTTCAAATCAACAATCTAATTCATGTAAAAATGTTTTGGAGACTTTATGTAGACTCTTGAGGATGTGAACATGCCTTTCCTTCATGGATTTGAATTTGAAATTAGGCATGTTTGGTAGTTTAGATTGATTGGAATATTTTCCTACAATCTAGGAAAAGAGAAAGTTGAACTCATATCTACTTTTTGATTGATTGATTTAGAACCAATCCCAACCATTCTAACTCGTGGCTTTTAGGCCTTTTACTCTTTCCTTTTACAAAGATAAGTACTTTGGAAATTACATAAGAAGATGATCCTATGATCTAACTCTCAATACAATAAATGAAGGCAAATAAAACACTTCAAGGAGTATATGTGGCATCATTCAAATGATGGATTTGATGAACGTCATTTGCACCTCAAGCATAATGAAAGCTTGATTTTCCAACAGCTCCCCCTCAAGCTAAATTATGCTTGAGTCTTCATTCTCTGATAGGTTGAATACCTGTCATAGCTTTGAATCTACAAAGCTTTATCCCATCAAGTGCCTTTGTCATCATGTCTGCTATTTGCTTCTCAGTAGGAACAAATGAAATGTCAATTTCCTTTGCCATAAGATTCTCTCTTACAAAGTGGTAATGGAATTCTATGTGTTTTTTTCTTGAATGAAAAATTGGATTTGCAACCAAATGCATGGAACTTACATTATCTCCAAGTAAGTGAGGTTTAAAACTTACAAGTCCCAAATCTGAGTACAAATCCTTGAGCCATATTGCCTCTTGAGTTGCAATAGTTAGACCTCTATATTTTGCTTCAGTTGAAGATAAAGCAATTGTTGGTTGCTTCTTGGAACTCCAGGACACCAATTTTGAATCTGCAAATGCTAAGTATCTAGAGGTACTTCTTCTATCATCCTTTGCTCCTGCCCTATCTACATCTAAATAGATTTTGATATCTAAATCTAAAGAGTAAGGATAATAGATACCTTTATTAAGTGTCTTTTGAGGTACTTGAGTACTTTCTTTGCAGCATCCATGTGTGGCCTTCTAGGTGAGTGCATGAACTGACTAAGCACTCCCACACTATATGATATGTCTGGTCTTGTATGAGTAGCATATATCAATCTACTAACTAAGTTTTGATACTCTTTAAGATCATCAATCTACTCACCTTCATAAACACTTAGTTTATGGTTCAACTCCAAAGGTGTACCTGCAAGCTTTGTGTTGTCCATTCTGAACTTGATAAGTAGGTCTTGAATGTATCTTCTTTGATTTAGATACATCCCTTCATCTGTATAAATCACTTGCATACCTAGGAAATATGTGAGCTCACCTAAGTCACCGATTTTGAACTCCTCTTGCATGTTTCTCTTGATCCTTTGAATGCCATCCAGATCATCATATGTCACAATAATATCATCTACATATACACATAGATAGATACCTCATTGTGATCCCATTTCATGAATAGAGAAGGATCTGAGTTTCTAGGTTTGAACCTTTGATCTTGAAGGTATGTGACTAAGCTGTAGTTCCAAGCTCTAGGAGCTTGTTTCAGTCCATACAATGCTTTCTTAAGTCTCCAAACATAAGATGTATGATTAGGTTTTCAAAACCTAGTGGTTGTGACATGTATACCTCTTCACTTGTTTATCCATTTAAGTATGCATTTTTCACATCAAGCTAGAGGAGTCTCCCATTTCTTGCATCAGCTACACTTATCAATGTTCTCATTGTAGTCACCTTTGCAGCTGGTGAGAATGCATAGTCTATGCCATGAGTTTGTGAGCATCCTTTGGCAACTAATCATGCCTTGTACCTGCAAACTAATCCATCTGAGTTTCTTTTAACTTTATATACCCATCTGCAACCAATTAACTTTTGATTGCGTGACACTGGAACCATTCCCAAGTGTCCATCTCCTTCAAGGCATCTATTTCTTCTTTCATGGCCTTTTCCCAATTAGGGTTTTCCTTTGCCTCTCCATAGGGTGAGGGTGCCTCTGAAATTGAGTCCTTTTCCAAGTAGATTGAATGCTTTGTAACAATTATGGAATCATATCCATACCTTCCTAGTTGTCTTTTCTCCCTTAATGACCTTCTAGGTGCTTGTTTGGAGCATTCTCCGCACTCTTGCATCTTTGCTTTGCCTCTTGAATTCCATAGCTTTTAATTCTTTTCCTTTTCATCTTGGACATCATCTCTATCACTTCTTGAACCTAGACCTGTGTATCATGCTTGCTTCCTAATTGATGAGAATCAGAATCAAGGTCATATGGTAGAGTTACCTTTTGTTTGGGTTCATCATACCAAGACCTGTGTTCTTCAAAAAAAACATCCCTACTTGTATTGAATTGCTTGGTTGAAGGATTATAGAACCTGTAACCCATCTGAGTTGAGTCATACCCAATAAACACTGCCTTTGTTGCCCTTTTAGTTAACTTACCTCTTACTTGTTATGGTACATGAACATAAGCTAAACAACCAAACACCTTGGAATGTCCAACACTATGTTTTCTTCCATATCGTGCTTCATAAGGAGTCACACCTTGAAGTGATTTGGATTGTAGTCTATTGACAAGGTACTCAACAGTTGAAATAGCCTCTAGCCATAGATAATGTGGAAACCCCTTCTCTTCAAGCATTGTTCTGGCTGACCCAACAAATGTCTTGTTTCTTCTCTCTACAATTCCATTCAATTGAGGAGAGTACCTCGTAGTCACTTCCCTTTTGATACATTTACCCTACAAGAACTCACCAAACTCTTTGGAGAAGTATTTTCCCCCTCCATCAGATTTGAGCTTCTTGAGTGATCTACCTGTATGATTCTCCACATCTACTAGATACTTTTTGAAGCAATCAAATACTTCATTCTTACTCTTGATAAAGTACAGAATAGTCCATCTACTATGGTCAACAATAAATGAGACATAATACCTTGATCTTGCCAATGAAGGTTCTTGTCTTGTTCCCCATACATCTGTATGTACTAGGTCCAATAATTTGTTGTGAATGTAGCCTTTGTGGTTGAATGGTTGTCTTTGTGCCTTCCCAATCTGACATGCATCACTATTGATCATGTGTTAATTTGATAGGTTTGGTAATCCAAGAACACTTTGATCAGTGCATATATCTTTCAAGGTTCTTTCATTCACATGAGCTAGCCTCTTATGCTACACTTCAAGCTCACTTAAGGTTTGACACCCAAAGTTGAATAGAGCTATGTTTTTGGTTTCTCCTACTTCAAACGTAAAGAGCCTACCATGCTTCTCACCTCTAGCTATCTTCTTGAAGCCTTGACATGGATCTTCCACAAAAGCTCCACGTTGGGTGAACCTAACTTGCAAGCCTTTCTCAACTATTTGGCCTACACTTATTACATTTTTTGTAATTGTGGGAACATAGAGTACCTTGCTGAGAATATTTGTCTTGCCATTGGAATCTTTGACATTACCAATCTTCTCCACACTATGGTTTGTGTCATCCCCTATTTGGACTTCATGTCTATGCTTTGGACTTTCTAGATCAGGTAAGAGAACTATGTTGCATGCAACATGATTTGATCATTTTGAATCTGTCTAGAATAAATGATCATCTTCTTTACCTTCCTTATGTCTTAGATTCATCAAGGGCAATGAGTCTTCATGTTGTTGATCTTCAAAGAAATTGTTGTAGTCGCTTTTGTTATGGCCTCTATTGTTATTGTTGAAGTTGTGTCCACCTTTGCCTCTATTGCTGCCATATCCACCTCTTCCACTTCCTTTCTGGGTCTTCCCATTGAACCAACAATTCTGAGTGGTGTGGTTGGTCTTATCATAGCTGACACAAGGTTGAACATTCTAGCCTTTAGTCTTGTCATTCTTTGGTACTTTCTTCTTCCCTTTCCACACTTGCCTACAAAGTTGGCTTGGGAAGACTCCTCTTCATCTTCTTCCTTCTTCTTTCCTTTCATCCTCTTGTCCTTCTTATCAGGATATAGAGAAATAGTTGAATTAACATGATAGGAGTTACCTTCGTTTATGCTATTGTTGGCCTCATAATTGAAGAGTTATCCAAGAAAGAGGTTGAAGTCTGAAGTTTGCACATCCATGATTAGATCATATGCTGTGTTGAAAGATGTCCATTGCTTGTCACCTGTAATCCCATTGAGAATTTGCCTCATGATGGCCTCTTCTTCAATCAGATCTCCAATGGATGCCAATTGATCGGCAACGTCCTTGACCTTTGTAACAAACTCAGTGATGGTTTGTTTTGGAGTCTTCTTCATCTAGTTGAATGCATTCCGAAGATGGTTCTTCCTTGCCTTTGTATTAGTAGAAAAGAAAGTCTCTAGGGCATCGCAAGTCTCTTGAGATGTCTTGCATCCTCTAATATATGGTGATAGAAAATCAAAGATAGACTTGAGTATGTATGGCCTTGCTTGAGCATCCCTTGCACACCAAAGTGTGATCTGTTTCCTCTTGAGTAGGTTCTGCTTTGGAACTTGGAATAGGCATGGCTTCATCACCTAATAAAATATAGATTTCTTCCTTGCAAATAAGAATCCATTTTGATTTACCAAGAAGCATAATTGTGTCTATCAAGCTTCTCAATCATTGATGGAAAGCCATCTCCCATCTTGAAGTTGCTCTGATACCACTAAAAGAAGTTGGAGAACCTTGGAGAGGCTTGGAAAGTTGAGTTCTCAAGTGGTGGAGTTGGTCTAGTAGACCAACATAAGACAAGCCCTAGCTCTTTGGGTATGTAAATTAGACCTCTGTAGACTTGTTGTTATTGCAACAAAACCCAATAGGTACTTTGGAACATCAACATAACAAGTTGATGCAAAACAGATAACTTGCACCTTGACTAGCTCACAAAAAACCTTCTAAAAATGGATGGAAGTTATGACTTCATACTCTGAGAGCAGCCAAAACTTTCCTTGCTAAAATGCATAAAATCCCTAATTTATAACAATTATAGAAGGAGCAATCACCTTAACACTGAACTGGTGTCATCCCGATTTTTTAGGGATGTGTAGAGAATGATCCCGAGATTGAAAACCTTGAATTTATCTGATCATAATGAACTAAATGACTTCAAAATTTGTATACCTTTGAATGACTGCTTAAATACTAGGTTTCAAGCTCTGTAGAGAGAGCAACAATCTCTGCAAGTTGACTGAGTCTCAGAAAGAAGGAGCAAAGAACAAAAATGGCACCAAGCAATGATCAAAGAGTATATGTATTGCTTCAAATCAACAATCTAATTCATGTACAAATATTTTTGAGTCTTTATATAGATCTTGAAGATATGACCACACTTTTTCTTCATGGATTTGAATTCGAAATTAGGCAAGTTTGGTAGTTTAGATTGATTGTAATTCTTTCCTACAAACTAGGAAAAGAGAAAGCTGAAGTCATATCTACGTTTTGATTGATTGATTGAGAATCAATCCCAACCACTTATAACTTGTGGCTTTTAGGCCTTTTAAGCTTTTCTTTTATAAAGATAAATACTTTGGAAATTACATAAGAAGGTGATCCTATAATCAAACTCTGACTACAATAAATGAATGCAAATAAAACTCTTCATATTTTGGGAAAAATGTAGTGTTATCCATTGGAAGCGAAGTCTGAGGTGTTTATGTGCTTCAAATACTTCTTGGTTATGGCTAAACATTTGTCATGATGTAAAATGGGCGCTCTCCATTCTAATCAATGGAGGGAATATATGTCTTCTGAGTTTAATGCATTTCTAGCTGAGCATGGTATAAAACATCAATGTACAATGCCATATACACCTTAAAAAAATGGAATTTTTGAAATGAAGAATAGGTCATTAACGGAAATGGTGAGGTGTATGGTGAAAAGTCATGCTTTATCATGTAGCTTTTGGCTTGAGGCTATTATGTATGCAACATATATATTTAATAGGTGTCCAACCAAAGCATTGGAGTATATCACAATTCGGTGCTTTTCTTGCTCCTTATCCATGGATGAACATGGTGTAAAATTTACATTTTGATGACGGATCACAATGGAAAGCCTATGTTCTTCCTTGGAAGAAGTGTCGATGTCATGCCATTTGTCCTTTGGATCTTAGTTAAACAATTGGTTTAGTCGAAGACCTTGTGTGAAAGCCTTAGTGCTTACATTCATATTCTACCTCTCAGGTTTAATACTTTAAGTGTTATATGTTGTGCAGCAAATCCTTTACAATAAACATATTTGATCTTTTGCTTGATTGAATGAAATTGTTTAGCAGTTATGCCACATAGTAAAAAGGAATGGAACTCGGTCTCAAGGAGGGTGAGAATGAATCATACTCTTCATTTTAGAATGCCATAGCCTTATAAACTTATGAGAAAGAAGTTTCAGAACTTAAGGGGTTGTTTTTGGTGCGTACACATGTAGTTGGAGAGCTAGTGTATGAGCGAGCTTGCATGGGTGAGTAATTTTTTGGCTGAATGAGTGTGAGTGTATGCATTTCAGCAATCTTGTCGGCAATAGAAAAAGCAGGTGTAATTGTGCATGTTCATGAGCTCGGGGTGAGTAAACTTGTCCTGAAAATAGAGATCTAAGCATTGTAGTTGCGGGAAAACACTTCTCTATGGCTTCATAAAAGCCCTTCATGTACATCAATTGGATATTAAAACTACATTTTTTAATGGTGATTTACATGAAAAAGTGTATGTTTTTTTGCCTCATTGTTTTATGCATAAAGAGCATCAAAACAAAGTGTGCACATTGTAAAAATGTGCACATTGTAAAAGTGTGCACATTTTTTGTGTTGTTAACATTTCAACAATCTTGCTGGCAATAGAAAAAGCAGGTGTAATTGTGCATGTTCATGAGCTCGGGGTGAGTAAACTTCTCTTGAAAATAGAGATCTAAGCATTGTAGTTGCAGGAAAACACTTCTCTATGGCTTCATAAAAGCCCTTCATGTACATCAATTGGATATTAAAACTACATTTTTTAATGGTGATTTACATGAAAAAGTGTATGTTTTTTTGCCTCATTGTTTTATGCATAAAGAGCATCAAAACAAAGTGTGCACATTGTAAAATGCATAATATGGTTTGAAAAAAGTACCACGTGCTTGGTATGATAAGATGCATGTGTACTTGCTAACACATGGTTTTGAGAATAGTCCAACTGAGAGCACCTTATATGTTAAGCATGCATATGATGTACTTATGATCATTATTATATAGGTTGATGATATACTATTTAGGCATCCTCAGAAGAAGCATATTGTTGAATTTAAGGCTGATTTGCATGCCTCTTTTGAGATGTCACATTTTTGGAGGTTTGATTTACTTATGCATAACTCACCTTGATATTCAGTTTGATGTCTCTCAGATGAGGAAGCTTATGTGTTTCCTAGGCGTCAAACATTGCTAGGTGGTTAAGTGCATCTTTTGCTACTTCAATGGTACCCAAATACTTGGATTGTTTTATCCCTAGGGGGATTTATAGCTAGATTTACATGATACAGACTATGATTATGTAAGGGAGAGGTTCTCTACATGAGAGATCAATTTGGCTCATGTGCCCACATAGGATAATGTTGCAGACCTTTAGACAAAGGCTCTGCATAAGAAGAAGTTTGAAGCTTTTAAGAAAGCTTTGGGCTTACTTCCTTTTGTGTATTGATATCTTTCCACATAGCTTGGTGGTTCCTTATACATAAGTGCCCTCTTCTTGTTCACTACATCATTCCTAGGGGGGATGTGTTGATATATTTTGGTAGTGATGTGTCTGAGCACACTTAGGATCTTAGGGGTACTTTTTTTTTCCTCTTTAGGAGTCCCGCCCCCCTTAGCATGTATATACACCTATAATTGTAGTGAGTGACCTATCTTTGTACATTCACTAGAAAATACATTTAGTATTGTGTTGTTCTCCAATCTTCCTCTTCGTCCTTGTGCTATTTGTTTGCTTTCATATACCTCGAACTCTTAGAGGGTTTACATAAATCCCTTGAATCATAACGTCATAGGTTGTCGATCAAATAATAGAAGTTAAATACCAAGTCATATATTGAATACATTTTCAAGATGCTATATTAACTTTGAATGATATTGGGATTCTTGAATAGCTGCATTTCTTAGAAAAATACATATCTCTTAAGAGTGCCTAACACATAGTATGAGCAACAAGAAGCTGTGATGCTCAAATGATTGGAAAATTCCTCTTTGACATGATTTTCATTAGATATGGGCTTACCATTGAGATATTCAACGATAGGGGGACATTTCATAAATGAACTTGATGAATGCCTACTGAAGAGTTTCTAATGGTTTAGAAAAATCAGACTCGTTAACACCCATAGGACAATGGTCGAGCTGAAAGCACGATGTATTAAACCATCATATCATTATGAACTAGGAAATTTGGCATGATAATTTCTAGATTTTCTTTTTTGAGTAGAAAAGAAGCACCCATGTTTCAAACTCAACTCATCACAAAGACCAATTCAAGAGCATCCAAGTATCAAGATCCATATGACAAGTATATCGGGGTATTATTGTGATTCAAACTCATCGCTAAAGATCAATATTCAAGCTCCAAAAGATATAAATATTTTCAAAGTTTCAACAAACACGGCAAGCCAAAGTGATTTAACACATACAAGGATCAATGATCAATGAAGAGATCCATTTCTCAACACCTAATCAAAGCACTTAACCACCTCGAGAATACCGATAACAACAAGCTTTGAATCAAAGGCTTGATAGGATTATCTTTGTTGGAAAACTATGAAGGGTAATCTCGAGGATGAAAAGATCTAGGAGGGGGGAGTTTTATAATCAATGGTAGTGAAATAAAAACAAGCTTTGAATCAAAGGCTTAGAAAGACCACCTTTCTTGGAAAACTATGAAGGGTATTCTTGAGGAAGAAAAGATCTAGGAGGGGGGATGAAAAGATATAGGAGAGGGAATGAAAAGTTCTAGGAGGGGGTAGTTTCCATGTTTTTTTCATAAATTTTGTAGCTTTGAGGAGTTGTAAATATGTGAGAGAATATTCTTTTCTAGAGATGAGAAGGGTCTTCTTGAGAAGACCCACAAGAGTGTTGATATATTTAGGTAGTGATGTATGTGAACACACTAGGACCGTCAGGGCACTTTTTTTCCTCTTTAGGAGGTCTTTTCCCCCTAGCTTGTATATACACCTATACCCCTAATGCATCACTTATCTTTGTACATTCTCTTGGTAATACATTTAGTATTGTGTGTCGTGCTCCAAGCTTCTTCTCCTTCCTTTTGTTGTTCACATGCTCCCACAAACCTCAAACTCCAACAATTGGTATCAGAGCAGGTTGCCACTTCATCTAGGGCATTGTCAACACCCCTCCAATCAAAGTCTCAGAATCACACAAAAAATGGTGGGCATACTCAGGGCCATTAGGAGTTCAAAATACCTTCACTATGTGGTTTTGAAATCAGGATCTGAGTCATTCTGGCCTCCAAATGCACTATCATAGTGCGTGTGCAAGTTATTTTGTCTCATTGTGTCAAAGATATATACACATTTTGATTCGCTAGTATAAGCTCCTTGAAGTCTGCTATAGGTTTAGTAGAACTCAACAGGGTAGTTTTGTTCAACTTTTAAAGACACAATCATTTTTTTGCATTAGGGTATTTTAGTCAATGGCCATGGTTGAAAGCAGTGATGTATTCCATGTGTTGGTTGTTGAGGATAAGTTGGATAGTACCAATTACCCATTATGGGCTTATATGATGCATCATGTATTGGTTGCAAAAGGAATGTGGAATATTGTGCAAGGTGTTGAAAAACATTCTATTACACCTACAAATACAGTTATTGAAGCTGATGTAGATGGCCTTGAAGATGTTGATATTCTCCAGGTTCCTATTCGTGTTGCATTTCTTGATGCATCTACTATAAGGCAACCTCATTGGGATGGCAGAGATGCTCAAGCACATGCATTGATAGCCTTGTCTATCAAACATGCCATTATTCCTTTCATTTGCTCCTACAAAACAACAAAGGATGCTTGGGATACACTTACTACTTTATACTAGGCAAGGAATGAGGCTCATGTTGCTTGCCTTCAAAAATAAATGGAGAGTGAGCACATGAATGAAGGAGATTCCATGGACACTTTTTTTACAAAGATCAAAGATTTGAAGGAGGAGTTGATTTTTGCTAATGAAGACTTGCATGATAGTTCACTTGTGCATACTGTTCTGAATGTTCTTCAAGATTCATATCAAATTTTTTCTTCTGCTCTTTGATTGATGATGAAAGGCAATCCAAATGCAACACTAGCGTTGTCCCAAAACATGACACTATAGTGTTCTTTTTTCTAACAAATAAAAAAATCACACATAGTGATCAAATAAAATTTTGAGAAATCCTTAAATCCCCATAAAGATCTACACCTAGATATTCTATAAAAAATATGCATACTAAAAAATAACCTTTTTTGATAACTCAAAATATAGAAATGATTGAATATGGTTCAAAAAAATTGTATTTCTGTAGACTTATATATAAGAAGAAAGAAATATCTCGATAAAAAGAATTTTCCTCCTGTTGGAATCATTTTTCTAATGTTAATTTATTGTCATATAATCATTTAAAACAAGTCTTGGGAACTAGAAAAATCATTTTTATCATAAAAGAATTACTACAGTATAGCATGCTCATTATATAGTATACACTTCAGGAGCCTTCTATATGATATTTATTCATAAAAACACTAAAATGGTTGATGTTCTATTTAGAAACCATCATACAGTATCATAAAGATATGCTACATGTCTTTGAACCAATAATTTTTGTATGTATCTTACATAACACTAAAAATCTCAATATTTCATTGAATAGCCATATTTTGCTCTGCCAAGAATAAGAATTTATCCTAAAAAATTAGGTTTCATCAATGATATAAGGTATATATTATCAATCAAAATAATTCTATAAACATTGTAAACTACTTTATATAGAAAGAACAAGCATATTAACTTTAATCATGTAACATATGCAATATTTCCTCATAAAATGACCTTTTTCTAGCATAGAAAAACAATGTTATTGTTTAGCTTGAAGAAACGACATAGAAATTTGGCTCCTAAGGTTGTCAAAAAAACATTTCTAGATGTAATAATATCAAATATTATTTTGATAATAAAAAAAATGCATATTCATACCATCATTTTGAAAAATAATTAATAGATGATAACACTGTCACATCACATGTGAGATTAAATTTATGCCATAAACTTAGTAAAAATCATTACAAATCTCTAATCATGGATAGAAACATGTTGACATATATAAAATAAGAGATTTTATTACATTTACACTAATGAAAATTGTGAGATAAAATAAGAGATTTTATTACATTTACACCAATGAAAATTATGAGATCATGATTTTAATAAAAAATAACCACTAACTTACATCACTCTAATTTCTATGCCAATATTGAAATTAGCATCATAAAATTAGTGAATAAATACTAATTTTTATATCCTTTAATTAAAACTATATTTTTCTAAAAATATTCAACCCTTATGATAACATGTTGCATAGTTACATTTATAAATGGTTCCTTCTAGTGATCAAAAAAATTCATCAAATAATGTCTCTTTTTCAGGACACTAAAGTGTCCAAGTACAACACCAGTGTCTCAGTTCTGTTGCAAGAAGATCAGTCTAGGCAAAACAAGTCCATTATGCATATTGCATATCAAGCTTTCCTGGATAGTCAGAAGTGCAAAGGTAAATGGAGCTCATCTACTAGTAAGCAAAAATCTGATAATTCTGCACAATCAAAGAAGGATGACATAGACGAGAAGAAAATAGAAAAGCAAAAATTGTTTTTCAAATACTTTAAAGGAAATGATCATGTCATAAAGAGCTTTCCAAAACTGGCTACAAAAGAGGCAAAGAAAAAAGAGGCTGGAGTTGTTGTTGCAGAAGCCTCTATACCCACATCAGAGTTTGCAAATCTTGTGTAGAATGAAGAATGGGTGTTTACTACTACTTGCAGTTATGAGCCATCTTCTCATGAATAGTGAATGTCTGCAATAGACTCATATGTTTGGTACTTTGATAGTGGGGTAACCAAACATATAAGCTTGCAATGCAATTTGTTCACTTCACTTGAGCCTACCCCTAGAGGGAGTACTATCACACGCATCAACAACTTCTCTTATCATGTCACGAGAGTTGGTAAGATCATTTTGACTATTAGTGATGGTAGTTCTTTTAAATTTTTGGATTCTTTATTTGTGCTAGGGATCAAGAAAAATATGTTATCAGTTTCAACATTAGCCAAGATTGGCTTGGTTGTGAAATTTGTTGATGATAGATGCATAGTTCACTATTTGTGAAATGGCGATGTCATTATTGCTTCTGGCATTTTATGTCATGGGATGTATAAGCTCAGAGATTATGCAAAATCTATGAATGATTCAGCATTTGTAGTTCAAGATTCTCAGCCTGTGTCAGATCCAAAGCTTTGGTATGCATGCTTTGGTCATCTCAATTTTGCTAGTTTGCTATGCCTGCAAAAGTGTCCTCTCCACCCAAACTTGAGACACCTGCTAAACATGTTTGTGAATGTTTTATTTTGGGAAAAATGAAGCATTCCTCATTCCAAATGATGGTTCAGTTTGAGCTACTAAAAAATTACAGCTTATTCACAGTGGTCTCTGATCCTATGCAGACACCCTCCTTTGGAAACTACCTTTACTTCATGACTTCTATTGATGATTTTTTCAAGAATGCATGGGTATATCCATTGAAAGCAAACTTTGAAGTGTTTATGTGCTTCAAACAATTTTTGGTTTTGGCTGAAAATATGTCAGCTTGTAAAATGGACACCCTCCATTTTATTGGGGGGGGGGGGATATATGTCTTCTAATTTTAATGCATTTCTCATTGAACTTGGGATAAAGCATCAATGTACAGTGCCCTATACACCTCAACAAAATGGAGTTGCTGAAAGGAAGAATAGGTCACTCATGGAGATGGCGAGGTGTATGGTGAAGAATTAGGCTTTAGGACATAGTTTCTGGCTTGAGGCTGTTTTGTTTGTAGCATATGTACTTAACAAGTGTCCCACTAAAGCATTGTATTCTATCACTCCATATGAGGTTTGGCATGGTTGCAAGCCATTTGTTGCTCACCTATGTGTCTTTGGTTGTCTGGCATATGCATAAGTGCCTGAATAACAACACAATAAATTGGATGATGAAGTAGTGAAATTTATTTTTGTTGCATATAGTTCTGAAAGCAAAGGCTATCATTTGTATCATCCACACACTAAATGCATTTGGGTTAGTTGTGATGTTGTTTTTGTGGAAGATGTTATTCAGCCATTACTTTCATGTACTAAGGTACTAAGTATCATATCAAAGATGTGTATGATACTTTGCTTCCTCCTTTTTTAGGTGGATAGTATAGTATTGGTCCAAATGAGGCAATTTCTCAACCTTTACACATTTCACATGATGCAGATCATTCCATTTTTTATGTAGAATTACATGATGCACTTATTGATGAGAGAACTAATATAGAGGAGGCAAAAATTATGACTAAATGGATGGTGCAAACTTTGCGAGATAGAAAATTAGATACACCTCTATCATATCGTACTTGTTCATGCTCTCATAGTTCTTTTGCATAAGATTGCTATGCTATGGGTACCTTTAGTATTTGTGATGAGAATGATCCTATTTCGTTTGATGAAGCACAAAATTCTAAAAATTAGATGGCTACTATGCAATCAGAATATGATGATATTATGAAAAATGGTATGTGGTCTTTATTTGACTTGCCTTATGGAAAGAAGGCCATTGGCACTAAGTGCGTATACAAAGCTGAAGTGTAAGCATGATGGAACAATTGATACATATAAGGCTAGGCTTGTTGCAAAACATTATGCTCAAGAAAGAGGCATTGATTTTGATAAGACCTTTGCACCTACATGTCAGATGACTAATGTTCATAGCATTTGTGCACTTGCAGCTCATCATAGTTGGAACGTACATCAGTTGGACATTAAAACTGCATTTTTTAATGGTGACTTGCATGAAGAAGTGTATGTTCTTTAGCCCTGATGTTTTGTGTAGAAAGGGCATGAAAACAAAGTTTGCATGTTGAAAAAGGCATTATATGGCTTGAAAAGATACATGCCTACTTGATTAAACATGGTTTTGAGAACAATCCAAGTGAGAGCACCTTATACATTAAGTATGCAAATGTTGTGCTTCTGATCATTCCTGTCTCTGTTGATGACATTCTGCTCACTGGTCCTAATGAGAAGCATATGGCTGATTTTAAGGCTGATTTGCATGCCTCATTTGAGATGAAAGATTTGGGGCATTCGCATCATTATTCGGGCATTCAATTTATCAAGTTGATGGCAGACTAGCTTTGTGTGAAACAAAATATATTGACACATTATTGTAGCATTTTGGCCTTGAAGACTACAAACCTATTGCCACTCCTATGGAGACGAGTTTAAGGTTGAGTCTTCATGATGCTGGAGATGCTATTGATGTTGTTGTCTCTGAGAAAGTTGTTGGATGCCTGATTTACTTATGCATTACTCAGCTAGATATTTAGTTTGTTATCTCATAGATGAGCAGGTTTATGCATTACTCAGGTGTCAAGCACTGGTAAGAAGTTGAGTGCATCGTTCACTACTTGAGTGGTACCTGGCTACTTGGATTGTTTTATCCCAAGGGGGATCACTATTGCCAGATTTACATGCTTTTCATGACTTTGATTGGGTTGGTTTCTATGAAACTCATGTGTCCACCAATGGTTTTTGCTTCATGCTTAGTCACTCATGCATATCTTGTTTGAGCAAGAAGCAGCCTACTATGGACACTTCTAGTTGTGATTTTGAGAGGAGGGAAGCTTTCACAACGACTATTGAGTGTGTGTGGCTCAAATGCCTTATGGCTGATTTGGGTGTTGGCCAATCTTCTGCCACCACCATCTTCATTCACAATCAAAGTGCATTGGCAATTGCGAGGAACCCTATGTTCCATGCTTGCATTAAGCACATTGAGGTGCACTATCATTATGTTAGGAGAGGTTCTCAGCTAGGAGAGATCAGTTTGGCATATGTGCCCACACAGGAGAACATTGCAAACCTTTTCACAAAGGCTCTACTTAGGGAGAATTTTGAAGCTTTCTACAGAGCTTTGGGCTTACTTCCTTTTGTGGATTGATTCCACATAGCTTGGCACTTCCTTATACATGAGCGCGAGCTCCTTGTTCACCACATCACTCCAAGAGTGCATTTGTTGATATATTTAGGTAGTGATGTGTGTGTTCACACTAGGACTGTTGGGGCACTTTTTTCCCTCTTTAGGAGGTTTTTCCCCCGGGCTTGTATATATGCCTATAACCCTAATGAGTCACTTATCTTTGTACATTTGTTGATATATTTAGGTAGTGATGTGTGTGAACACTCGAGGACTGTCGGGGCACTTTTTTCTCTCTTTAGGAGGTTTTTTCCCCCCGGCTTGTATATATGCCTATTGCCCTAATGGGCTACTTATCTTTGTATGTTCTCTAGTAATACATTCAGTATCGTGTGTTGTGCTCCAAGCTTCTTCTTCTTCCTTGTGTTGTTCGCGTGCTTCCGTAGATGTCTATCTCCAACAATTGGTATCAGAGCAGGTCATCACTTCATCTAGGGCACCGTCGACACTCCTCCGGTTGTAGTCTCAGAATCGTACGAATTTTGGTGAGCATACTTAGCGTGTTTCCTATATCAAGACATCTTCGCTCTGTTGTGCCGAAATCGTGATCTAAGCTCGTTTCGACCTCCGAATGCACTATCACAGTGCTTGTGCAGGCTATTTCATCTTTTTGTGCCAAAGGTATATACCTATTTCTGTTCGCTAGTATAAGCATCTAAAAGTGTGCTACAGGTTTAGCAAAACTTGTCAGGGCATTTCCGTTCAACTTTTTGAGATACAGTCAATTTTCTGCATCAAGGTATTTTAGTCATCGGCCATGGCTGAAAGTAGTGATGTATTTTGTATGTTGCCTGTTGAGGATAAGTTGGATGGTACCAACTACCCATTGTGGGCTTATATGATGCGACATGTATTGGTTGCAAAAGGATTGTGGAACATTGTGCAGGGTGTTGAAAAGCATCCTATCACACCTGCAACTGTTACAATTGTAGGTACAAAAGCTGATGGAGAAGGTGTCGAAGATGATGATATTCTGCATATTCCTATTCGAGCTGCGATTTTTGTTGCACCTACTGCAGAGCAGATTTGTTGGGATGGCAGAGATGCCCAGGCACATGCATTGATAGCTTTGTCTGTCAAACGTTCCATTATTCCTCACATTCGCTCTTGCAGAACAGCTAAGGATGCTTGGAATACACTTACCACATTGTACCAAGCTAGGAATGAGGCTCGTGTTGCTTACCTCCGAAAACAGTTGGAGAGTGAGCACATGAATGAAGGTGATTCTATGGACAGTTTCCTAAAAAAGATCAAAGACTTGAAGGAAGATTTGATTTTTGTTGATGAGGTTATACTAGATAGCTCACTTGTGCAGACCGTTCTGAATGGTCTTCCTGATTCATATCAGAGTTTTGCTTCTACTATTTGGTTGATGATGAAAGGCAATCCAAATGCCTTGTATTTGAGGAGTTAGTCTCTGTTTTGCTGCAGGAAGATCAGTCCAGGTAGAATAGGTCCATTATGCGAGTTGCAGATCAAGCTTTCCTGGCTAGTCAGAAGGGCAAAGGAAAATGGAGCTCTTCAACTAGTAAGCAGAAATCTGCTGATTCTGCACAATTGAAGAGGGAAGACAAAGATGAAAAGAAATAAAAAAAGCAGAAATTGTTTCGCAAGTACTGTAAAGGAACTGATCATATCATAAAGAATTTTCCTAAACTGACTGCAAAAGAGGCAAAGAAAAAAGAGCCAAGAATGGTTGTTGCAGAGGCCTCTACTCCAAAAATAGAGTCTGCTAATCTTGTGCAGGAAGAAGAATGGGCATTTACTACTATTTGCAGTTTTGACCCATCTTCTCATGAGCAGTGCATGTTTGCAGTAGACTCAGATGTTTGGTACTTTGACAGTGGAGTGACCAAACATATTACCTCGCAGCGTAGTTTTTTGTCTTCACTCGAGCCTGCCCCTACAGGGAATACTGTTACATGCACCAACAACTCCTCTTATCCTGTTATGGGAGTTCGTAAGATCATTTTGACTACTGGTGATGGTAGTTCTTTCACTTTGTTAGATGCTTTTGTGCTAGGGATCAAGAAGAACCTGTTATCAATTTCTGCATTAGCCAAGATTGGCTTGGTTGTGAAATTTGTTGATGACAGGTATACAGTTCATGATTTGTCAAATGGCAATGTGATTATTGCTTCTAGCATTTTATGTCGTGGGCTGTATAATCTCATAGATTATGAAAGATCTATAAATGATTCGGCATGTGCAGTACATGATTCTTAGGCTATGTCAGATGCAAAGCTTTGGCATGCACGCTTTGGTCATCTGAATTTTTCTAGTTTGCTACACCTGCAGAAATCTGAAATGGTGTCCTCTTTGCCCAAACTTGAGGCACCTGGAAAACATGTTTGTGAAGGCTCTATTTTGGGCAAAATGCAGCGTTCATCCTTTCTAAAAGATGGTTCAAATCGAGCTACTCAGAAATTGTATCTTGTACATAGTGATGTCTGTGGTCCTATGCAGACACCTTCTTTTGGAAATTATCTTTACTTTGTGACTTTCATTGATAATTTTTCTAGGCATGCATGGGTATATCCATTGAAGGCAAAGTCCAAAGTGTTTATGTGCTTCAAACAGTTTTTGGTTTTGGCTGAAAATCTGTCAGCATGTAAAATGGGCACCCTCCGTTCCGATCGAGGGGGGGGGATATATGTCGTCTGATTTTAATGGATTTCTGGCTGAACGTGAGATAAAACACGAGTGTACAGTGCCGTATACACCTCAACAGAATGGACTGGCTTGAGCCTGTCATGTGTGCAACATATGTACTGAACAGGTATCCCACTAAAGCACTGCAGTTTATCACTCCATATGAGGCTTGGCATGATCGCAAGCCATGTGTTGCTCATCTGTGTGTTTTTGGTTGTTTGGCATATACATTAGTGCTTGAACAACATCACAGAAAATTGGATGATAAAGCAGTAAAACGTATTTTTGTTGGATATAGTTCTGAAAGTAAAGGCTACCATCTGTATCGTCCACAGACTAAACACATTCTGGTTAGCCGTGATGTTGTTTTTGTGGAAGATGCTATTCAACCATTGCTTTCATGTACTAAGGAGACATCTACTAGCTCCAAAGACATGTATGATACTTTGCTGCCTCTTTTTACAAGTGGACACTCTAGTGCTGGTCCTAATGAGGCTTCTCAACCTTTGCAGGTTTCATGTGATGATGCAGATCATTCGATTTCTGATGCAAATTTACATGATGCACTTATTGCTGAGAGAGCTTATATTGAGCAGGCAAGAACTATGCCAAAATGGCTGGTGTAGACCTTGCGCGAAAGTAAATTAGATGCACCTCTGTCATATCATACTCGATCAAGCTCTCGTAGTGCCTCTTTTACATCAGATTGCTATGATATAGCTGCATCTAGTCTCTATGATGAGACTGAGCCTGTTTCGTTTAATGAAGCACAAAATTCAGAAAGTTGGATGGCTGCTATGCAATCTGAATACCTGATGGTACAGTTGACAAGTACAAGGTTAGGCTTGTTGCAAAGGGTTATGCGTAGGAAAGAGGCATTGATTTTGATGAAACCTTTGCACCTACATGTCATATGACTATTGTTTGGAGCATCTGTGCACTTGCAGCTCATTATGGTTGGAATGTACATCAGTTGGACATTAAAACTGCATTTCTAAATGGTGACTTGCATGAAGAAGTGTATGTTTTTCAGCCCCGTGGCTTTGTGCAGAAATGGCATGAAAACCAGGTGTGCAGGTTAAAGAAGGCATTATATGGTTTAAAGCAAGCACCAACTTCTTGGTATGAGAAGATACATGCCTATCTGATTGCACATGGTTTTGAGAACAGTCCAACTAAAAGCACCTTATATGTTAAGCATGCTAATGATGTAATTATGATCATTGTTGTTTATGTTGATGACATGCTGCTCACTGGTGCTCATGAGAGGCATATTGCTGATTTTAAGGCTGATTTGCATGCCTCATTTGAGATGTCTGATTGGGGGCATTTGCATCACTATTTGGGCATTCAATTTATGCACGTTGATGGTGGAATGGCTTTGTGTCAAACGAAATATATTGACACATTATTGCAGCGTTTTGGCCTTGAAGACTGTAAACCCATTGCCACTCCTATGGAAATAGGTTTACGACTGAGTCTTCATGATGCTGGAGATGCATTTGATGCTGTTGTCTATCAGTAGGTTGTTGGATGCTTGATTTATTTATGCATTACTTGGCCAAATATTCAGTTTGCTGTCTCACAGATGAGCAGGTTTATGCATCGCCCAGGAGTCAAGCATTGGCAGGTGGTTAAGCACATCTTTCGCTACTTGAGTGGTACGCGGCTACTTGGTTTGTTTCATCCCAAGGGGGGATCACTATCACCAGATTTGCATGCTTTTTCTGACTCTGATTGGGCTGGTTGCTATGAAACTCGTGTGTCCATTAGTGGCTTTTGCTTCATGCTTGGTAGCTCATGTATATCTTGGTTGAGAAAGAAGCAGCCTACTGTGGCCACTTCCAGTTGTGAGGCTCAGTATAGGGCATCTTTCACAATGGCAGTTGAGTGTGTGTGGCTCAGATGCCTTATGGCTGATTTAAGTGTTGGTCCATCTTCTGCCACCACCATCTTCATTGATAGTCAGAGCGCATTGGCAGTTGCGAGGAACCCTGTGTTCCATGCTCGCACTAAGCACATTGAGGTGCATTATCATTATGCGAGGGAGAGGTTCTCTGTTGGGGAGATCAACTTGGCATATGTGCCCACGCAAGAGAACATTGCAGACCTTTTCACAAAGGCTCTGCCTAGGGAGAAGTTTGAAGCTTTCCGCAAAGCTTTGGGCTTACTTCCTTTTGTTGAGTGATTTCCACATAGCTTGGCACTTCCTTATAGATGAGTGCCAGCTCCTTGTTCACCGCATCACTCCCAGGGGGATTGTTGATATATTTAGGTAGTGATGTGTGTGAACACTCTAGGACTACCGAGGCACTTTTTTCCCTCTTTAGTAGTTTTCTTCCCCCCAGCTTGTATATACGCCTATTGCCCTAATGGGCTACTTATCTTTGTACATTCTCTATTCATACATTTAGTATCGTGTGTTGTGCTCCAAGCTTCTTCTTCTTCCTTGCGTTCTTGGCGTGCTTCCGCAGACATCTATCTCCAACAACATTCTCTTGGTAATACGTTTAGTATTGTGACTTGAGCTCCAAGCTTCTTATCCTTCCTTGCATTGTTTGGGTGCTTCCATGAACCTCAAACTCCAACAAAGAGAAGAGAGGAATTCAAGTGTACTTTTGTATTTTTGGCCTTCTGAAAAAATCATGTAAAGTGATGCATGAGGGGCCACTATGAAAATGTAAAGCCTCTCACTTGTAGAGGAGGTTTTTCTAGTGTGATTAAGAGAGCTCTCCTTCTTGCAAATTTCATGCATGAACTTCGTTGCCTCTTCTTGGCTTGTGTTCCCTACCTTGAGGCTAATCATAGTGCTCGTTTTTTGCAATTTCAAGCACATTTTTGTGTGGATTTCTTGTGATTATGAATAATATAGAGTTTTTTTGCTCTGCGCATTACTATAAATGCCCTTTTCTTGCTTTTCTACTTGTGAAAACTTGTAGATACTTCTATTAACTTTGTTTTGAGCCATTGTATGCTTTATTTGGTTGAGAAAGAAGGTACAACCATTTTTGTGATCAACCATCTTCGTTTGAGTGCGAGTGAGACCAACTATCAACTTGGACATGATCGTTGATCACCTTTGATCATGATCACCAATTGCCCTTAATCATACTCACCAATCATGGGTTGGATTTGATCATCGAAGATGGGTTCGATTTGATCTTTGATCATGAATGATCTTGAATGTTGATCAAGGATGAACACTCAGGGAGCTTGAAAAAAGGGCATATCCATTGCGTCCACATAAAACTTTTGATTGCAACTAGATTGGGTCTACTCTTCATAGATTTATTGATTAAAGGTGTACAATGGCACTCTTTTACTACACATCAACACACATGGACTATGACTTGGAATCATACCTAAAGAAAGAATACATGTCCATACAAGTAGATCATCATTCTATATTAAGTAATGGAGAACCACTTAAAGGATTTATTTACAAATTACTCAATACTTATATGTTCAAACTAGAGATAGTTCTTGCTTGGCTACAACAAATGACATCAATTCTCACATAGAGACCAATTCATACTTGGATTCCTACTAGTAAAAAAGAATTAATTTAATCTAAAATATTACATAATAGAGAGGCTCATATATGGACAAGATCAATCAAGTATACTATCCAGTAATGAAGAGTGAATAAGGCTAATGAATGGAGCTCATAATGCTCTCTTCGGTAAACATAATTCAAACATCATGATTATCCAAGAATTACAATTATTGGGAGTATATTGCTTAGAGATGGAGAAGGATGTACATGAGTTCATAAATGTTGTATGAATTTTCAACAAAATATGCCAATGGACCATGCTATATCGTATCAAGTGACTACGACACTAGATTGGAGTCAGCTAATAGTGAACCTATAGGAAAATATCATTGGAGGATGTATTAGAGGATTATGTTATCATTGTAGATAAATATTTAAGAGAGGATGGACACTTTCCTAAGATTCTATATTCATCAGAGTGAGTGCATTGCAACTAAAGGCTGCACGCTTAGGAGTGGTAAGAGGTCATTTCTCAATAGACATAACTCCTAAAATGGTCATCCTTGCAAGTCTATGGTGGGATGCACTTCACATGGACGTTGATTCCTATGTAAAACAATGTGGAGTTCTTCAACGCACAAAATACATATGAAGAAAGGATCAAATTCCATTACAACCCATGATTGGGGAAAAAGCTTTTGTGCAAATGGGGAGTAGATCTTATAGGACAATTTAGTCCCCCAACCAAAGGATCTTATGTTAGAATGTATCATTGTGGCTAGCCTTGCGGCCCACAAAGATGCATCTACAATTAGTTGCTAGACGTATAGAGATGCCGTTAGGCCTCCTTGAAAATATATGTGGCCCACATACAATGTTGAATTTGAGCACACCATTGACATTTGTGAATTTGCCAAGGTGAGGATCTATGAGTGGGTCTTAGGAAGAACATTCCTAAGATAGATGAAAATGGTTCAAGACTGGATAGCATCAATGCACAACAACAAAGATAAATGGGCATAACAATGCATATAGAAATGTGCCACCTTTCCAATAGTGAGCTATACATGATGATGCACAAAGACATAGGTCTTTGGTTATGTCAAGCAACATAGCAAGAATCAAGTCAACCTTTGGAAAGATCAATTATGGATCCAAAATATATATCGACAATTTGAGAGGGGATGAATTTGAACCTTTCGGTTGGATATATATCCTAAGGCCATTGAGGTAGTTGTAAATGAATAAGTGCTCACACATCATTGTGACAAAGATGTATATGACTTGGATGTTTTTCTAGTGAGTGTTGTAGAAGATCTAGCATTGGAACTATTGAGACCTATAGAAGTAATTTTATAGCCACCAAGTGATGTAGGATTAGACATTAGTGACTACCCAAGTCTCTATATGGAAGGTCCCTAGTCAAATAAAGAGGATTACATGATTGATATATGGGGACCCTAATGGATCCTTCTAACACAAGCTCATAGGGGAGGAGATAAGAGTTCAAGAAAGAAAATTTGTGAGATTTCACGTATTTAAGTTAGTTCTCTATTGCAAATGACAAGAGATTTTACAAAATGAAGATAAAATTACTTATATACATGTACCTAAACTCATGTCCATTCACACTTTTGGATGAGCAATTGCAAAAATAATCCTAGAACTCCAAAAATTAGTTTTCTATGATAAAAAATTGGGAGTGTGACACTAGAGG
This sequence comes from Ceratopteris richardii, assembly GCA_020310875.1. Lineage (NCBI taxonomy): Eukaryota > Viridiplantae > Streptophyta > Polypodiopsida > Polypodiales > Pteridaceae > Ceratopteris > Ceratopteris richardii. The sequence continues at coordinate 166,601,030 of CM035406.1, forward strand.
ACTCCTCTTAGTGCACAGTTACAAGTCTTTCAGGAAAATTGGCATTACATCATAATACAATTTAACAAAAAACTTTTGGCCCAATTCTTTGTAGCTCCTTAATTGTCTCAATGCCTTTCTTCTCTGCAACACCTCCCCCTCTTAGTGTTTTCCATCTTTGACAGACCTTCATTTGGATTTTCTTGGACTATACTTTGGGAGCTCAGGACATTGGATATGGTAATTATGAACCAAGTAGTGATTGAACCAAGTGCACATAGAGATGTCTTCACACAAACCTTGAGACAAAAAAAAATATTGAGGAAAGAAACCATGAGGAACATGCACCAAATAAGAAGATAAATGCATCAAAAGTGTGCCAAGACATTATCCCTAAGTATATACTAGGTTAGGGAATCTCAACGACACCATGAGAGCTCACAATGAAGTACAAATGAAGAAGAGATCCTTAATTCTGTTTAGTGTATTTACATGACACAACAGAAGTACGTTGAGAAACCTTTTTGGAAGGTAAATGCAAATATGTGGATCCTAGAGTTTGTTTTCAGGTTTATGAAGACAGGAGATAGCAGGTTCAGAGTCAGTACTTGCTACATTTGTTGTCAAGCAGTGATTGCTTGATGGGTACACTATTAGATATGTAGTTTGCATATTTTTCTCAGGTATTATGGTTCATATTCAGCAAGTTCAGGTTTTTTGAAGGAAATTCAAATTTAGTTTTGAAGAAGACTTTTTAAGAAAAAGTTTGAAGGACAATCGGGAGTGCAAGCTTGAAGCTTGTGGTAGTTTGCAGCTTATAAAGTTTGCAAGATCCAGTTCAGGTTGTACCAATATGACATTGCAGGGGGGATTGTTGGAAACAATGTCCCAATTGGTCAAGATTGTATAGTATATACAACATGTATAGACTTTACTTTTAGCTCTACAACAAAAAGGCGTTGGGTGCGTGGCTACGCCAAGTCTCTTCTATCCTAGAGACACGAGGTCAAGTCCCACCAGCGGCTGCGATCGCGATCGATTTCTTTTTTAAAAGCTTATCAATTAAAAAAACGTACGGACAGCGGACAATAAAGCAACGACGTTTTCCATAAATGATCGTAGTGTTTTATGCTTTATTGGTTGATTTTGAGAAGCTTTTCAAGGTAGAAGATCTACTATATAAGAGACTATTTGGGATCACTTGAATCATCCTTCACCTAGTGTTCAACACAAGCTTTGGAGAGCTTGGACCTCAATAGAGGTGGTGTTTCTTCTAGCACATGGGGCAGCCATGGTGCTAACTTGAAGCATGTTGAGGAGCAACTATGGAGTTCTTCTTGGAGATGAAGAGTGTGCTCACACTCTTGCTCATGGAGAGGAGGTTATCTCTTGTTCATGGAAAGAGGACTTGATCATTAGCAGCTTGATGGTGAGGATCAGCCATCTACATGGTGTATTTGAAGATAATCTTCTACATGAAGATTTCGGGTTACTTCAAAGACATTGGATGGTGGTTAACATAAGATTTGCATCTATGCACACAAGTACTACTTGAAGTTTATGGAGGCAGTAACATCCATTTCAGGAGGAGTCCTATTCGGCATAGGTACAAGAGAATCAGTACGTATATGCTTTATGCATATTTGGATGAAGTGTTTGAGAAGGTGTGTTCACATGAGTTTGAGGATTTCCGGCAGCAAACTTGTTAGCATCCTTTGCTACTTTTTAAGTATGTGATCTTTTCACACACGTATCTGACTTAGGGTCTTCCATAACCTAAGGTTAGATGAGGGTTTGTTGATTATCAGTTGTAGACTGATCCTTCCTCTTTCGGTCACTCATATTCACTCTTCTATAACCTATCAGGTCACACATCTCATGTATATTCAGATTTCTGTCCATACATCCGAATATGTTTGTTACATTTGTACATCACTCATCCATCTATTTCTCATCACATAGAGTGGTTGAGAGTTTTGCTCCCACGTTGTACATTGAACATTGGTATATATGATAGTGTGAGTAAGTAGTGGCTTACGTAACACTTTACACATGTTGTCTAGTCTCTCTCTATCTTTGTCTCATCATTTGTATGATTAAATGTGGTATGTTCATGTTTTTTCAATATTGAAGATTGCTAGATTCTGTGTTGTATATGTTGGACCTATGGAACCATGGACCTGTGATATGAGCTATGGGCCTACCTCATTTCCAACATAGCCATCAAATTTCTTGCTGCATTGATCTCCTTCTTTGCTCTTGTGTGTACCTCTCATTCGCTTCCTTAATCTCTCACACACCAAGCTCTGGTAGCAAAGGAAGTTCCTCTCATTCTCGACCAGCTATTTTCTGTGTTTGTCGTCATGCACACTTTTGAATGTAGTGTAATGTAGAATCTACAGAGATAAGTAACCCGTTACTGCAATAGGCATATATACAAGCCAGGGGAGAAAACCTCCTAAAGAGGGGAAAAAGTGCCCTAGTGGTCTAGTATGTTCACACACATCACTACCTAAATATATTAACAAATCCCCCCAAGGAGTGATGCGATGAACAAGGAGCTGGCACTCATGTATAAGGAAGTGTCGAGCTATGTGGAATCAATCCACAAAAGGAAGTAAGCCCAAAGCTTTGCCGAAAGCTTCAAACTTCTCCCTTGACAGGGCCTTCATGAAAAGGTCTATAATGTTCTCCTGTGTGGGCACATATGCCAAGTTGATCTCTCCAGCAAAGAACCTCTCCCTGACATAATGATAATGCACCTCAATGTGCTTAGTGCAAGCATGGAACATAGGGTTCCTTGCAACTTCCAATGTGCTCTGATTGTCAATGTATGCGGAAGCACGCGAACAGCACAAGGAAGGAGAAGAAGCTTGGAGCACAACACACAATATTGAATGTATTACTAGAGAATGTACAAAGATTAGTAGCCCATTAGGGCAATAGGCGTATATACAAGCCAGGGGAAAAAAACCTCCTAAAGAGGGAAAAAAGTGCCTCTGTGGTCCGAGTGTGTCCACACACATCACTACCTAAATATATCAACAAACCCCCCCTTGGGAGTGATGCGGTGAGCAAGGAGCTAGCACTCATGTATAAGGAAATGCCAAGCTATGTGGAAATCACTCCACAAAAGGAAGTAAGCCCAAAGCTTTGCGGAAAGCTTCAAACTTCTCCCTAGGCAGAGCCTTCATGAAAAGGTCTACAATGTTCTCCTGTGTGGGCACATATGCCAAACTGATCTCCCCAACAGAGAACCTCTCCATGACATAGTGATAATGCACCTCAATGTGCTTAGTGCGAGCATGGAACACAAGGTTCCTCGCAACTGCCAATGTGCTCTGACTGTCAGTGAAGATGGTGGTGGCAGAAGACTGATCAAGACCCAAATCAGCCATAAGTCATCTGAGCCACACACACTCAACAGTCGTTGTGAAAGCTGCCCTCTACTCAGCCTCACAACTAGAAGTGGACACAGTAGGCTGCTTCTTGCTCAACCCAGAAATACATGAGCTACCAAGCATGAAGCAAAAGCCACTAGTGGACAAACGAGCATCATAGCAACCAGCCCAATCGGAGTAAAGAAAAGCATGCAAATCTGGCAGTAGTGATCCCCCCCTTGGGATAAAACAATCCAAGTAGCCGAGTACCACTCAAGTAGCAAAAGATGCGTGTAATCGCCTACCAATGCTTGACTCCTGGGCAATGCATAAACCTGCTCATCTGTGAGACAGCAAACTGAATATCTGGCTGAGTAATGCATAAGTAAATCAAGCATCCAACAACCTGCTGATAGAGAACAACATCAAATGCATCTCCAGCATCATGAAGACTCAATCGTAAACCTGTCTCCATAGGAGTGGCAATAGGCTTACAATCTTCAAGGCCAAAATGCTGTAATAATGTGTTAATATATTTTGTTTGACACAAAGTCATCCCACCATCAACTTGCATAAACTGAATGCCCAAATAGTGATGCAAATGCCCCAAATTTGACATCTCAAATGAGGCATGCAAATCAGCCTTAAAATCAGCAATATGCTTCTGAATAGGACCAGTGAGCAGCATGTCGTCAACATAGACAACAATGATCAGAAGCACGTCATTAGCATGCTTAACATATAAGGTGCTTTCAGTTGGACTGTTCTCAAAACCATGTGCATGCAGATACGCATGTATCTACCAAGCACGTGGTGCTTGCTTTAAACCATATAATGCCTTCTTTAACTTGCACACCTGGTTTTGGTGCCCTTTTTGCACAAAGCCACGAGTGTGAAAAGCATACACTTCTTCGTGCAAGTCACCATTCAAAAATGTGTTTTAATTTCCAACTGATGTACATTCCAACCATGATGAGCTCCAAGTGCACATATGCTACGAACTGTAGTCATTCGACAAGTAGGTGCAAAGGTCTCATCAAAATCAATGCCTCTTTCCTATGCATAACCCTTTGCAACAACTCTAGCCTTATACCTGTCCTCTGTACCATCAAGCTTACGCTTCAGCTTGTATACCCACTTAGTTCCAATGGCCTTCTTGCCAAGAGGCAAGTCACATAAAGACCAAGTACCATTCTTCATTATAGCATCATATTCAGATTGCATAGTAGCCATCCAATTTTCTGAATTTTATGCTTCATCAAACGAGACATGCTCATTCTCATCAGAGAGACTAGATGTAGCCATAGCATAGCAATCTGATGCAAAAGAGGTAGTATGAGAGCATGAATGAGTATGATATTGCAGAGGTGCATCTAACTTGCTGACATGCAAAGTCTGCACCATCCATTTTGGCATAGTTTTTGCCTGCTCAATATCAGCTCTCTCATCAAATTGTGCATCATGTAAATCTGCATAAAAAATGGAATGATCTACATCATCACATGAAACCTGCAAAGGTCGAGAAGTTGCCTCATTGGGACCAGCACTAGACTGTCCACCTATAACAAGAGGCAGCAAAGTATCATACATGTCTTTGGAGCTAACAAATGTCTCCTTAGTACATGAAAGCAATGGTTGAATAACATCTTCCACAAAAACAACATCATGACTAACCAGAATGCGTTTAGTCTTTGGACGATACAGACGATAGCCTTTACTTTCAGAACTGTACCCAACAAAAGTACATTTTAGTGCTTTATCATCCAATTCTTTGCGATGTTGTTCAGGCACTAATGCATATGCCAAACAACCAAAAACATGCAGATGTGAAACAGATGGCTTGTGATCATGCCAAGCCTCATATGGAGTGATAGTCTGCAGCACTTTAGTGGGACACCTGTTAAGTACATATGCTGCACACATGATAGCCTCAAGCCAGAAACCTCTCCATCTCCATGAGTGACCTGTTCTTTCGTTCAGCAACTCCATTCTGTTGAGGTGTATACGGCACTGTGCACTGGTGTTTTATCCCATGTTCAGCCATAAATGCATTAAAATCAGAAGACATATATTCCCCCCCTCGATTTGAATGGAGAGTGCCCATTTTATATACTGACAGTTTTTCAGCCAAAACCAAAAACTGTTTGAAGCACATGAACACTTCGGACTTTGCCTTCAACGGATATACCCATGCATGCCTGGAAAAATCATCAATGAAAGTCACGAAGTAAAGATAATTTCCAAAAGAAGGTGTTTGCATAGGACCACAGACATCACTATGTACAAGCTGCAATTTTTGAGTAGTCCGAATTGAACCATCTTTTGGAAATGAGGAATGCTGCATTTTGCCCAAAATATAGCCTTCACAAACATGTTTTCCAGGTGCCTCAAGTTTGGGCAAAGAGGACACCATTTCAGATTTCTACAGGCATAGCAAACTAGCAAAATTCAGATGACCAAAGCATGCATGCCAAAGCTTTGCATCTGACATAGCTTGAGAATCATGTACTGCACATGCTGAATCATTCAGAGATCTTTCATAGTCAATGAGCTTATACAACCCACGACATAAAATGCCAGAAGCAATAATCACATCACCATTTCACAAATCATGAACTGTACACCTGTCATCAACAAATTTCACAACCAATCCAATCTTGGCTAATGCTTCTTGATCCCTGACACAAATAAAGCATCTGATAAAGTGAAAGAACTACCATCAGCAGTAGTCAAAATGATCTTACCAACTCTCATAACAGGATAAGAGGAGTTGTTGGCGCATGTAACAATATTCCCTATAGGGGCAGGCTCAAGTGAAGAGAAGAAACTACACTATGAGGTAATATGTTTGTTCGCCCCACTGTCAAAATACCAAACATTTGAGTCCACTGCAGACATGCACTGCTCATGAGAAGATGGGTCAAAACTGCGGACAGTAGTAAATGCCCATTCTTCTTCCTCCACAAGATTAGCAGACTCTGTTTTTGGTGTAGAGGCCTCTGCAACAACCATTCCAACCTCTTTCTTCTTTGCCTCTTTAGTAGCTAGTTTTGGATAGTTCTTTATGATATGATCATTCCCTTTACAGTACTTGCAAAATAATTTCTACTTTTCTGATTTCTTCTCATCTTATCTTTCTTCTTAGAATGTGCAGCATTTGCAGATTTCTGCTTACTAGTTGAAGAGCTCCATTTTCCTTTGTCCTTCTCACTAGCCAGGAAAGCTTGATCTACAACACATATAATGGACCTGTTCTACTTGGACTGATCTTCTTGCAACAGAACAGAGACTAACTCCTCAAATGACAAGGCATTTGGATTGCCTTTCATCATTAACCGAAGAGTAGAAGCAAAACTTTGATATGAATCAGGAAAACCATTCAGAACGGTCTGCACAAGTGAGCTATCTGGTATAACCTCATCAACAAAAATCAACTGTTTCTTCAATTCTTTGATCTTTGTTAGAAAATCGTCTATACACCCTGCACAATGTTCCACAGTCCTTTTGCAACCAATACGTGTCGCATCATATAAGCCCATAACAGGTAGTTGGTACCATCCAACTTATCCTCAACAGCCAACATATCGAATACATCAGTGCTTTTAGCCATGGTCGGTGACTAAAATACCTTGATGCAAAAAATTGATTGTATCTCAAAAAGTTGAATAGAACTGCCCAAACAAATTCTGCTAGACCTGTAGCAGACTTCGAGACGCTTATACTAGCGAACAGAAACTGGTATATACCTTTGGCACAAAAAGACAAAAAAGCCTACACAAGCACTATGATAGTGTGTTTCGGAGGCCGAAATGAGCTCAAATTGCACCCAAAACGTGCGATTCTGATACTACAACTGGAGGAGTTCCGACAACGCCCTAGATGAAGTGATGACCTGCTTTGATACCAATTGTCGGAGATAAACGAATGCGGAAGCACCCGAACAACACAAGAAAGGAGAAGAAGCTTGGGGCACAACACACAATACTGAATGTATTACTAGAGAATGTACAAAGATTAGTAGCCCATTAGGGCAATAGGCATATATACAGGGGGGGGGACCTCCTAAAGAGGGAAAAAAGTGCCCGGTCCTAGTTTGTTCACACACATCACTACCTAAATATATCAACAACCAACACCCAAATCAGCCATAAGGCATTTGAGCCACACACACTCGATAGTCACTATGAAAGCTACCCTATACTCAGCGTCACAAATGGAAGTGCCCATTGTAGGCTACTTCTTGCTCAACCAAGATATACATGAGCTACCAAGCATGAAGCAAAAGCCACTAGTGGACACATGAGTGTCATAGCAACCAATCCAGTCAAAGTCAGAAAAAGCATGTAAATCTGGCAGTAGTGATCGCCCCTTGGGATAAAACAATCCAAGTAGTCGGCTACCACTAAAGTAGCGAAAGATGTGCTTAACCACTTGCCAATGCTTGACACCTGGGCAATGCATAAACCTGCTCATCTGTGAGACAACAAACTGAATATGTGGTCATATAATGCATAAGTAAATCAAGCATCCAACAACCTATTGATACAGAACAACATCAAATGCATCTTTAGCATCATGAAGACTCAATCGTAAACCTGTCTCCATAGGAGTGGCAATAGGTTTGCAGTCTTCAAGGCCAAAATGCTGCAGTCAATTGAATGCTCAAATAATGATGCAAATGCCCCAAATCAAACATCTCAAATGAGGCATGCAAATCATCCTTGAAATCAGCAATATGCTTTTCATGAGGACCAGTGAGCAGCATGTCATCAACATATACAACAATGATTAGAAGCACATCATTTGCATGCTTAACATATAAGGCGCTCTCAATTGGATAGTTCTCAAAACCATGTGCAATCAAATAGGCATGTATCTTTTCATACCAAGCCCATGGTGCTTGCTTTGAACCATATAATGCCTTCTTTAATCTGCACACCTGGTTTTCATACCCTTTTTGCACAAATTCACGGGGCTTAAAAACATGCACTTCTTCATGAAAATCACCATTCAGAAATGCATTTTTAATGTCCAATTGATGTACATTCCAACCATGATGAGTTGTAAGTGCACAGATGCTATGAACAATAGTCATTCGGTAAGTAGGAGCAAAGATCTCATCAAAATCAATGCCTCTTTCTTGAGCATAACCCTTTGCAACAAGCCTAGCCTTATACCTGTCAACTCTTCCATCAAGCGTACACTTCAACTTGTATACCCACTTAGTGCCAATGGCCTTCTTGCCAAGAGGCAAGTCACATAAAGGCAACGTACCATTCTTCATTATAGCATCATATTCAGATTGCATAACAACCATCCAATTTTTAGAATTTTGTGCTTCATCAAATGAAAGAGGCTCATTCTCATCATGAGGAATAGAGGCAGCCATAGCATAGCAATCTGATGCAAGAGAGGTGCTATGAGATCCTGAACGAGTACGATATAGCAGAGTTGCATCAAATTTGATGTCACGCAAATTTTGCACTAGCCATTTTGGCATAGTTTTTGCCTCCTCAATATCAGCTCTCTCATCAACAAGTGCATCATGCAAATCTGCATTAGAAATGGAATGATCTGCATCATCACATGAAACTTGTAAAGGCTGAGAAGTTGTCTCATCTGGACCAACACTAGACTGTCCACCTGTAAAAAGAGGCAGCAAAGTATCATACATGTCTTTAGAGCTAGCATATGTCTCCTTAGTACATGAAAGTAGTGGCTGAATAGCATCTTCCACAAAAAAAACATCACAACTAACGAAAATGCATTTAGTTTGTGGATGATACAGACGATAGCATATGCTTTCAAAATTGTACCCAACAAAACTACATTTCACTGCTTTATCATCCAATTTTCTGCATTTTTGTTTAGGCACTAATGCATATGCCAAATAACCAAAAACACGTAGATGAGCAATAGATGGCTTGTGACCATGTCAAGCCTCATATGGAGTGATAGATTGTAGTGCTTTAGTGGAAACCTATTGATTACATATGTTGCACACATGACAACCTCAAGCCAGAAACTATGTGGTAAGGCCTGACCCTTGGCCATACACCTTGCCATCTCCATGAGTGACCTATTCTTCCTTTCAGCAACTCCATTCTATTGAGGTGTATATGGCACTGTACACTGATTTTTTATCCCATGTTTACCCAAAAATGCATTAGAATATGAAGACATATATTCCCCCCTTGATTAGAATGGAGGTTGCCCATTTTACATGCTAACAAATTTTCAACCAAATTTAGAAATTGTTTGAAGCACATGAACACTTTGGAGCACATAACACTTTGGACTTTGCTTTCAATGGATATACCCATGCATGCCCAGAAAAATCATCAATGAACGTCACAAAGTAAAGATAGTTTCCAAAAGAGGGTGTCTGCATAGGACCACATACATCACTATGAACAAGATATAATTTTTGAGTAGCCCAAACTGAACCATCTTTTGGAAATGAGGAACCCTGCATTTTTCCCAAAATACAGCCTTCATACACATGTTTACTAGGTGCCTCAAGTTTGGACAAGGAGGACACCATTTCAGATCTTTGCAGTCGTAGCAAACTAGAAAAATTCAGATGACCAAAGCATGCATGCCAAAGCTTTGCATCTGACATAGCCTGAGAATCATGTACTACACATGTTCAATCATTCACAGATTTTTCATAGTCTATGAGCTTATATAGCCCATGACATAAAATGCTAGAAGCAATAATCATGTCGCCATTTGATAGATCATGAACTGTACATCTATCATCAACAAATTTCACAACCAAGCCAATCTTGGCTAATGTTGAAACTGATAACATATTTTTCTTGATCCCTAGCACAAATAAAGCATGTGACAATGTAAAATATCTGCCATTAGTAGTAGTCAGAATGATCTTACCAACTCCCATGATAGGATAAGGGGAGTTGTTGGCACATGTGATAGTATTCCTTGTAGGGATAGGCTCAAGTGAAGTGAAGAAACTACGCTGCGAGTTTATATGTTTGGTTGTCCCACTATCAAAGTACCAAACATCTGACTCTACTACATACATACACTGCTCATGATAAGATGGGTCAAAACTGCAAACAATAGTAAACATCCATTCCTCATTCTATGCAAGATTAGCAGAATCTATTTTTGGTGTAGAGGCCTCTACAACAACAATTCCAGCCTCTTTCTTCTTTGCCTCTTTAGCAGCCAATTTTGGATAGCTCTTAATGACATGATCATTTCCTTTACAGTATTTGCAAAACAATTTCTACTTTTTTGTTTTCTTCTCGTCTCTGTTTCCTTCTTTGATTGTGCATAATTAGCATATTTCTGCTTACCAGTAGAAGAGCTCCATTTACCTTTGCCCTTCTAACTAGCCAAGAAAGCTTGATCTGCAACATGCATAATGGACCTCTTCTGCCTAGACTGATCTTCCTACAATAGAATAGAGATTAACTTCTCAAATGTTAAGGCATTTGGATTGCCTTTCATCATCAAAGGAAGAGTAGAAGCAAAAATGTGGTATGAATCGAGAAGACCATTCAGAATAGTCTGCATAAGTGAACTATCAGGCAAGACTTCATCAGAAGAAATTAAATTTTCCTTCAAATCTTTGATCTTCGTTAGAAAATTGTCCATAGAATCACCTTCATTCATATGCTCACTCTCCAATTGTTTTTGGAGGTAAGAGACACAAGCCTCATTCCTAGCTTGGTACAATGTGGTAAGGGTATCCCAAGCATCCTTAGCTATTCTACAAGAGTGAATGTGAGGAATAATGGCACGTTTGATAGACAACACTATCAATGCATGTGCCTGAGCATCTTTGCCATCCCAACGAATTTGCTTTGCAGTAGGTGCAGCAAAAACAGTAGCACAAATAGGAATCTGCATAATATCACCATCATCAATACCATCTGCATCAGCTTCAATACTTAAATTTGCAGGTGTAATAGGACATTTTTCAACATCTTGCATAATATTCCACATTCCTTTGTGACCAATACATGACACATCATATAAGCCCACAATGGGTAATTTGTACCATCCAACTTATCCTTAATAGCCAACATATGAAATACATCACTGCTTTTAGCCATGACCACTCACTAAAATACCCTGATGCAGAAAAATGATTGTATCTGAAAAAGTTGAACACAACTACCATGATGAGTTCTGCTAAACCTGTAGCAGACTTTGAGATGCTTATACTGGCGAACCAAAACTTGTATATATCTTTGGCACAAAAAGATGAAATGGCCTGCACAAGCACTATGGTTGCGATTTCGGCACACAAAGCGAAGCAGTTTTGATCTCCTAATCAGCTTGAGTATGCTCACCAAATTTCGTGTGACTCGGAGACTGTGATCGGAGGGGTGTTGACAATGCCCTAGATGAAGTGACAACCTGCTCTAATACCAATTGTTGGATTTCAAGGTCTACGGAAGCACATGAACAACAGAAGGAAGAAGAAGAAGAAGAAGCTTGGAGGGCAACACAAAATACTGAATGTATTACCACTAGAATGTACAAAGAACACTAACTCATAAGGGAAATAGGTATATATACAAGCTGGGGGAAGAAACCTCCTAAAGAGGGAAAAAAGTGCCCCAGTGGTCCTAGTGTGTTGACACACATCGCTACCTAAATATATCAACAGAAATTAAGATAAGAGTTATAAATTGTGAGTTTCATTTTTAGATTTTGTTGAAGTTCATATCTTACTAATTTTGAGTTCTTTGGTGTTATGGCAAACAATCATGACTTGTTTGGCATGCTTAAAACCAAAGATAAGCTTGATGGGACCAACTATCCAATGTGTTTTTACATGGTGAAGCATGTTCTTGTTGCAAAGTAACTATGGAACATAGTGGCAGGTGTTGATAAGTGACTTGGCCATTCTTCTATGATATAACCTATTGTCATAGATTCAAATTCTTCTTCAAGTACTATGATTATGCCTTCTTCAAATATGAAGGAGCAAATTAGATGAGATGGAAAGGATGCTCAAGATCATGCATTGATTGCTCTTTCTATGAAGCAATGCATTGTTCCACACATCCAATCATGCACTACTTCAAGACAAGCTTGGGATACTCTTACTTCTTTGTGTGCAATGTATAATGACAAATGTGTTGCTTACTTAAGGAAGCAACTTGAATATGTATGTATGGATGAAAATGAGTTAGTGGATGCATATGTTACATGCATCAAGGATTTAAAAGAGACATTGGTGAAATCATTCTCGATGCATCACTCATTTATATATTAATCAAAGGATTGTTAGAATCTTTTCTAAGATTTTCTACTATACTTCATTTGTGTGCAAATGGAAATCCAAATACTTTTGATGAGTTTGTGTCTCTTCTTTTGCAAGAAGAGCAATCAAGAATGAATAGGAGTGGTCTTCTTGATGAAACGTAAGCACTTACTATACACAAAAGGTTAAAGCAAGTATGGTTCAACTTTGGGTCCATCAAAACCAAAAACCTCAATGTTTCTCTTCCACCTCTTCCTCTCTTGATGGTGATATGAAAAAGAAGAAGATATGTGAGTATTATTGAAAGGCTAGACATACTATTGATCAATGTAGAAATCTTGCCAAGTGTAATGAATAGGTATCTCTATTGTTGAGAATGCTTGTGATGAAAAGAATGATGAATCCACTATTGCTCAAGTTTTTTTGGCATGTGTTTTTACATGTCATTATGTTTCATCATCACCCTTCAAATGTATGATTGTGAATGAGGCTAATTCAGATTGGTTTTTTGATAGTGGTGCTTCAAAGCATATCACTTTGTGCAAAACATTTTTTGCATATTTGAAAGATGCACCCAAGGAAGGACATATGAAAACAATGCATCTTATCCTATTACCAAAGTTGGAGAAATTGAGATTATAGCAGCAAATGGAGGTATTGTTACTCTCAAGAATGCATTGAATGTACTTGGTATCAAGAAAACTTGTTTTCAGTCCCTACTATTGCTAGTGTGGGACCTCATAAATCCTTGCCTACTCATACTTCTTCTATGGTCGAAATGGTAATTCTGGCATGCTCATCTTGGTCATTTGAAATTTTATACTTTGTTGTACTTACAAAATAAGAATATGGTTATTGGTTTTCCAACACTTGAGTCCCTTGAAAAGTACACATATGAAGGTTGCATACTTGAAAAAATGCATCAAGCTTCTTTTCCTAAAGATGGTGCTACACATACTACACAAAAATTGCAACTTGTTCATAGTGATGTATATGGTCCAATCAAAACTTCATCTTTTGGTAAGCATGTATAATTTGTTACCTTCATTGATGATGCATCACACTATACTTCTGTGTATCCTATAAAAGAAAAGAATGATGTATTATCTTACTTTAAGATATTTTTATCTGTGGCTAAAAATTATTGACAATAAGCTTTTGACTCATTGCACAAATCTTGGCAATGAATACATGTTGCTTTTCTTTGTGGTATTGCTCACCATTGTAAAATTCCATATACACCTCAACAAAATGGTGTTGTGGAGCACAATAATAGAACACTTCTTGAAATGGAATGATGTATGCCCAAGGGAAAGCATCTTCTAGATAAGTTTTGGATGGGAGCAATCATGTGTGTAAATTATATATTGAATTTTTGTCCTACAAAAGCATTGAGATTCATTACAAGTTATGAGGCTTGAAATGGGTGGAAGCCAATGGTTAATCATATGTGCATATTTGGTTGTTCAAAATATGCTCTTCTGATATCACAACAATGTAACAAATTTGATGACAATGCAAAAAAATGTATATCTGTTGGATATAGTAGTGAGAGTAAAGGCTATCCATTGATACATTAAATTTTGGTAACTGGAGATGTAATATTTGCTAAACATTTAGCTCACCCTTTACTTGAATGTAAATTTCAACCAACAATTAGTTCACCCAAGATGTGTTTGATACATTCATGCTTTTCTTTCAACATGGTGTGCTTGGATATCTCCATGTAAACCATCCAAAAGAGCTGAGAAATTTATAGCCAAACATGGATGAAAATCTTGAGCCAAAGATAGTTGAAAATTTCCAACCAAACATTGAAGTGGGGTGATTATGATGTAGCAGATGGATTCTCGTTTATGACAGATTTGTGACAATGCTCTCACAATAGAGAATAGAGCTCAGGGCAACGTACATGGTGCTCTACATAGAACTTTGGGAATAATTAGAAACTAAATAGTATGTAGAGACCTGACCACAAATTTCTTAGGTTTTATGAATGTAGTCAAAGTTATAGTCCGTGATTGACTAGGCCACTACATGTTTAACTAAAAAACATGTACAGAAGTGTTTAATGGCCATTTGGCCTTTCACATGGACACTAATGATAACAATCTCCCACTAAAAAAGGCCAATATGGCCAAAGTGAACTATGAAAGAAAAAAATAAAGAATGATGCAGGATACCTTAGTGTAAGTATATAAAAAAAAGAACTATACCTCCCACCTCATGAGCATGTTACATAGTTTACAAGTTATTGTGCAAGATCGTGAATCAAGTAATGCCCATTAAGTGACAACAATGTTGAAAGCTATCATGTAGTAGAGCTTTAGTCAAAGCATCTAAAACATTATCTAGAGTATGGACCTTCTCAAGAACAATGCGCTCAGTGGCTAAGGCATCTCTAATGAAGTGATATTGCACCTCAATGTGCTTGATCTTTACATGATAGAACATATTCTTCGACAAAGCAATGACACTCTAACTATCACTGAGAAAATGAGGTATATGTTGAGGTAGACCCATATCACAAGCAAGATAAGAAATCCACAATGCTTCCATACATGCTTAATTAGTTGCAACATACTCTACTTCTGTAGTGGAAACATCTGTACATTCTTGAAGACAAGATCTCCAAGAGATAGCACGTCAATCAAAGTAGAATATGTACCTTGATGTTGACGTTCGATTGTCTATGTAACCAACATACTCAAAATCTACCTAACCAATAATTGATGCCTCTTCTCTACCCAAGCATAGAAACTTGTCCTTAGTGCCACTCAAATATCTCAAAATCATCTTGATTGTTTACCGATGCTTCTTGTTATGATTAGACATATGTATTATCACCATTCCCACTACAAATGTAATATCTAGTCCTATAGCTACCATAACATACAAGAGACTACTGATAGTAGAATGATAAGGAATTTTGTTCATGCATTGGCCTTCCTTATTTGATTTGGGAAAATCATCCTTGCTCAATTTCACATATGTATGTAAAGGTGTACTCAATGCCTTTCCACCTTGCATATTGAACATGTGAAGTACTTTGGATATGTACTCACTTTGAGACAAGTCAATGCATCTTTTACTCCTATTATAAGTAATGTTGTTGCTCTAGCACAATGGTGAGAACCACGTTAAGAAGCTCCACCTCCTTAATGTCAATCCGCGGAAGAGATAGGAGTGATATGAAGATCGTGAATGTGAGATGAAGTGAGAGTGAAGGTGAGAAGCATAGAAATGCACACACGCATGCACACACACTACGAAGAGACAAGCAAGACACAATGGAAGGTGGGAAATTAGCTCTATTACTCAAGAACACTATTACAAGCTCAAAATAGCTCTAAGCTCACACTAGCCAACACTAACCAACCTCAAAAATGAGCTCTCTAGCTCTTTTTATAGTTTCTAGACTAGTTTTGACCGGTTTCACATCTAGTGACCGGCATAGTTAAAAATTAGGTCCTAGATGCTATTTGGAAGGGTAAACGATGTCTAAAAATAACGAAAATTGGTACGCGCATTCTACCTAAGCTCCTCAAGCTCGAGGACTCCTCGGCTTGCACAAAATGGAGCTATGGATTACAAAATGGGGTTTTCTATGTTACATATGTTACAATAGTGATAAAAATCATTGTTGGAGGTTTTTGGAAAGTATTTGAAAACATAATTATTTGAAAAACGATTCGACTGGCTCCCTGCTTTGTCGTTACATGCTTCCGTGTCGTCTGTGCCTCTGGCTGCTTCCAACACCCCCCTCCCTCTCGCTTCTGTCGTCCCTGACAGAACCTTGCTATGAGGTCTGCCGGATATAGTTCTGTAGGAGGTCTTGAGCGAGGGTGTGCTCGGAGATACGAATGCCTCGGGCCAGGTCTGCCTCGAGTTTCTCCCAGTCGATTGGTTGCGGTTCTTCCGATGGCGGGAGCTGATAGTGTGTGGAATAGACCATTCGTTCACAGGCAAATAATTGTAATAAATGTGTAGGCCTGCTTATGAATACCTCTGAATGGTATTCCCAAAAACCGGTTGTGAACATCTCTTCGAATGTCTGCTTGTAGCACGCCGGTAGGTACTTTATTCTGCAGTGCCAGGCATAACAAACCCGTAGCGATGGCGTAGTACTCATATCATATACCAGATCGAAATTTCCATGCTCAAAGCCCGGGGTGTTGACATGTGGTGCCTTGACGCGTCGGAAGACTTTAAAAATCATTTGCGTCATGTCAAAGATTTTGACAGTCATATGCACCGCTATATCATCCATATGCTTTAATCTAGGGAGCCAGTGGCGAATTGTAGCCATCATGTAGCCAACAGTTGGTAACTCAATGGGTGGCTTAAAATAGGGGTAATTCAACCAGTCTTGGCACTGCTTATTGTTTTGTACCTTAATAGCAAAGGCAGTCCAGGAGCGGCGTCGTGGCACTGGTCCCCAACACGGGTTATACTTCAAGTGCAAAGGTGCCTTTACCCATGTACTCATCATTTCTGGATACTTCTGTAGTAAATCTTTGCGCCACTCTGGTTGATAGATCTCTCCTTGCTGCACATCTAGTGGCAAATCGTCCTCCTCGAATTGAGTTGCATGCGATGGTTTCTTACCTGTCTCTTTCTCAATGGCTAACTGGTATTCGGCCATTAACATAAAATACGGTTTATACTGTAGCTCATGCCCAGATATGTATCGTCGAGGGGCCTGAGCAAAGAATGGAGACTGTAATATTCGTTCTTCTATCATCGCCATGGCGTGTAATTGTGCCTCTACTCTCGCTGAGTGCGTTGTTCCAATCTCCTCAATAGTCTTCATCCACGCGGGGGTCGGAAGTTCGTACGTCATCTGACCTTCGGCCGTGACGCGTCTGCCTGGGATGGGTTGTGGCTCGTACGCTTCTTCAAATGTTTCCTCCACCGGGATGGTGACAGTTTCTTCCTCAGCTGGTAGCTCAGGTGGGGAATCTGGCCTTGGTGGCGCTTCATATACTGCAATCCTTGATTCAAGGGTCGATACCTGGGCCCGTAATGAGTTGAGTTCCTCTAGGAGGTCAGGAGAGGGGTCCACAGGTGCTGGTCTGTCGTGGTGTGTCGGTTCTCGTAACTGGAGTAATTTGTGATCTTCTTTGAGTTTCTGTAACTCCTCGTTCATGCGGTCATATTCATCTAGCAATCTCACATGATCGTCTAGCAGCATCCTCATCGAGTCTGAAGGAATGGCTTTGAACCTGCTAGGACTGAGTGGTTGTTCTGGGTGGTCGAGCGCTACTTCTAAGTTTTCTCGGTTCTGATCCTGTAAGTGCTGGTTTTCTTCCTTGGCGGCTGCTAGGTGTCTTCGTAGTAAGCCCATGTTTCGTGTTAGCGTTGCATTGCGGACTGTCTGGGCTCTTAATAAATTATCCAGGTCAGCAGTGGCTTCCTTGGTCTTTTCTTCACTTTCTAGTTCCAATTTGTGATAAGCCTCGCGTAATTCTTGGTAGCGGGTGTTCAGAGAGGCATTCTCAATGGACAATAAATTAAGCTGCGACTGTAAGTCATTGGTTGTCCTCTGCAGCTGCTGATAATTATCACCAAGAGATGTGAACTCATCTCTTACTTGCGTCATACACATGAACATCTGTCGGAATGCATTATCTACAGTGGGGGATAGTATTAATGGGGTGCTAAATGAAGATGCAGTTGGTGTAGATGCAACGGGAACGGGGAATGGGGGTGGGAAGGTGGATGATGTAGTGATTGTTGAAAATTGTGATGTGCCTAAAAGTGTTTGTGCAGGGAGTGAAGGTAGTGATGGTGCAGTGGGTGGTGAGATGTCCATGTCGGTGGACGTATCTAGTGCGGTGACCGTGAATATGGGTGTGATCGTGGGTGCGCGTGCTGGTGTAAATACGGGATTTACAAATGTTGAGGGGTAATTTACAGGGGGGCTGGCTGGAGCAGCTTGGTGGAAAGGGGAAAGAGGGGTTACAGTGGGTCGGGGAGGTGAGACCGGGGAGAAGGTTAATGGCGGGGGGAATGGGAAAAGGGGTCTTGGAGTTGTGGGGAAAGATGGAAAAGATTGATGAAGGAATGGGTTGGATAGAAAGGTGGGTGTGGGAGGGGGTAGACTAGGGCTAATGGGCGCAGGAATTGTGGGGTTAGTGGTCGTAAAGACAATTTCTGCAACACCACCGGCGAATGAAGATGTTGGTCTGGGGGAAGGAGGGTGAAGAGGGGAGGCTGGATGGACGGGCGGTGAGAGGGGGGCGGTTGGGGTGGTCGGTACTTCAATGACTACTGAGGTTTGTACAGCTGTAGCGCGGGGTGGGGAATCTACAAAGATGGTTTCTACTGCCACCGAGCTTTTGGGGACGAGGCGTGCCTCCCTGGCTTGTTCAGAAGATTGTCCTCCGGTTGGTACACGGATGTATTCGCCGGGCTTTGAAAGTAGTCGTACTCTGCGGGGGTCAAACTGTGGTAGTGGCTTTCTTTGCAAGTACCTGAGTGCTTCGTTGGAGCCTACTGATTTGACTAACTCTTTGAATCCTTTGATGTATGCGTCTTCGAATCCGCCTGTGACAAGTTCTTGTTCTATTATTTTTTGGCTCTCTTCCTCTGTCAGCTTCTTGCGTGCCCAAACTTTTTCCATAGTTCTATACAGCTTATTGATAGCTAGAGTGTAAGCTGCTGCCTCGTAAGTTTCATCTTCATGGGTACTTGTATCGCCATGTGTGTCTGTTTGTTGGCCTTGGCCATCTGTCTGTTCATGCTCTTGGGATTCATGTGTGCCCTGGCTAGCTTCGTTGTCTCCTTCGTCGTCATCGGTTGCTGTCCTTTCGTCATCAGAGCTGGACACGACCTGTCCTTGTGGCTGATCCCTGGGTGTGGTAGGGTAGCTAGGCCTTTCAAATTCTTGAGAAAACATTTGTCCTTCTGAAAACTGGAACTCGTTGGAGAATGCATCGGGCATCTCAAAATCAAAAGTTTGGTCCAGTGGCTCTGCTTGTCCTGGTTCTAAATGCGGTATTGGAAAAGAGAAAGCTTCCGCACCGATAGTGGTGGGAAGATCAGCTGCTGTGGTGATAGGTTCTGTGGTTGTGGCTGCTTGGGGTGCGACAGTACTGGTGGTGCCCTCCGTTACCACTGGTCTAGATAACCTTATGCGAATAGGTTGTACTGTGGGAGTGGCTGCTGTTGGTGACTGCTCTGGAGATGGTTGTGGCGAGGGTGATTCTGGGACTTGTAGGCACGGGATAGTACCTCTCATCCGCTTTTCGGCTCTGCCTTTGCTAGACTTTCTAGCCTTCCTAGTGGTCCCTTTGAATGCTTTCAGTTCCTCACTGGTCATGGCACGCTCTATGGGTAAATCATATGCCAAGCACATATATATGATCCTAGTGAGGGCGCAGCACCCATTGATTACCTTCTTTCGCTCCCATCGATGTTGTGCCAAATAGAGCTGATCAATGATCCAGCTAGCAAGATCAACCGTTTGAGGTCCAGTACATGCTAAGTATAATCCAAACCAGATTCTCTTGTGGGGCATGGTAAAACGATCCTGAGCTGGGAAAGCAAAGTGCTGCATGCATATCCGTAATGGCTTAGAGAGCTCAGGTGTTATAGCAGAAATATCCTCCCACTTAGTTACGTCACCACGCTTCATCTGCTCTGGGAGATTTTACTAACTGTGTGGGTCTCAATATTCTTGCGTGTTCGCGTGGCCTAGGTAGAGGAAAATCATCTCTACCACCTGGTATTCCATGATCTCTTTGTCTATCTGCTCTATTAGTGTCTGTGGTTGTTCTATCTCTCCCCATGGGATGATTGAAGCTTACTTCCGGTCTCTCTTTATTTCCCTCTCTTTGATTTCCATGGGCTGAGGATGTTCCTGCCCCTTGTTGACTTGTATTCATGTTTGTTCTAGATGGAGGGAATACCAATTCACCTCTCCATGTGTATGTGTTTTTAGCGCGGTCAGGCACCACAAAGACTCTTTCTGAAGTCTCATCCAGGTATACAACCTTTCCAGGTGTATCTGGGTCCTTGAACTCGTATATTGTGATGATACCTACCTCACTAAGTATTTCGGTCTTGTATCTCCAAAAGGCTTCATCAGTTTCTTTATTTACAAACAACTCTATGCTTCTGTTGTCCTGAGGGATCCAATCCGGGATTAGTCCTCGTGTCAGTACAGATTTCCCTCTAGGTGTTCTAGGCTCTTCTAATGGTTCTTTTCCTTGAGATTTTGCTTCCGTTTCTAGTTGAATCACGCCAAACTCGTTGGTATCGTTTGGCTGCGTACTTAAGATGTACATCGTTCCTTCCTTGTCTATGTATGCGTCTCTTTCGAATTTCACCACTGGACGTTCCAATCCAATGGGTTGATCGGGGTTGTGCATTTGCACCACTTGCCTTCGCAAACCATCCTCATAGATGCGAGCACCTAATCGGTTAGTTCGGAGAAACTCTAGTTGTGTTCTATAGGGTCCTTCTGGTTTTTCTAAGTATGCTACGTTCGACCCTCCTTCTGGTCTTTCTGTGCTAAATGCCATTTCTGATTCACTCGTGTCTGAGTTCTCGTAGGGATAACTAGTGTTCAATTGTTGAGCCCACGATCGAGCAGTAGTTCTTACACTTGCCTCTGATGATCTAAGGCTTCGCCGGTCTGACTTACCTATATGTTTGCCCGATCTAAGGTTCATTAATTTTCTTTCTTGCACACTCAGTACTCGCTCAGATCGTCAATGATTCTTTGTTATTACTGTCTTAATTCTTTTTATATTTCTTTAGTTCTTGTCTTAATGTATGCGTCAGGAATTCGACTTTCCGTTATAATTTTGAGTTCTCGTTCCGTCAGACTTATGTTCTTTCCTTTAGGTTTTCGTCACACACACCTTTACTTGTAGTCTTAAGCTTGAAAGAATTAAATATCTTGAACTTGAGGCGTTCCTATCGTCTTAATCCACAATGCTAATGTTTATCCTAAGCTAAGAATTGACTGAGGGGGTTGAGTAATCTTCCAACCTCGAGTCAGCTTTTCTGGTTGCTCTGATGCCCAAGAAGCCGCGCTTCCCAAGCTTTATGCCCTTCACTGCCTTGCCTTGGTTGCCTTCGATTGCCCTTGCTAGACCTGGAAAAATCCAATATTAGACCAATTCACAGTTGGATGATCAAGCACTTAAGTATATACACCTTTTAAGTCCCTTCCCTTTTGCCCAACTTTTTAATGCTTGCCCCCTGGCTTTCTAGTCCCAAACTAGGTCAACCTCAAAATGGCTTATCTAAAAATAGAAGTATCCTTTAAGAAAAAATAGTTGAGGTCACGTAGTACTCGTAGAGAGCTTTCTAATGAGCTATTAAGCTCAAAAAACGGACTTCGGATGAAAAAGTTATGACCGTTCAGGCCCTAGGGGGTAAAAACTGACAAACAGGTTTTTCTCCAAATATGAGCTAAGGGGTCTCCTATGAGTCTAATCACCCAAAAATTTCCCAAAAATAGCCCCAAAATTGGCCAAAAAATGAAACCCTAAAATTTGCGATGGGGGTGCACAATCGCGATGGTCTGAGATGATCGCGATGGTCTGGGACCGTCGCGATGGCGTGAGGGTGCACCGTCGCGATGGCGTGAATTTGCACAATCGCGATGGCGTGAAAGTGCAAGTCGCGATGGCGTGAATTTGCACAATCGCGATGGCGTGAAAGTGCACCGTCGCGATGGCGTGAAATTGCACAATCGCGATGGTCTGAAGTGCACCGTCGCGATGGCGTGAATGTGCACAATCGCGATGGTCTGAAGTGCACCGTCGCGATGGTCTGAAGTGCATCGTCGCGATGGCGTGAACTTGGACAATCGCGATGGCGTCAGTCAACGGTCAACGTGGACAATCGCGATGGTCCAAAGTGAACCGTCGCGATGGTCTGAGCGCGATGGCGTGAGCCAATCGCGATGGTCTGGGCGCGATGGCGTGAGCCAATCGCGATGGTCTGGATTTTTGAAGTGTCGCGATGGTGTAAGGGTGTCGTCGCGATGGTCTGAAATGCACCGTCGCGATGGTCTAGATTGCCACGTGGCACCGTCGGCGCGATGGCGTGACACAATCGCGATGGTCAGAGACCGTCGCGATGGTCCGGCCAAGCCGTCGCGATGGCGTGAGCCAATCGCGATGGTGTGACACAATCGCGATGGTCAGAGACCGTCGCGATGGTCCACCAAACTATGAATTTTTGCAATGCAGCTGTGGATTCGTAGAGGCGCTGGTGTCGCCTACACGCTGGTGTGGTCGCTTACCAAAAATGCCGAAGGTTGCAGACCATCGCGATGGTCTGACACACTCGGAAATTTCTGACAGAAGATGATTTTCTTACCTTTTTGCAGCCTTCCTGATGCACTGGAGTACTGTTCCTGCAAGAAAACTCAAGAAAGCAAAAGTACACACAAGCACAAAAGCTCTCTCTCACTCTCTCGCATGCACAAATGAGGGGAAATGAGGAGAATGGGTGGATATGGTGAATTTTCTGATTTTTTTTGGAGATGAAAATGATGATGCGGTGATGAAGATGGAGTGTGGGGGAGGTGAAAAACACTAAAAACTAAGTAAAAACAACAACAAAAACTGAAATTTTTACCTTCCAACGCCACTTCTTGCTATACTCTTACCATCACACATTCGTCCTAGACTCGATCCCCGACAACGGCGCCAAATTTGGTGTTGCTCTAGCACAATGGTGAGAACCACGTTAAGAAGCTCCACCTCCTTAATGTCAATCCGCGGAAGAGATAGGAGTGATATGAAGATCGTGAATGTGAGATGAAGTGAGAGTGAAGGTGAGAAGCATAGAAATGCACACACGCATGCACACACACTACGAAGAGACAAGCAAGACACAATGGAAGGTGGGAAATTAGCTCTATTACTCAAGAACACTATTACAAGCTCAAAATAGCTCTAAGCTCACACTAGCCAACACTAACCAACCTCAAAAATGAGCTCTCTAGCTCTTTTTATAGTTTCTAGACTAGTTTTGACCGGTTTCACATCTAGTGACCGGCATAGTTAAAAATTAGGTCCTAGATGCTATTTGGAAGGGTAAACGATGTCTAAAAATAACGAAAATTGGTACGCGCATTCTACCTAAGCTCCTCAAGCTCGAGGACTCCTCGGCTTGCACAAAATGGAGCTATGGATTACAAAATGGGGTTTTCTATGTTACATATGTTACAATAGTGATAAAAATCATTGTTGGAGGTTTTTGGAAAGTATTTGAAAACATAATTATTTGAAAAACGATTCGACTGGCTCCCTGCTTTGTCGTTACATGCTTCCGTGTCGTCTGTGCCTCTGGCTGCTTCCAACAAATGTGCATGCCAAGAATATGTTTGACATCCCCCAAATACTTCATATGAAATGTCTCGCTCAACTTCTTTTTTAGTAATAACAATTCATTAGAGGACTTCATCGGAATCAAAATATCATCAACATAAAGTATCAATCTTACAAGCTGTCATATGAGCATCTCTTAGTGTAGAGAAAATGATCCTCATTGCTTCAAGAATAGCCTTGATACTTCATAAAAGCATAAAGCTTTTGGTAGAATTGTCTAGGAGACTACTTGAATCCATAAAAGCCCTTCTTTAACTTACAAATTAGGCTCTCTTTGCCAAGACAACATAACCTTTTAGTTGCTCCATATAGATCACATATGTAAGATCTCCATACAAGGAAGGAATTTTCACATCCATTTGGACTAGTTCTAAGTCCTCCATTACAATGAATCCAAACAACATGTGTACAATCATACCTTATACTTTATAGAAGTACTATCCAATGTAGATTTTAGCTTATATACCAATTTACATGCTAAATCTTTCCTACCCTTTGGCAAAGGTACTAAGTCCCGAGTACCATTCTTAAGAATAGAATCTAATTGACTCTTCATGGCATGCTCCCACTTGACATGATCCTTTGCCTACATAGCCTTTTTGTAGCAAGAAGGCTCACCAACATCCATCATCATAACAAAATCCTCATATAGAACATATCTATCACGTGGATGCAAGACACGTGGAGAATGTCTCAACGGTTACTAAATAAGAACATTTGTAGAATGATTTGATTGGACATTCTCTGGAACATCCCTATGTGTAGCATTCTTATTCATGCTAACTAGAGGACTAGTATCCTCAAACACCACACTTCTCACTTCAACCTCCTTAATGGTTGTTTATGCATCTTAGACTCGCTGAAAATGACATCACTACTTGTAATTGATAACAGTCTTTCAAGATCCCATAAGCGATATGCAAATTGAATTTATCAACCATATCCAAGAAAAATGCAGTTCTTTGACTTGTAGTCTAGCTTTTGTCTAATATTCTTGGGTATATGAACATATGATTCACACCCAAAAACTCAAAGACAATCATAATATGGTGGCTAATTGGCCAATGAATTGACTAAGATTCTTGGGTATATGAACATATGCTTCACACCCAAAAACTCAAAGACAATCATATGCTTCCATAAGTCTTGTGCCACTTTCCGACCTTTGGTAGCACTGCATGAAAGGTTAATGATATAGATTGTTGTCAATTGATTTTGCCCAAAAGCTTTGTGAAAGGTTTGCATGATGCAACATAGAAACTAATATATCGTAAATTATTCTTTTCATCATCTCATCTATGCCATTGTCTACTAGGGTAAAGGAGTTGTAAACTCTCCATGAATTTCTATAGGCTGACAAAAAAGACTGAACTCATTTGAGGTATACTCATCTCTAAACATAAAGCCTCAAGCTTGAGTTCCATTTTTAGTCTCAATTGAAGTAAGAAATTTTTGGAAAGTAGGGAATACCTCATCCTTCGACTTGATAGGATATAACTAGACATTTCGAGTAGCATCATCTATGAAAGTGATAAAATAAAGAGAACCATCTAATTACCTTGTGGGCATAGGACTACACACATCTGAGATCTAAAGGCTGAATTGAAGTGTTAATGTGCATTTTATACATATTCCTAGTTTCATTTAGATCTTGATACTCTCAGATTTGAGGACTTTGCCTTTGACAAAGTAGTCTTTGTCTATGCCCAAAACATGACGAATGAGCCACATCATGGGTTTTATCAAAACATGCATAGGCTATATCTTGGGTACTTAGGCAGGTTCTTACCAGGGAAGTGATCTCCAAAAACAGGAAATCAATGCCTTTAGGGACAAAATGTAAAGCCTTAAAGAGAAAAAAAGCTTGAGAGGTCAAACATGTTGTCTAGGGAGAGGTAGGAGATGCTCTTGGGAAGAAACAAAAATTTGAAAGCTAATATGTTTGTGAGTGGTAGCCACGGTCATGTAGTAATAACAAGGGAATTCCTAGATTGTGGAAGATATGTTGTTCCTCATCATGTAAGATGAGCTTTGGTCATTGTGAGGAAGGCTCACGAGAATTACCTATAGTGGAAATCTTAGGAGGAAGAAAAGAGGATTGCCACAAACGACATTTAAAATGCTGAAAGGAAAAGAGAGAAAGGGAGCACATAGGAAGAGGGATCTTAGTGTGGATTGAGAAAGCATTGAATAGACATGAAGTTTTCTCACCATCTAAACCTTCCTTGAAAGATACTAATATTGGTGGCACCTTGTGGCTCATCAAACCTCATGGGCGTTAGTGTCAAGATGTGATACGTTTTGATTAATGTAATACCCATGGTTGAAAATATGTAAACGACCAAGAACATGACATTCATTATGGCGATTGGACGAACATGTATGAGACAAGGGGCTTGAAGATCCAAGGTCCTATTACAATTTCTGCATCTCTCAAGGTTTATTATGAATCAATTGAATTTTCTTTTCCAACTATTTCATAGATTGATCATGGGAGGGACCTAAAGAGAACTATGATTTTTTAGGATAGTCAATTCACTAGAAATCAATTTTAGGTGAAGCAACTGTGCTTGATCTTGCCAAGATTGTTACACTCTACCAAGATAACTTAATTGGAAATGTTAGAGGAGCTTGTGTTCAAGATAACGTTGCAAGATTTTGCTAATTGGAAGAAGTGTTCCATAAGCTGGACATAGGAGAGTTGAAACTATCATGCAACACACCACATGTATGTGCCCATATGTCCATAATGATGCCATGCCACACTTGGCAAGATCCATACTCTTGGCAGGGCAACATGAAACAAAACTCATTGCAAAGAGATGCAACCCGTTTAGACCTAAGCAAAGGTCTATTTTCACCCAAACTAGAATCATGGTTGTCAAATCACAGGTGGTTCTCCTAAAACAAAAATATGACTCTCTATATCATCTAGTGCTAGAACGCAAAAGCTAGAGTGAGCTTGTAAATGATGAAACTCACTCTTTGCATTCCATAGCAATATACTATCTCTATTAAGGTCAACCAAGCACTTGATAATCCTAGTGCATGCAAGTAAATTTGGAAATTTCCCTTCAATGCAGAAAGCTCAGCTATGATAGCCTTTTCTCCATAATGGGAGTCTCGAAAAGAGGGCAAAAAGATAGTCAGATATAAAAATTATTAATTTTCATGAATCTTTAAATAAGAAGTGGTGTTTGAATTGAATATAGATTGGATGGGAATTCAAGTTCATGGACTTGTAACATGTGCTTATTGAGAACAAAAAAGCAGTTCTCATGTGGTAGATTCTCCATTTGGGGATATGGACGAACATGAAAGATAACAAAAATTGTGGGACTCGCTCATGGCATAAAAAATGTTTTTAGTAGTAAGGAAGACTTAGGTCCCCTCTTCTTCTCTTTTCTAAGGAGCATCATGACTTGGTAGCACCTCAACAAGATTTTTGTGATGCCTCATCATGTCAACTAGAAACAAGCCTTGCTTGGAGAAGCAGTCGGGTGCTCTTTCACTCTATGGAATGCCATTAGGAGTGAAACGCTTTAGAAAATTTGGAAGGAAAGATAGGCATTCGATTTGACAAACATCTTAAAGAATGGTCTATAGAAAAATCCCTATCTTGTCTCAATAGAAGGATTTGTGAATGCAAGAAACTCCCTCTCCCCCTATTTAGAGGTGATAGGTTTTTGTCCTAGAGAACAACAAGCTAAAAATCAAGTGGGCTCCCCACAAAGAGGGCCAAAAGGCTATAAACCTTCTTTACAACTCTTTCTAAAATTTTTTGGATCTTTTTCTTGTTTATAATTCAAAGAACTTCTATTTAAAAAAATAAGAAGATAGTATGAACATATTCTATGAAAAAATTGTATTCATGCTGAGCAACACCTACTATTATCAACAAGCTTGTGGTAGGTAGACTATGTTGTTGGTGCATATCAATCACCAATTGAAGATTTGGAGTGAAGAAAATGGATACATTCACAAGAGTGAAGGACATGTACACATATGTACATTAGTTATGACATAGGTTACATAGACTTATGTTTTGATAAGAGTTTGTACATAGATGTCTATAAATACTTTTGAAAAATGTCGGGCAAATAGAGAGCAGAAGAGAGAAGACAAAGAGAGACCATGTATGAGCATAGGAATAGAGAAATTAGTGATTGTAAATGTCAATAGACAGTAGAGAAAGAAGTTGAAGTCTCTCTCACTTTTCAGTTGTAGTCTTCTCATGAAATGAAGGAAATGTTGCGCCCGATGTTTCTGCGTCTACTCCGTCTGTGGTAGATCATTTGTGAAATCCTTTTGAGGATATCTAAATTGTTAGTTAATGAGTTTGTGGTTTGAATTTCAGAGTCTAATTGTAAACAGGTGAAGAGAATTGCTGGTAGGAACATTCACATGTATTGAGTGTTCACAGTTCTCTGAAACAGGCGCAAATTTCGAGTTTAATTTTTTGGTCAGTGCTCACTCCATAGTTTAAAGTTTTGTGCAAGTAAGCACTTAATCTTTAAGTTGGAAGGTGATCTACTCGTGGCTAAAAGCATTTGGCAAAACGGGTTAGATATTGTGAGAACCAAAGTTAAGAAGTTAGGGGTGTCTAAATCGACTTCTCAGAGGTGCAGATTCAGACATAGGTAACTTGTGAAGACAATTTCTCAAGTTATACTAAAGCTTTTCAAGTGATTCAACTTGGAGGTGATGCGCAATCCCTAGGAGATGATTCGTACAAAGTTTCATCAAAAAACTTTACACATTTGATAAGTCAATGTGAAGAAATTCTGCAGCAGACTTTTCTGTGTTTCATCTTCTTCACAGATTTCCTTAATTTTGATAATTTGGAGATTGGACCTCTAATTAAGTGAAGGTTTTGACTTACTCTTGATATAGAAGTGTTCTAAATTCAAGAGTAGGTTGTTCTTTTGGAGATTAACACTCTCCATCAGTGGTATCAGAGCAGGAGACATCAAATCAAGAAAAGGAAGGTCCCGACTGCTGCAGATTCAAGAAGTTCAACATTTGAAGAACTAAGAAGTGAAATCTTGGAGTCAAAAGCCTGAGGAGAAGACTACTCGACATCAAGAAAGGCAAAAGGAGTCTAACTTGAAGTAAAGGTACATACATTGCTTGTAAAGCTTGAAGTTTTCAATACACAGGTGGAAACAAGATGGGAGATGCTCTACAGATAGAGAAATTGGATAGGGAAAACTATCCTGCATGGTCAATGAGGATGGAAGCTCATCTTATGAGCAAAGATTTAATTGCTTACATCACAGGAGAAGAAGAGAAGCCACAGTTCAGAGATCCTAGTGTTCCAACTAGGGAAGAGTTAGCAGATCTTAAAAATTGGATGAAGAAAGATGCTCAAGCTAGGAGCATTATCTATATGGGAGTCAATGATTACTTGTTACCTCACATTAGAGGTCTTGAAAGTGCAACTGACATATGGAATGCTTTGGAGGAGCATTTTCAGAACACTACAAAGTCAAGGAAGGCATCCTTATGGGCTGAGTTTACTACCTTCAAGAAGAAGGCCTCTCAATCTATTTCAGACTATGTAACAAGGATGAAAGATATTGCAGATGCTTTAGGAGCTGTTGATGAAGACATTGAGGAAGATAAATTGGTAAGGCAAATCCTTACAGGGTTGAGAGGTGATGACAAATGGAAGCCATTTATTTTGTCTACAGAACTATCACTTGACCATTTCACTCCTGATTTAAATCAATTGTTAGGTCATATGCTAACATTTGAGCAGGATGTTAAAGGAGATGGTGACAAGAGTACAGGACATGCAATGTACTCAAAGGACAGGAAGAAGAATAGCAAAGGAAAACAACAAGCAGGTGAAGATGAAGGAACAACTACTCAAGCCAACTTCCTAAGAGGAAGAGGAGGTGGCAAAGGTAGAGGAAGAGGCAGAAATAACAAAGATGGAGGCAAAGCTTGCTGGATTTGTGGTAAGACAAATCATTTAGCTAATGATTGTTGGCATAATAATCAGAATAATAATGGATATAGTCAAAACTATAATGCAAGAGGAAGAGGTGGCAGAAATCAAAGAGGTAATTACAGAGGTAGAGGTGGAAGGAATTACTTTGGAAGAAATGCAGGTAGAGGATTCCAAAGTCAACAATACAATAACACCTACTACAATTATGCTTCAGATCAAAAGGAAGATTCAACATTGATAATGAATGCAACTTGTGAAAGGCAGAGTGAAGATCAAAGAGTCTTCTACATTGACTCAGGGTGTAGCAATCACCTGAGTGGTAACATATCTTTGATGACTGATTTGGAGAGTAAAGTGTTTAATCATGTTGTTCAAACAGGTGACAACACAAAGCACAATGTGAAGTCAATTGGATCAGTGAAGGCCAAGGATGGAAGCACCTTATTGAGTAAGGTCTTGTATGTTCCTACAATCCCTAAGAATTTGATAAGTGTAGGTCAAATTGTTGAAAAGGGATATGAAGTAAGGTTCACTAATGATGGAGTATATGTGGAAGACCCTAGCCAAGGGTATAAACAGATTGTTTCAGGGAAAAAGGAAGGAAGACTATTTACATTGAAGATTCAAGGCAACATTGGTCATGCTATGTTCACATATGGAGGACATAAGATCTCTGAGTTAGATCTTTGGCACAAAAGGCTTGGACATTTCAATGAAAGAGGTATTAAAGATATGGTTAACAATGGTTCAGTGCTTGGATTGCCTAATGTTGCAGGTCAACATATGACATACAAATGTGAGGCATGTCAATTAGGTAAGGCTCATAAACATTCATATTCCAAGCATGGTTTTATGCACTCAGAGAAGCTTGAGTTGGTACACACAGATGTGTGGGGACCATCAAAAGATTTCAGTATAAATGGATCAAGGTATTATGTGATTTATGTTGATGATGCTACTAGGTGGATCACTATCTATGTGATCAAAGATAAGTCAGAAGTGTTTAATACATTTAAACACTATCATGCATATGCAGAAAGAATTACAGGTCATAAGTTGAAAAGACTAAGGTCAGATGGAGGGGGAGAGTATTTCTCAAATGAGTTCAGTGATTACTTATGGAATGCAGGTATAAAAAGGGAAATTACTTGCAGGTACTCTCCTCAACAAAATGGTGTTGCAGAAAGGAGAAATAGAACAATTGTTGAGTTTGCAAGATCCATGATGAAGGAGAAAAATTGTCCTAATTATTTGTGGGCTGAGGCTGTAAATACAGCCACTTATTTGGTCAATAGGCTACCATGTAAAGCCTTGCAGGGTATGACACCATATGAGGCTTGGTGGGGTAAGAGACCTACCTTGGATCATTGCAGAGTTTTTGGGTGTGTGGCATATGCATATGTGCCATCACAATTAAGGCACAAATTGGAACCCAAAGCTGAAAAGTATGTTTTCATTGGCTATGATGACAAGCAGATGGGCTATAGATTGTGGAGTCCATCAACAAAACAATTTATGGTTTCTAAAGATGTTACATTTGATGAACAAAGCACTTGGTATGCAGGTACAATCAAAATCAATACAGATGATGAAGAAGAAGTGAGTCAAAGAAAAGGTAAATCAAAAGTTCAAATATTTGATGAGCAAGAGAATAATGAAGTGCAGGTTGAGGTGGAAGAGACACCAAGATTTGATCCTGAATGTGAAGAGCCAGAAACCTCAAGGAGTGGAGAACTCAGAAGGTCAACAAGAAATAGGTGGCAACCTACAAGGTATAGTTATGATACTTCATTTCTAGCCACAAAAGATTATGCTTATATGGTGAATACAGATGAAGACCCTTCTACATATGAAGAGGCAAAAGGTAAGGAAAAATGGGAAAGTGCTATGCAGGAGGAATATGATGCACTATTGGAAAATCAAACTTGGGATTTGGTTCCTAAACCAAATAGTCAGAAGATTATTGGATGCAAGTGGGTTTATAAGACAAAAAGGTTTGCAGATGGAAGTGTGTCTAGATACAAGGCTAGACTTGTTGTCAAAGGCTTTGCTCAGACATATGGTATTGATTATGATGAGACCTATAGTCCTGTGGCAAAGATGACAACCATAAGGACACTTATTGCTATTGCTGCATGTAAAGGTTGGAAGTTATGTCAACTTGATGTGAAAAATGCTTTTTTGAATGGTTATATTTCAGATGATGTATTCATGGAGCAACCTCAAGGGTTCAAAGATAAAAGGTATCCAGATCATGTGTGCAAGCTCAAGAGAGCTTTGTATGGATTGAAGCAGGCCCCAAGGGCATGGAACTATAGACTTGTGAAGTTCCTAAAAGAACTTGGTTTTCAGGTGTCTAAAGCAGATAGTAGCTTGCTTGTTAAGGCAAGTGAAAATGGTTTCATATACATGTGCATATATGTTGATGATATAATTCTTACAGGTACAGATGAAGAAGGAATACAAAAGCTCAAGAGGCAAATGGAAAAGGAGTTCAAGATAAGTGACTTGGGAGACTTGTCATACTTCTTGGGCATGGAGATAACATATACTCAACATGGAGTATTTGTGACCCAAGAAAGGTATTTGAAGAACTTGTTAATCAAGTTTAAAATGGATGATTGCAGGGTAGCACCTACACCAATGGAGGTGAATCACAAATTGAGTAAGTATGGAGGTGAAGAATTCAAAGACATGAGACAATATCAGAGTTTGGTTGGTAGCCTTATCTATGCTACTCTAACTAGACCTGATTTATCATATGCAGTAGGGGTTTTGTCTCAATTTATGCATTGCCCAAGGAAAGAACATTGGATTGCAGGACAAAGGGTGTTGAGGTACATTAAGGGTACACTCAATGAAGGTTTGTATTATGGGTTTACCTCAGATACAAATATCAAAATTTATAGTGATGCAGATTGGGCAGGTAATCCAGATGATAGAAGATCTACATTTGGGTACATGTGTTATGTGGGAGATAAACTTATCTCATGGTGTTCTAAGAAGCAACATACAGTTGCTTTATCTTCTACAGAAGCAGAGTATAAAGGCATGGTTGAAGCTGCAAAGGAAGTAATTTGGGTTAAGACCTTGATGAAGAGTCTTGACATTATGCATGGAGTACCAATCATATATGGAGATAACATGAGTTCATTGTACTTAGCTGCTAATCCTGTTTTTCATGCCAGGACCAAACACATTGAGATTCAGTATCACTTTCTAAGAGAGAAAGTGATGGATAAGGAGATTGAAGTCATACATACTTCAACAAAGGATCAGATAGCTGATATGCTTACAAAGAGCTTGGATGGACCAAAGCTACAGAAGTTTAAGGACATGGCAGGTATAAAGAAGAAAGGAGAAACCTCAATTGATGATTGAGGGGGAGCTGTTGGTGCATATCAATCACCAATTGAAGATTTGGAGTGAAGAAAATGGATACATTCACAAGAGTGAAGGACATGTACACATATGTACATTAGTTATGACATAGGTTACATAGACTTATGTTTTGATAAGAGTTTGTACATAGATGTCTATAAATACTTTTGAAAAATGTCGGGCAAATAGAGAGCAGAAGAGAGAAGACAAAGAGAGACCATGTATGAGCATAGGAATAGAGAAATTAGTGATTGTAAATGTCAATAGACAGTAGAGAAAGAAGTTGAAGTCTCTCTCACTTTTCAGTTGTAGTCTTCTCATGAAATGAAGGAAATGTTGCGCCCGATGTTTCTGCGTCTACTCCGTCTGTGGTAGATCATTTGTGAAATCCTTTTGAGGATATCTAAATTGTTAGTTAATGAGTTTGTGGTTTGAATTTCAGAGTCTAATTGTAAACAGGTGAAGAGAATTGCTGGTAGGAACATTCACATGTATTGAGTGTTCACAGTTCTCTGAAACAGGCGCAAATTTCGAGTTTAATTTTTTGGTCAGTGCTCACTCCATAGTTTAAAGTTTTGTGCAAGTAAGCACTTAATCTTTAAGTTGGAAGGTGATCTACTCGTGGCTAAAAGCATTTGGCAAAACGGGTTAGATATTGTGAGAACCAAAGTTAAGAAGTTAGGGGTGTCTAAATCGACTTCTCAGAGGTGCAGATTCAGACATAG
Organism: Ceratopteris richardii; assembly: GCA_020310875.1. Classification (NCBI taxonomy): domain Eukaryota; kingdom Viridiplantae; phylum Streptophyta; class Polypodiopsida; order Polypodiales; family Pteridaceae; genus Ceratopteris; species Ceratopteris richardii. The sequence goes on from CM035406.1 coordinate 166,635,055, forward strand.
GTAACTTGTGAAGACAATTTCTCAAGTTATACTAAAGCTTTTCAAGTGATTCAACTTGGAGGTGATGCGCAATCCCTAGGAGATGATTCGTACAAAGTTTCATCAAAAAACTTTACACATTTGATAAGTCAATGTGAAGAAATTCTGCAGCAGACTTTTCTGTGTTTCATCTTCTTCACAGATTTCCTTAATTTTGATAATTTGGAGATTGGACCTCTAATTAAGTGAAGGTTTTGACTTACTCTTGATATAGAAGTGTTCTAAATTCAAGAGTAGGTTGTTCTTTTGGAGATTAACACTCTCCATCATATGTTAGGCATCGGTGCCTCTCTTGGGAAAGAAAAATGATGACAGATAACATCCAACCCCATGTGATACACTTAAAATGAAGTCCAAATCATGGCTTGTGTTGTGAATTGAGAGGGTCCCTTGAAAATGGGATGTTGTCTTGAAGATCTTCCTGATGCTTACCACTATGATATCAAATCATTAAAGTGCTTTAGCCTTTTCTAGAAACTTTCATCCGATAGATATGTTTGGTGTGATATTCCTTCAACTCATAAATTTTGGGTTTTTCTTTTCTTTTGGTATTGTATACAAGACACATGACAACCTACATGAAATTCAACTATGATATGTAAATATGTCTTTGGACACCATGAATTTGACCTATCAAACACATGCTTTACCTAAATTGCTTACGTGTTAGACATGTGATTCCTCAAAGGCTATCTCCTATACACATATATTCAGATTCCCATATGAGGATAACGCTACCCACTCTTGGAGGTTCTATTGGCATGAAAAGGGAGGGAGATGGTTGCTCCCCCAAACTAGACAAATATGTGGAACTTACTATAAGTGAATGTGATGTGCACCCGTGATACTTTAATAAAGTGATGCTTGATGAGAAAATATGTATTGAAACATGGAGGAGGGTTTTATTTTTTTAAATGGAGGTTCAGCCAAAGCCTACTCCCCATGACTTCAACTTTGAAATTGCAACTGTACAAGTGAATGGGCATAGTACCTGCAGGACCCCCCGTATCCCACAAAGCACGGGTTAGACAAGGAGACATGGTTAAAATTGAAGGTAACATGGTTACAATTGGTTTAACTGGCCTAAGCCATAACATGTCAAGCCCGGGACTTGAACCCTGGACCTCCGCCTCAAGAGGCCAAAGCTCAACCAACTACCCTACAGGACATGGACAAACATGGAGGAGGGTTGCTTTATCTGATTCGCATGGTTATTCATGTCATCTAGAACATGTAGGGATCATTGATTTTTGTTAGCCAAAGCTCCTATTTGTGAAAGGATTTTGCCAATTGCTGGAACAATGTTAGTCACTCTTATGAATTCATCTTAAGATAACGATTATTCATACGAGTCTTGTGAAGGCTTTGCTGAGCTTGTAGGATTGGAAGTGGATGTTAGTGCTTATAAGTACTTGATGTTTAATGCATATGACCATATGAGAAGAGATATTTTGAGTAAATTGATGATTTTCTAAGTCCTTGCAAGGTCCCCCTTATTGAGAATATCTTTTTCTTATAATGATTGAGCAATTCTTATTGTTTGGAAGTTGTTCCTTTCACTCTCTTTGATGGATCTGGTTCTTTTACTCCTTTGGAAATTAGGTCATCACATCTTATGGAATTTATTATTTTCAATTTGGTAAGGCCTAAATTAGGTCTAATTTTTTGGCTAAACCCCTCACTTATAATGTTTCCATATGTTTCATAATCTTGAGAATAATCGTTGCTTCATGAACAAGTAGAGATTTATCTTTTTTATGCCATGAGGGCATACTTTATTTGACCCTTCTAAGTTTTTATATTAATGTAAATATGATAAAAAAATCGTTGTTCTTTATTTGGTGAACCCCTATTTCACTTTGTTTGCACTTCCAAAGAAAACCAAAACTCACAAAAAACATAAAAAAATCTCCAAAAAATCATAAGAAAAATTATGTGGAAAAGAGAAATTGGAAATGCAATGCAATTGATGATCAAGAAAAGAATTTTATTGCTTTAGAAAGAGGAATTCAAAGGGAAAAGGAAGATTAAAAAACGAAATCCTCCCCTAGACAAAAGGAATAAAGTAAAGAGGAAGTTAGTAATCATCAAAATATGTTTATGGATGCACAACTAAGAGGTGGTTCTAGGGTTTTTCACACTTTCATTGACAAAAATGTGAATAGAAATTTGTGAGTATTGATATGATAACTTACATGAGTGGAAGTTAATGTTTGCATAATGCAATGATGCACATATGTAAGGGATCGTTATGATGATCATCATCTTATGGTGACAAGCCTTGGAGGCTTTGACTTTGGAAGTAGCAATTACAATATGTTGAATGCACTTGAGCCATTGTTCCACAAGGGTGATGATTGAATCTTGAAACCCTAACTATGTATATAATTCAATCATGGAGACATTAATTTCAATCAAATATAATTTATTAATGACTAGTATAAGTGGAATCCATCTATGGTCTTTGTCAAGCAGTTCATATATGAAGTTGCTTGACAAAGGCCATAGATCAATTCCATTCATATTAGTCACTAATAAACTATATTGAATTGAATTAAGGTCTTCAAGGTCGAAAAAAATTTACTCACTTCTCTTTTACCTCCTTTTTTCTACCACAATGCACATGTGGGGAAGTTTTGTGTTTTCCAACCCTTGAAATCTAAATTTCGTTTGACATGAACAACTTTTTCTATTGATAAGAAGACTTAGTTGCTACAACATTGTTGAGCCACTCTCTTGGAAAATAAATTTCAAGCCTATCGTAACACATATAAGTACTTTGGTGACTTTTCTTGTAATGTACATTCATGCATCATATATTCACATGAGCATGTGTGCATGAATGTTTCTACATATGTACATGTGTATACTTTCTCCCTATTTGATTAACTACATAATAAAATCTCCCTCATACTATTTAACTCAATATTCTACTGAAATTTACATGAAAAGAGCTAATTGGGAACCAGTAAATTATATCAAAGAAATATTCAAGCGAATGCATATTATGTTTAAATCATATATTTTCACAAAATAAGAAACAAAATACAATTTAAATTATGGTTATTATTTTTATTGAATTTTTTCCTTATGTTGTATCTATATTTCCCTAAGTTTGGCACTAAAAGTTCTTTTTAGATGTGAATCCAAAGGGCACTTGTGTTGCGATATGAGTTCTTTTTTTATCAATCATTGCATCTTGAGGAATTCTACTATGTAGACTCTACAAGACTTGAAACATTAGAGCCTTGACTCTTGTTTTTTTGGTCTTCCAAGTTGCAGCTCAAACATTTGAAGTTCTTAAAGACTCTACAATCCTAGCCCCTAGGATCATCATTGATCATTGATAAAAGTTATATGATGTATGACATACATCTATGTTTTGACCTTACACAATCATTAATGGAGTATAATGTATAATCCATGGATATTGTTTATTCAAGTTTCAATGGAGCATATATCCACCTTCCTCACCATAATGCATAGGATGTTTGGATCCATCTAGTATTGTGTTATGTATAAGTGGATCATTTAATCATTTGTTTGAATTTCATGCATCTATGTAGTGTGTATATACTTTATATGATAAAAGAATAATATCTTTTTGAAATGATTAAAAATTATTCTTTTATTTGGAACATGCCACTTGAACAATTGGATTCCATATTAAAACTCTAGATCTTACTATTTGTTACCTTCCAAAACGCACAAGAATGAAGTTTCATTCCATATAATATGAACCAATAGCAGGCGAAGTTATGCATAAGTAAATAAAGCATCCAACAACTTGCTAGTAGAGAACAACATCAAATGCATCTCCAACAATAGGAAGACTCAACCATAAACCTATTTTCATAGGAGTGGCAATAGGTTTGTAATATTCAAGGCCAAAATGAAATAATAATGTGTTACTATATTTTTTTTGACACAAACTATTCCCCCATCAACTTGCATAAACTGAATGACCAAATATTGATGCAAATGCCCCAAATCTGACATCTCAAAAGAGGCATGCAAATCAGCCTTAAATCAACAATAGGCTTCTCATTTGGACTAATGAGCAGCATGTCATCAACATACACAACAATGCTTAACATATAAGGTGCTCTCAGTTGGAGTATTCTCAAAACCATGTGCAATCAAGTAGGCATGTATCTTTTCATACCAAGCATGTGGTGCTTGCTTCAAGCCATATAAACCTTTTTCAACATGCACACTTTCTTTTCATGCCCTTTTTGCAAAAAACCATGGGGCGCAAATACATGCACTTCTTCATGCAAGTTACCATAAAGAAATGCAATTTTAATGTCCAACTGATGTACATTCCAACCATGATGACCTGCAAGTGCATTGATGCTATGAACGGTGGTCATTCGACATGCGGGTGCAAAGGTGTCATCAAAATCAATGCCTCTTTCTTGAGTATAACCTTTTTCAACAATCTTGGAATTATACATGGAAATTGTTCCATCAAGCTTATGCGTTAACTTGTGTAGCCATTTGATGCCATTGTCCTTTTGCCTAGAGGCAAATCACATAAAGACCAGGTACCATTCTTCATAATAGCATCATGTTTTGATAGCATAGAAGCCCTCCAATTTTTTGATTTTTGTGCTTCATCAAAAGAAATAGGCTCATTCTCATCACAAAGACTAGTGATAACCATAGCATAACAATCTGGTGAAAAGGAAGCACTATGAGAGCCGGAATGAGTACTATATGAAAAAAATGCATCTAATTCGTTATCTCTAAAATTATGCACCAACCATTTTGGCATTCCTCTATATCAACCCTATCATCAACAAGTGCATCATCTAAATCTACATAAAAAATGGAATGATCTACATCATCATGCAGAACCAGCAAAGGCCGAGAAATTGTCTCATTTGGACTAGCAGTTGACTATCCACCTATAAGAAGAGGCAACAAGGTGTCATACACATCTCTAGAGCTAATTGAAGTCTCCTTGGTACATGAAAGTAATGGCTGAATTGCATCTTCCACAAAACAACATCACGGGTAACCAAAATGCGTTTAATCTATGGACGATACTGATGATAGCCTTTTCTTTTAGAATTGTACCAAACGAAAAACATTTCACTGCTTTATCAGCCAATTTCTTGCATTGTTGTTCATGCACTAATGCATATGCCAAACAACCAAAGACACACAAATGAGCGACAGATGGATTGCGACCATGCAAAGCCTCATATGTATTAATGGACTAGAGTGCTTTGGTGGGAGAGATATTAAGTACATATGCTACACACATGACAACCTCAACCTAGAAGCTATGTGGTAAAGCCTAACTTTTGACCGTACATTGTGCCATCTCCATGAGAGACATTTTGTTTCTTTCAACAACTCCATTTTGTTACAGTGTATATGGCACTATACATTGATGTTTTATCCCACGCTCAACCAAAAATGCATTAAAATCAAAAGGCACATATTCCCCCCCTCGATCAGAACAAAGGGTGCCCATTTCACATGCTGATAGATTTCCAACCCAAACCAAAAATTGTTTGAAGCACATAAACACTTTGGACTTTGATTTCAATGGATACACTCATGAATGCTTGGACAAATCATCAATAAAAGTCATAAAGTAAAAGTAATTTTTGAAAGAATGTTTCTTCATAGGACCATAAACATCACTATGAAAAGGGTGCAATTTATGAGCGGCTTGAGCTGAACCATCTTTTGAGAAGGATGAACACTACATTTTGCCCAAAATCTAGCCTTCACAAGGTGACTCAAGTTGGGGCAGAGAAGACACTATTTGAGATTTTGGGGGCATAGTAAACTAGCAAAATTCAGATGATCAAAGCGTGCATGCCAAAGCTTTGCATATGCGATAGCCTGAGAATCTTGAAATGCACATGTTGACTCTTTCACATATTTTGCATAGTCTATGAGCTTATAAAACCCACAACATAAAATGTGAGAAGAAATAATAACATCACCACTAGAGAGATCATGAACTGTACATCTATCATCAACAAATTTGACAACCAAACCAATATTGGCTAATGCTAAAATTGACAAGAGATTTTTCTTGATCTCAAGTTAGCACATGTGATAGTATTCCCTATAGGGGCAGACTCAAGTGAAGTGAAAAAATTGTGTTGTGAGGTAATATGTGTGGTTGCTCCACTATCAAAGTACCAAACATTTGAGTCCACTACAAAAATACACTACTAATAAGAAGATGGGCCATAGCTACAAACAATAGTAAACACCCATTCTTCATTCTACACAAGATTAGCAGACTCTATTTTAGGTGTAGAGGCCTCTACAACAACCATTCCAACCTCTTTCTTCTTTGCCTCTTTACAAGCTAGTTTTGGCAACTCTTTATGACATGATAATTCCCTACAATATTTTCAAACTATCTCTGCTTTTTTGTTTTCTTCTCATCTTTGGCTTGTTTCTTTGATTTTGCAACATTAGCAAATGTCTTCTTACTAGTAGATGAGTTCCATTTACCCTTTCTCTTTTGACTAGCTAAGAAAGCTTGATTTGCAACACGCATAATGGACCTGTTTTGTCTAGACTAATCTTCTTGTAATAAAACAGAGGCGAACTCCTCAAATGTTAAGGCATTTGGATTGCCTTTCATCATCAATGGAAGAGTAGAAGCAAAACTTTGATATGAACATGAATAGGAATTTGAAGATCATCATGTTCAACGTCATCTACATCACCTTCAATAACTATACTTAAGGGTGTAGTAGGATGTTTTTCAACACCTTGCACAATCTTCTAGAGTCCTTTTGCTACCAATACATGACACATCATATATGACCATAATGGGTAATTAGTACCATCCAATCTATCCTTAACAACCAACATAGGGAATACATCATTGCTTTTGACCATGGCCACTGACTAAAATACCCTTATGCAGAAAAATGACTGTGTGGGTTGAACTTTGGAGAATGACCTTTCGAAAATGTTTTATGGCCATCAACTTCTTTAGGTATTATAGATCTCCTTACAAGTTCATCCTGTAATCCTACATTCGATAGAACAAGTACACTTGCATAAATATGAAAAGATCCTTCACCTAAATGTTTTTGAACAAGAAAGTATTTGTTGTTGTAACTTGTGAGACGTAATGCATTTCTTGGAACTAACTATAGAGGTCCGAGTACAAATGCATCTATAGCATCCCATAGGTACATCCACCCAACTACTACCCCATCCATTGTGTGTCATCTCTGCTCTTTTCGGATCTTAGAAATGGTAGAGGTTCCAATTCTTAACATAGAACAGACCAGACCATTTTCTTTAAAAAAATGTGATGCATGATGTATCTCATCTAGGCACAAGCTGGTGACCAAATCTCCAAGGATTGAGATATCTTAGATGTGCCACTTAAGCATCGTTTCGACCAAAGATTGGTAGCAACAAGGGGATGCATAAGTTGCCATGCACTTCACTAGTTCATGAAGCTCTGGCCGACATGTTGTTTCCCCCATTCAACAAATGCCCAATTTTTGACGGAGCAAGCACAATATTGTTGTCAAGATTCGTCCTTCAAATTTGACACTTGTGTAGCTGCATGCACAACACCTGGTTGGTAGTTCATGGTTCTAACTTCATTATAGTCCATGATGCTACCATCCATGTCGAAAATGTCATATGGATATATAATAATTGCAATTTCAAACAATCTAAATTCAAATTTTCAAGTTGAATTTTGCAAGTCGGAATTTGCAAGTCGAACTTTTCAAGTTTAAACTTAATTAAGCTAATTGAAACTTAGAATTGATTTAACTTCTAATTCATTGCCAATACACTATACAAAAAACACTCAATTAGAACTTGTAACTCATTGCCACATTGCCAATTAATATAGAGTAGACAAATACATGCCACTAGAGTCTACATAGTGCATAGTCGAGTCTATATTACTATAATATAGTATGAACAAGAAAATTTCCCCAAGGAGGTTTCTTTTTCACAAATTTTTTGATTTTTTTAATCTTGTTTTTTTAACTAATGAAAAAAAGAGGATTTTAGATTTTCAATCGGCACAATATAAGCTGAGGCACTATTTTCCCGTTAAGTATGAATTCAAGTCAATGGAGATTCAGCTTCGGCCAAACTTAAAAAAAAAAAAAAAGTTGCATACGAAGAAAATGAAGTCGTACCCGCTGTAGCAACTTGGAGGAAAACGCAAACGAATTTCTGCGCACGAAAAGATTGAATCGGATGCGCCTCTTGGTGAAATCTCGTGGACGTATGTGTCAGCTTGCCATCGCCTGGAGCTCTTCTCGGGTAAAAGCACAAAGTTCCACAGATTCTAGCTTTAGCCATGACAAAGAAGGCTGTCCTCGTGGGTTGCAACTATCCCGGTACGAAGGCAGAGCTCCGGGGTTGCATCAATGATGTGAACCGCATTGAGAAGACCCTTATTGAGCGCTTCGGCTTTGCCAAGTCGGATATCCAGGTTCTCATAGATACGGACAGCGGCTATGTACAGCCCACAGGAGCCAATATTAGAAGCGCCCTGGACAAGATGGTCACAGAATCCAAGCCTGGAGACGTCCTTTTCTTTCACTACAGCGGCCATGGCGTTCGCCTGCCTGCTGAGATGGGACATTATGATGACACAGGCTATGACGAGTGCATTGTCCCGTGCGATATGAACCTGATCACAGGTCTTATATTTTTCATTGCTTGGTGTGTGTGTGTGTGTGTGAGAGAGAGAGAGAGAGAGAGAGAGAGAGAGAGAGAGAGAGAGAGAGAGAGAGAGAGAGAGAGAGAGAGAGAGAGAGAGAGAGAGAGAGAGAGAGAGAGAGAGAGAGAGAGAGAGAGAGAGAGAGAGAGAGAGAGAGAGAGAGAGAGAGAGAGAGAACTGTTGTGGTTGCACCATAGTACAATGTTTTGAATTTAAAACATTAGATTATTTAAAAGAAGGTTGGATATGGGGCATTCTTCGTTCGGGTTTTTCCCCTGTGCATCTTTGATTACATAAGCTCTCGCATGTTTGAATCATTGTTGTTTTGATGGATATTGTTCTAAGCCATACTGTTATTTACTATTTCTTGACCCTCAAACTACTTCAAGCCAGTCCTGTCAATTGATACTGATGAAGCCCACTGTTATTGAGGAAGTCAAGTGGGGATCTCATCTCTGTACTCCGTAATGCTACTTACGTGAGCATGTGAAAGCGCATTGTTATTGAGGAAGTCAAGTGGGGATCTCTTCTCTGTATTCCTTAATGATACTTACATAAGCATGTGAAACCTTCCTACAGAAACGTTAACTCTGTTGTAACCTTTAAAGGACTGCTTGCTTACAGAGTTGGTTAGTATCACCTCGGCTTAATGACACCTGACCATATATCCAATCCTTCAATGCAATGTGTTAACTTGTCTAAAACTGTCAACTTGTCATGATTCATTGCAGATGATGATTTGAGAGAGCTGGTGGATAGGGTACCGAAAGGTGTTCAGTTTACCTTGATATCAGATTCATGCCACAGTGGAGGTTTAGTGAACAATGCTAAGGAGCAGATTGGAGAAAGCACTAGGCTAGGAGGGAGTGTGGTTGGTGCTGCAGTGGCTGTAAAGTCACCTGCCAAAAAGCCGCCTGGAAAGAAGCGTGAACTTGGGCTTACAGAAGGATTGAAAAGCTTTGTCTCAGAAAAAGTCCATGCTGTTCTCGAGGATCGGGGCATCAGTCCTCCAGATTTGGGCCTCCCACGTATGAGTCATCAACATGCTTATCAAGACCAAGATGAGTATTTTCAGTCTGTTCCATATGAGGGTGAAGGAAATGTGAAGAGCAGGTCCTTACAAGTTTCAACATTACTTGAAATTTTGAAAGAGAAAACAGGAAGAGAAGACCTTGATGTGGGTGCTATTCGACCCACCCTTTTCCACCTTTTTAGGGAGAAGTCTAGTTCCAAGGTAAAGGCATTTGTCAAAGTGATGATGCAGGGGATGCACAATGACAGTGATGATGATGATGATGATGATAAGGATAGGAAGCATCATCATGACCTAAGGGGTGCTGTAGGTGCGCTAGCACATCGATTTTTGAAGCAGAAGCTTGATGAGGAGGAGAGCGCAGATGAGTATTTGAAGCCTGCAATGGAGATAGAAGTCACAGATCGCAAGGCTGCATATGCAGGTGGAAAAGCAGCAGGGAAGATAGGGGCGAAGCCTGCTGGAAAAACAGGGGGAGCAAAGACAGGAGGATCCAAAGCAGGGGGATCCAAAACCGGGGGAACAAAGGCAGGAGGGTCCAAGGGAGGGGGAAAAGCCATAGAGAGCAAGGATGAGGAAACTTTAGGGAATGTGAACAAGGATGCGGGTATTTTGATAAGTGGATGTCAATCCCATGAGACATCTGCTGATGCTAGCCCAAATGGTACAGAGGGTGAATCATACGGTGCAATGAGTAATGCTCTGCAAACTATTTTATCTCAACAGAAAGGTCCTATCACTTACCATGACCTCGTGACTAAAGTGAGAGAGATGCTGAAAAAGGAAGGATTCTCTCAACATCCAGGACTTTATTGTAGTGATGAATTGGCCACTGCTCCTTTTGTATGTTGAGGTGTATTAGGCAGTCAGTACCTCTGATAAGAGCTGATGGACTTGTGGTACACACATATGAAGATGTGATGTTTGCCCTAGTGACATAGGGATAGCGTAGGATGCAGCATTTCACTGGATGTCGTATTTGATGTATATGATAGACATAGGTCCACATGAGTATTCATCTTCGAGTAGAAGCATGCTGCCTTTTTCAAGTCACAGATAGCCTTTGTCCATGCTAATAGGCCAGGTTTAGTAGAAGCATACTGCCTTTTTCAAGCCACAGATAGCCTTTGTCCATGCGAATAGGCCAGGTTTTGATGTATATGATGGACATAGGTCCACATGAATATTCATCTTCGAGTAGAAGCATACTGCCTTTTTCAAGTTGCAGATAGCCGTTGTCCATGCTAATAGGCACAAGAAAAACATACACCAGCTAAAGTAGCAGATAGCCTTCGTCCATATTATAGGTTGGGTTTAGATGAGATGGCACAAGAAAAATATACAACAGGTAGTGCCATTATTATCTCTCATGTCTTCTCGACCTCGCTTGGGCAACTATCTGGTCTTGGAAGATAAAAATGGGTGGGCAGCAATGGATAATTAGTGGCTACATCTCTCTGAAAACCAGTGGGTAAGATCACGACATCTTTGAAAATTGTCACTTTTTTAGAAGAGAATGATAATGGACAAGTAATTGGTATGCAGCTGCTGCTTAGAAGTGTGAACTAGCCATTACATACATGCAAGTACAAGTCGTGAACTCTACATGTGATGCACTCAAGTCTCATATATTTTGGCATGGTCAAGCACATATCTTTCAAGGCATATGCATTGGAAACTCCTGATGGTACCTGAGTTGTGAACCAAGCACGACCAGAGTTTCATTTCACACGCTGATAAAAGTAGATCTTCAAACTCTGTGGAGCAATTTATAGCAGTTTCTAGGCTACAGTGGGGCAATGAAGCTGCGATACATCCACACTATAGTGTTTCTTTCAATCCATTAAGATAAGGGTAATTGAATAGGTGCTAGAAGTATTCATTTGGGAAGAGGTCGTTCCATAAATTATGTAACTTTTCAAGAACTCTGGGAATGTGTGTGTGTGTGTTTTTCCATGTGCTTACATGTGCAAGAAGGATGTTATTAGAACGTAATTATGGAAGGAAAATTTTGAGAATAGATTTATTTTCAATATATGAAGGAAACTTTTCTGCAATAGATCTGAACTCAAGAGCTTAATCATCATATGTCTAATTGAATGATGACACTAATTAATCACTAGCAACTCATGCTATAATTGTGGGTCTTATCTTTTGGGGATTCTTGCTTATTAGATTTTTTTTTTCCCATCTATCTATTTATCTTTCATACATGCACATGTGTGCACATGCGCGCGTGCACACACACACACACACACACACACACACACACACACACACACACACACACACACACACACACACACACACACATGCGCGCACACATGCATGCACACATCCATACAGAGTAAAAGTTTTGGCAAAAGATGAAATGATACTCATGCAATGGTGTCACTGGTCGATCTTGCACATAATTATTTAAATCAACCCCTTGCTTGGTAATGTGGAAATATCAGCATGCTCATGTTGATATTTTCACAGAACTAATTGAAATAACTCCTTGCATGGGAACATGGAAGTGTCAACATGTTAGGGGATGGTGATAAGATGACATAATATGCATGTGAAAGTGTTAAAACCTGTTCGTAATGTTCTAGTATGTGTTACACATCAAGATTGCATGTTGTGAAGTTAAGTCCAAATGTAAGTCTTGCAAATTACAATAAATTTTAGAACACCTTTTTTGGAGAAAGTCTTGTGCAACCAATATCTCTTCATAAAATAATTACCTTTGGTTACTGCTGAAGACAGAATATTATTTAATTGAATTCACAACAATGTCAACAAATAGGTTTTCCTGATTTAGTTTCAATCTAAAGTTATCGAAGTGTTGGAAGTTAGGTAGGCCCAACATATGAAATTACAAGAATTTTCCAGCACTTCCTTGCAAACGTACATACTTTGTACCAAATACTAGATGAATGACAATAAAAACAGAAAAGAGGCAAGAAACAGAAACAAGTAGCAAAGAGGATGCTCTAAATAAAATAATAACTATATAATGTGTGTATATACAAAATTGGATAAAAGGCTGAATATAGAATTGATCTTGGTACAAAAATTGAGAAAAGTGTGCTTAAGAGTTATAGAGATATGCGTGTGTGTTGTATAGTGGAATAGAAGAAGCTGAATATGGAATATTCAGCTTATGTCTTGTGAGAATGGTGCTAAGCAGAATATTACTCTGATATAACCAGCTACAATAGCTTCTCCTCTCGAGGTAGTAGGTTGGAAAACTTGGACAGCAATATGAGTTGAAGATATGAACAAAAATTTTAGCAAGTTACGTACAAATCAGCATGCACACACAGAGTGTGCGTGAAAAAGAAATGGGCAGTAGCAAACACCACCAAATCAGCTCCAAAATTCTCTAACAACAACATTCTCAACCTTTGGCACACCAACATGAGTTGAAGATATGAACAAAATTTTAGCAACTTACGTACAAATCAGCATGCACACACAAGGAGAGTGCGTGAAAAAGAAGTTGAAAGTAGCAAACACCACCAAATCAGCTCCAAAATTCTCTAACAACAACATTCTCAACCTTAGCTTTCTCCTCTCGAGGTAGTAGGTTGGAAACTTAGCACAACAACATGAGTTGAAGATATGAACAAAATTTTAGCAACTACGCACAAATCAGCATGCACACACAAGGAGTGTGCGTGAAAAAGAAGTGGGCAGTAGCAAACACCACCAAACTAGCTCCAAAATTCTCTAACAACAACATTCTCAACCTTTGGAACTTAAGACTATGAATAGATTATCTAGTGTGTGCCCCAACTTAGTCTTTTTATAGACTTCTTCATATGGTCCATCCAATTTAAAAGTCATTAAATGTGAAAAGTACTTTCTCAAAGCACAAATTAGGGTTTGTTATTTGAGGATGCAAATGGTCTCATATGGTGGAATCTTATATATAAATAGAAAGCTTTTGATTAGTACTTTATGAATATGCAATAATAATTTTTTTTTGCTCAAACGATCCATGAAAAATGGAAATGAAGTAATCTAGGACTTGTTGGAGATTAGATTTTGAGCTCAATTGACATTGTTACCAACATTCCTCTGCTCAATGTCATATTGGATAAGATTCCATAATGTGCATAACTTTTTCTATCCTTGCATGATGAGTAAGATTCTTTGCTATAGCAATATAACTTTGACTATCTGAAAACACTTGGATAGGTAAGTGAACATAAACATTAAGAGAAATAAAGATTTTTTTTTGCAACCCTATAGCCTCAGACATAGCTATAAAGGAAACCCTATACTTTGTTTCACTTGAAGATGTATCTATCATAGGTTGTTTTTTAAAATGCCAAGGAATTAAGAATTCTTCAACAAAGAGACGATAATCACTTGTGGATCTTCTTGAATTCTATAACCTGTGTTACACTTTAATGTTCCTTGAGTAGTTTTGATGTGAACCATTTCCCAATACATGGGTACTTTTTACTCTAGTGCTGACCAAAGGTTTTTTCCCCATATAACCACATATAAATGATATAATCATATGTGGTGGCACATTGTACTTAGGGATTCACTTATAGCTCTCACTATACTTATTCTCATATTACTTTTCATCTATCTACAGAGAGCTTTTGAAGCCATTATGTGTCTCTATGCTTTGATCTCCTTCTTTGCTCTTGTGTGTACTATTCATGCTTCCTCACTCATTCACACACCCAACAATGGAATCATAGCAAGTTCAACTCCTTCTCAACTTGTTGTTTTTTGCATCTATCATTGCTTGCACTTTTAACCATGCAAATTGATTCGAGAGCATAGAAGTACAAAGTTCAGCACTGTGAACTCATTTCTATTAGGCATGTTAAGGTTTTACCCCCTTTTTGAAGGTTTTGTGCAATTAGATTCACCATTGGAGTTAAAATTTATGAGCTTCCTTTCAACACTTTTGAAGTTCATATCTTGTTACTTTTGAGTTCTTTGGTGTAATTGCAAGCAACAATGTCTTGTTTGGCATGCTTCAAGCTAAAGATAAGCTTGATGAGACCAACTATTCAATGTGTTCTTACATCATAAATCATTTCTTGTTGCAAAGCATCTATGGAACATAGTAGCAGATGTCGATAAGCGACTTGTTCTACTATGTAGCTTGTTGTCATAGATTCAAGATCTTCTTCAAGTACAATGACTATGCCTTTTCCACCCATCCAAGAGCAACTTAGATGGGATGGAAAGGATGCTCAAGCTCATGCAATGATTGCAATTTCTGTGAAGCAAAATATTTCTCCACACACTTGGTCATGCACCACTTCAAGACAATCTTGGGATATGCTTGCTTCTTTGTACATCGTGCATAATGAAGCACATGTTTCTTACTTGGGAAAACAACTTGAAGATGTATGTATAGTTGAAAATGAGTCAATGGATGTATATGTTACACACATAAAGGATTTGAAAGAGCAATTGGCAAATATGGATGAGATCATCCTAGATGCATCACTCATTTCTACACTACTCAAAGGATTGTCAGAATACTTTCAAAGCTTTCTACTACATTTCATTTAGTTTCAAAAGGAAATCCAAATATGTTTACTTTTGATGAGCTTGTGTCTCTTCTTTTCCAAGAAGAGCAAATTATGGTTCAACTTTGGGTTCATCAAAACCAAAGCCTCAATCTTCCTCTTCCACCTTTTCCTCTCTTGATGGTGATATGCAAAAGAAGAAGAGAAGCAACTATTGTTGAAAGGTTGGACATACCATTGATGGATGTAGAAAGCTTGCCAAGCACAGTGAAAAGAAGAAACACTCCATCATGTCTATGGTTGAGCATACATCTAATGCAAATAATGATGAAGCTAATGTTGCTCAATATGTTTGCGAATGTGTTGTTACATGTCATTATGATTCAACATCATATTTTACATGTATGATTATGAATGAGGCTGATTCAGGTTGTTTTTTTGATAGTGGTGCTTCAAAGTATATCAAATCATGCTTATATGTTTTGCATCTTTGAAAGATGCGCCCAAGGAAGGATATGTATCTGCAAAAGATGCTTTTAATCCTATAATTGAAGTTGAAGAAATCCAATTTATAGCTTTAAATGGAGGCATTGTTACTCTCGAGAATGCATTATAGTACCTAGTATCAAGAAAAGTTTGATTTCTGTTCCTTCTATTGCTAGTGTCAGGCTTCATGTACACTTTGTTAATAACAAATGTATGTCTCATGATTTCAACAATGAAGATGTTATTGTGATGACGTGGATGTTATGCAATGGCATGTATCACTATAAGAGAGCTACCTCCGATTCCTTGCTTACACATACTTCTTCTATGGTTAAAATGGAGTTATGGCATGCTCATTTTAGTCATTTAAACTTCAATAGTTTGCTTTACTTGGAAAAGAAGGATATGGTTATTAATATTCCAACATTTGAGTTCATTGAAAAGCATTCATGTGAAGGTTTATACTTGGAAAAATGCATCGTGCCTCTTTTCCAAAGATGGTGTTAAACATGCTACATAGAAATTGCAACTTGTTCATAGTGATGTATGTGGTCCAATTAAGAATTCATCTTTTGGAAAACATGTATATTTTGTTACCTTCATTATGATGCAATACACGATACTTGGGTGTATCCTATGAAAACAAAGAATGAAGTACTCTCTTGATTTAAGATATTTTTAGGTATGGTTGGTTTTTTTTGGCAATAAGCTTTTGAATCTTCACATGATCCTTGCGGTGAATTTATGTCACATGAATTTAATCCTTTTCTTTGTGAAAGAGGTATTATACACCAATATATAGTGCCATCTACACCTCAACAAAATGGTGCTACAGAGCACAAAAATAGAACACTTTTTGAAATGGAATGATGAATGGTTAAAGGAAAGCATCTTTTAGATAAGTTTTGGATGGAAGCGATCATGTGTGAAAACTATGTATTGAACCGTTTTCCTACAAAAGCACTGTGAGTCATTACACCTTATGAGGCTTGGAATGGGTAGAAGCCAATGGTTAGTTATATGTGCATATTTGGTTGTTTGGCATATGCTCTTGTGCTATCACAACACTGTCACAAACCTGAAGACATGGAAAAGAATTGTATATTCGTTCGATATAGTAGTAAGAGTAAGGGTTATCACTTATACCATCCAGTGATAGACAAAATTATTATAAGTTGAGATGTGGTATTTGCTAAAAATTTAGCTTATCCTTTAGTTTACTACAATTTTTAGCTAATAATTAGTTCACAAGATGTGTTTGATACACTCATGCCTTTGTTTCAAAGTGGTGCACTTGACTATGGACATGTACACCATCCAAATGAGGTTCAAACAATTGAAGATTGTAAATCAAATATGGTAGAAAAGTTACAGCCAAACATGCCTAAAAATTCTCAAAATTTTTTGAGTATGGCTGAAGAACTCCAACCAAAGATGGTTGAAAATGTCCTGACAAACATGGTTGAAAATTCGCAATCACACATGGCTGAAATTTATCATGATATTCAACCCACTTTTGATGTATATTTTGATGATGTATTACATGAGGAACACATTTCTATCAAGGATGCACATCTATGCCAAAATGATTGTAAGAAACATTGCAACATAATAAGTTGAGTGTTACTTGGTAGAATAAGATCAAGCTCTTGCCATGTATCTAGTGACTTTGTGGATGTATCTTTTATTTGAGATGCATGTAATGAAAAGCCACTTACTTTGAAAATGCATACGATGATTCAAATTGAATGAGTGCAATGCAATCAGAATTGGAATCTATGCACAAAAATTGTACTTGGGAGTTATGTGAATTGCTAGAATGTCATTGATACTAGGTGGGTTTACAAGATTAAAAGAAAGTTGGATGGTAGCATTGATTGCTACAAAGTCAGATTAGCTGCAAAAGGTTATGCATAAAAATATGGCATTGATTATGAGGAGACTCTTGCACCTACCTCCCACATGACTCCCATTCATTTTGTGCTTGCATTGGCTACCATTTGTGGTTGGAAAGTGCATTAGTTGGTTATAAAAACATCTTTCTTGAATGTTGATTTGCAAGAAGAGGTCTATATAAAGCAAGCTCATGGATTTTAAAGTCAAGAGGATATGGTTTGCTTCTTGCATAAGGCTTTTTATGGACTTAAGCAAGTTCCACATGCATGGTATGATAAAATACATAAGCACTTAAGAGCTCTTGGTTTGACATGTAATCCAATTCAAAGGGATGAGAAAATTGGCATGCTTATGCTTGATTTGCAACATACTTTTGATGGCACATGTCTTGACCTTTTGGAGTGTTATCTTGGCATCCAATTTGTATCTATTGAGGGAGAATTGTTTTGCATCAAGAAAAGTATATTGAGAAACTAGTTTAGTGGTTTGATTTTCAAGATAGCATGCCTATTTAAACACCAGTGGAAACAAGATTTATGTTCTTAATTGAAGATGTAAGTGAAACATTTGATACTTCTCTTTACTAGCAAGCTATGGGATGTCTGATATAAGCATGACACAAGGCTGGACATACAATATGCAATTTCCTAGTTGATTTGATTTATATATACACCTGACACTAAGCATTGGCAAGTTGTAAAATGTGTGTTTAGATATATGAAAGACACTTTGGGTTTGGGTCTCTTTTATGGAAGAGATCCTCGAACATACTTGCATGCTTTTATAGATAGTGATTGGGCTTGCTATTATGATACACATGTCCACTAGTGGTAATTGCTTTTTCCCTAAAAGGATCATGCATATCTTGGTTGAGTAAGAAGTAACCTACTGTGGCCGCATCAAGTTTTGAAGCCGAGTACAAAGGAATATTCACAACTATAGTGGATTGTATATTACTGAGATACCTATTCATGTATATATGCATAAAGATTGGTACACCTACGCATGTTCTCATTGATAGTCATAACACATTTTTTTTTTGAAACATAGCATCTATAACCTTTGCTTTCAACACCATAACCAACAAAAACAAATTTGATAGCTTTTCATCAAGATTATCATAAATCTTTTTTTTTTTTTAAATGTGAACATAGGATGGAGAGGTTTCTTACCATTTCTTCATAAGGTGAAATAAAATTTAAAGATTTTGTAGAGCTCCTATTGAAAATATGATTAGCTATATGAATAGAACCAAATCATAATTTAGATGAAAGCCTCTTTGAAGGTAACATGCAACATTGTGGTAGTGATTGTGGCCATGCACCCTCATCAACTCATGAAGATGAAGTATTCAAAGCTTTATATGGAGTTCTCAACCATGAAGATGCTCAACCATTGGCCTACACCAAGTGAAGAAAAGCAAACATGAAGGAAGGAAATGGAGTTCTCAAAGAAAAGGAAGGCTCATGAAGGTATTTCCAAGGGTTCAACCATAATCAAATGATGAAGATGAAGAAGAGAGCAAGAAGCAACAAACAATTTCAAATTTGGACACTTTTTGACCCTCCAATGTCTATGTGAAAGATCATGTAGAAAGCACGCTTGTGTTTGTTTGTAAAGGAAAATTAATCAATTTTTTTGGTCCATTTAAATCAAGCATGGATCAAAGGGTCAATTTTTCCTATAAAAGGATAGGTCCATTCAATTATATATATATATATATATATATATATATATATATATATATATATATATATATATATATATATATATATATATATATATATATATATATAATTTATTTATTTATTTATAATTTCCCAAGAATTGAGAACTTGAGTGCTTAGTGCAACTAGAGAGTCTTTGAGTCTAAACCCTTGAGCTACTCTTTGAGTTTCCATTTGCTAGAGAATCCATTATGGATCTTTTGTTAGATATACTCAATAATCCACCCATATGTGACCACAAATGATCCATGGTACTCTAAGTTGTATGTCCCCCATTATGAGGAGAATTCATTATAAGAGTGTGGACATTTGTGATGAGGTCTGCATGAGACTAGCATAGGTACTAGATGATCTATGTGGGTCTAGGCAATAGGCTAGGTAGGGCATATACTTTAGTCACATCGGAATTCCAGAGGTATGATAGTTTGGTACTCAACCAATGTGGAATTATGGTGACCAAGTAGTCTGGTACATGACCTAAATCATAGGATTAGGCACCTTGGTTACTATGGTGACCAAGCAATCTGGTACACGACCATTCTAGTGGTCCTATAGTCGACTAGTATGGTGGTTCAGTCCTATGGTTTACCCAATTCGGTAGTTAGGTAATTTGGTATCTTCCAAATCACAAATAATATTGATGGTTAGGCCTAGATCATAACATCAAGAAAGCACGTTGATCATGCCTAAGTCATAGGATTAGGCAACCTGGTTACTATGGTGAAATCATGACCGTGTGCACTATAAAGCCCTTCACCTATAGTCTATCAAGAACACCATTGAAGCTCCACAGTGGGAGAGCATTGGTGGACAATATATACATTACTATTGATAATTTGAGAATCTAAGTTCTCTATCTCTCACTTTGTGTATATTTTTATTACTGTGTTCCGCTTATCACTACTCTACCTACGAATCTTATTCTATTGCATCATTATTCTTGGTTATTTTCTTACATGGTATTAGAGCTTAGGAGGTTTTTGAGTGTTGCAACAGAAAAAATGCAAAAGTCGTAGAAGTCTTTGAATGATTTAAGAGAGAAGATGTCAAGCGGTGTGTCATCATCTACTGTTGGGAATCAAGGTGGTTCATCAGCAGGAGTATGTGGAACACAGAATAGATCAGTAATGATTCCGGTCGTGCAAACATTGTGGATATGACCACCAAACTTCATGGAAGGTAAAATCGATGGTACTAATTACACCTTGTGGAAGTTCAAGATCACTTCTATCCTCAACTCTTATGAGATTCCTGAGATCGTACTTAGGACTGACTGTGAGCCCCAAGAAACACCTGAGTCAAATGATCCTCATTGAGTGATTCCTCCCAATGGTTATGTTTTATGTGCTTGGAAGCATAGGAATGTAGATGCACTTTGTACTCTAGTTTTAAGTACTTTGATAGTGTTTTGACTAAGCACACCATGAAGACGTGTGAAGCATGGAACATATTAAGAAATCAATATAAAACTCAGAATCAAACATGGATTTAGAACTTGGAGAATCAGCTAGCAGTAGAGGGCTTTGCTAATGGGGAGACTACTGAAGTGTTTATCACTCACATAAAGAATCTAGGGGATCAAATGGCGGGACTAGGTGTACCAAAGCAAATGAGGAGCTAGCTCGGTGTTCTCTTCGAATTTGTCCACCAAAGTTTGATGTTTTGGTAAATACCCTCAATACCTAGATCAGACCACAACCACTAACCTTTGAAGAATTCAGTGCCTTACTCATGGAGGAGATGCTGCTCAAGGCAAGGAATGATAGTGGCAAAGGAGAAGCTACATTCCTAGTAAATGCCAAAGGTGGCAAACCTGATTTTTTGAAAGACGGGGACAACAAGAAGAATGAAAAGAAGAATTTCAAGGGAGAGTGTTTCCACTGCAAGAAGAAAGGCCACAAAATCCAAGATTGTTGTATTAAGAAGGTAGAGGAAAAGAGTGGCTCTTTGAAAAGTGGTAAGGGCAAGGAGTTTGCCAACATTGCCAAAATGGAGCTTGACTTGTTTGTTACGGTAGAGGAATGTCTTCTTTAGCTGAAGATTTAGCTATAGATGACTCATGGGTATTGGACAGTGGTGCCTCTCGTCACATGATGAGCAAAAAAGACATTTATAGTTCCCTATAGCCTCCAGAGGAACCCATCATGGTAAAGATAGGAAATAATGCAAGATGATCTACTAAGGGCAAAGGTACAATGTATTTCATTAATTGTAACAGGGACATTAGAAAGCTTTCAAACATGTTTTATGTTCCACAAATCAAATGAAACATACTTTTGACATCTTCTATTTGATCATGGTCATCAAGTGTGTTTCAGCAAGACAAGAGCTGATATTTTGGACTGGACTAAGGAGGAACAACCTGTACAAGTTGTTTCCTCCTACACCCATGACAAGTGTGGGCACAAGTAAAATTTGGCATGAGAGATTCAACCACATTGGGTGCCCGATACTGAAAGAGATGCACTAGAAAGGTATGAGTGCTCACTTTCCTTTGATTGAAATGCAAGAACCATGTGAAGCTTGCATGATGGGCAAGCAACAGAGGAGGTCATTTCCACAAGTAAGAAAGAATAGAGCAAGTAGTCCTCTAGAGTTGGTGCATGCTGACTTGTGTAGAAGAATGTGTACAAAAGCCTTGAGAGGATATTCCTACTTCATATTACTCATCAACGACTATAGCAGGAAGATGTGGGTGTACTTTCTTTGTGATAAGGCTCAAGCTTTTGGTAAGTTTAAAGAATGGTTTCAACTTATTAAAATTGAAACTGGGTAGAAGATGAAGAATTTCAGGACAGATGGTGGTGGTGAGTTCACGTGAACAGAGTTTGATGATTTGTGCAAGGGCAAAGGAATCAATCCCTCAATAGAATGGTGTTGGTTGACGTCGGAATCAAACCATCATGGAGATGGCAAGGTGCATGTTGAGGGGAAACGTATTGCCTAATCATTTTTGGGCAGAGGCTATCAACACTGTTGTTTAGATCTTGAATCAAAGCTACACCAAGGAACTTGATAGAAAGACTCCATAACACGCCTACATTGGTAGAAGGCCTTATGATTTTCATTTCAAAGTATTTGGAAGTGATTTTTATGTACACATTCCTGATAAAGAGAGGAACAAGCTTCAACCAAGAAGCACCAAATGTATCTTCTTAGGGTACAATGAAGAGAAGAAAGCTTACAAGCTTTATGACATGGAGGCAAAGAAGATCATAATGAGTCGTGATGTGGTGTTCAAGGAGGAGCAACCACATGTGGTGGAAGAGGAAAAGAGATCTTGCACTCTATCATCAGAGGAAGAAGTAATCCACTATGAATGTGGCCCAAGAGCTAGCCCCTTCTGCAGAAGAGAATAAAGCATCATCCTCAGATGATGAGACAGAAAGTCATTAACCTACTATCACTCAAGTGGAAAAGCCATTGCCATGTTGGTAGAGGTAGCTCTATGATTATGCAAATCCCATCCCACAGAAATTAGAGTAGGTTGCAGATGGTCCAAGGCAATCACATAGAATAGAGGAATGGAGACATAGAAAGGTCCATATTGTAAGCTCAGCATTGATGGCTGAGATTATTGGTGAACAAGCAAAGAAGCCGATCACTATGGAAGAAGCACTCCACAATCCGAATCGGAGAACTGCTATGCACACAGAATACAACAATATCATGAAGATTGGAACTTGGGAGCTAGTGAAGCGACCTCCAAAGTGAAAGGTCATTGACACCAAGTGGATCTCGAAGCTAAAATAAGGCTGATGGTACTTTGGAGAAGTACAAATCTAGACTCGTTGCACATGGCTATTCACAAGTTCAAGGCATTAACTTCGATGAATCATTTGTCTTGATAGAAAGGATGACTAGTATTCAACTAGTACTAATTAAGGCTATACATAGTGATGGGCAGTATACCACATGGATTTCTTTAGTTACAATGGTCAGACCTCTATATTCTACTTCAGTTCAAGATAAAGCAACTAGCGGTTGCTTCTTGGAACTCCATGACACCAATTTTGAACCTGCAACTGCTAAGTATCCAAAGGTACTTCTTCTATCATCCTTTGCTCCTATCCGATTTGCATCTTAATAGATTTTGATATCCAAATTTGAAGATTAAGGATAATAGATACCTTCATTAAGTGTCCCTTTGAGGTACTTGAGTACTCTCTTTGCAGCATCCATCTGTGGCCTTCTCGGTGAGTGCATGAGCTGACTAAGCACTCCCACACTATATGATATCTCTAGTCTAGTGTGAGTAGCATATATCAAGCTACCAACTTGAGTTGGAGACATCCCTTCATTTGTATAAATCACTTGCATACCTAGGAAATATGTGAAATCACCTAAGTCATTGATTTTGAACTCCTCTTGCATGTGTCTCTTGATCCTTTGAATGCCATTCAGATCATCACCTGTCACAATAATATCATCTACATATACACATAGATAGATAACCTCATTGTGATCCCTTTTGATGAATAGAGAAAGATATGAGTTGCTTTGAACCCTTGATCTTGAAGCTATGTAACCAACCTGTAATTCCAAGCTCTAGGAGCTTGTTTTAATAGACACAATGCTTTCTAAAGTCTGAAAATATAAGATGTATAATTAGGGTTTTCAAGACCTGACATGTATACCTCTTCACTTATCCAACAATTTAAGAATGCATTTTTTACATCAAGTTGGAGGAGTCTCCATTTTCTTGCAGTAGCTACACTTATCAATGTTCTGATTGTAGTCATCTTTGCAACTGGTGGGTGTTTCCTCATAGTCTATACCATGAGTTTGTGAGCATTCTTTAGCAACTAATTTTGCCTTGTACTTGCAAATTGATCCATCTGAGTTGCTTTTAACTTTATATACCCATTTGCAACTGATTACCTTTTGATTGGGTGATATTGGAACAAAATCCCAAGTGTCCATCTCCTTCAATGCATCTATTTCTTTTTTCATGGCCTTTTCTCGATTAGGGTTTCCTTTTGCCTCTTCATAGGTTGAGGGTTTCTCTAAAATTCAGTCCTTTGCCAAATAGATTGAATGCTTTGTAACAAATGTGGAATCATATCCATACCTTTATGGTTGTATTTTCTCCCTTGTTGACCTTTTAAGTTCTTTCTTGGAGCATTCTCCACACTCTTGCATCTTTGCTTTGCCTCTTGACTTCCATAGCTTGTAATCCTTTTCTTTTTCATCTTGGTCATCATCTGTATCACCTTTTCAATCCTGGACTTGTGTATCATGCTTGCTTCCTAATTGATGAGCATCAAAATCAAGATCGTATGGTAGATTTACCTTTTGTTTGTCCTCATCATACCAAGACTTATGTTCTTCAAACAAAACATCCCTACTTGTAGTGAATTATTTAGTTTGAAGGATTATAGAACCTTTAACCCATCTGAGTTGAGTCATACCCAATAAAGACTACCTTTGTTGCCCTTTCATCTAGCTTACCTCTTATTTGTGATGGTACATGAACATAAGCTAAACAACCAAACACCTTGTAATGTCCAAGACTAGGTTTTCTTCTGTACCATGCTTCATAAGGAGTCATACCTTCATTTGGATGGTAGTCTATTAACAAGGTACACAAGAGTTGAAATAGCCTTTTCCCATAGATAATGTGGTGACCTCTTCTCTTCAAACATTGAGGAACATCCTAAATCTATGTAGAATAAATGATCATCTTCTTTACCTTCCTTGTGGCTTAGATTCATTAAGAGTAATGAGTCTTCATGTTGTTGATCTTCAAAATCATTGTTGTAGTCCCTTCTGTTATGGCCTCTATTGTTATTGTTGAAGTTATGTACACCTCTGCCTCTATTGCTGCCATATCCATCTCTTTCACTTCCTTTCTGGGTCTTCCCATTGAACCAACAATTGTGAGTGGCGTGGTTGGTCTTATCACAAATGGCACAATGCTGAACATTCTGACCTTTGTTTTTGTCATGCTTTGGTCGTTTCTTCTTCCCTTTTCACTTGCTCTTGCCTACAAAGTTAGCTTGGGAAGTATCCTCTTCATCTTCTTCCTTCTTCTTGCCTTTCAACTTCTTGTCCTTATTAACTGCATATAGAACACTAGTTAAATTACCATGATAGGAGTTACCTTCCTTTATGCCATTGTTCACCTCTTGATTGAAGAGTGTGAGCTTATCTGTTTCCTCATAACTAGGTCCTCCTTTGGATCTTGAAATAGGCATTGCTTCATCGCTCGATACAATCCCATATGGATTTCTTCCTTGCAAATAAGCCTCCATTCTTATTTTCCAAGCAGCACAATTGTGTCTATAAAGCTTCTAAATCATTGATGGAAAGCCATCTCCCATCTTCAATTTTCTCTGATACCATTGAAAGAAGTTGGAGAAGCTTCAAGTTGAGTTGTTAAGTGGTGAACTTCATCTAGCAAACCACCATAGGAATAACCCTTCTTTGGATATGTAAAGTACACCTTGTAGGCTTTTGTTTAGTTAAATAGAAACCAATAGGTTCTTTGGAACATCAACAAGAACAAGTTGATGCAAAATAGATAACTTGCACCTTGACTAGCTCACAAAAACCTACTAAAAATGGATGGAAGTTATGACTTCAAACACTGAGAGCAACCAACAGAGTAACATTTGGAAAACTTCCTCTTAAGGGAGTGTCATACATAGGATTGGCTTGCCAAAATGCATAAAGTCCATAATTTATAATGACTATTGAAGCAACAATCACATTAACACTGAACTGGTGTCATCCAAATTTTTTAGGGATGTGCAGAGAATGACCCCGAGACTAAAAAACTTGAATATCTCTAAATCTAATGAACAAAATCACTTAAAAATTTGTATCCAAAAACTATAGAGTTCTATCTTGATAATGGATGCTTAAAAACTGGATTTGGAGCTTTGTAGAGAGAGCAAAAATCTCTGCAAGTTGACTGTGTTTGAGGAAGAAGGAGCAAAGAACAGAAATGGCACCAAGTAATGATCAAAGAGTATATGTATTGCTTCAAATAAACAATCTAATTTTTGTAAAAATATTTTGAATTCTTTATATATACTCTTGAGGATATGAACATGCCTTTTCTTCATAGATTTGAATTTGAATTTAGACGGGTTTGCTAGTTTAGATTGATTGGAATCTTTTCCTACAATCTAGGAAAGGAGAAAGTTGAAGTCATATCTTCTTTTTGATTGATTGATTGAGAATCAATCCCAACCAATTCTAACTAGTGGCTTTTTTAGGCGTTTTAATCTTTCCTTTTACAAAGATAAATACTTTAGAAATTACTTAAGAAGGTGATCGTATGATCAAACTCTTAATACAATAAATGAATGCAAATAAAACTCGGCAAGGAGTATATGTGGCATCATTCAAATGATGGATTTGATGAAGATTATTGTTACCATTAGTGTCCATGTGAAAGGCCAAATGGCCACCGGATACTTCTTTGTATATGTTCTTTAATAAAACATATAGTGGCCTGGTCAACCACCGGTTGTAAGTTCGATCGCATTTGTAAGACCTAAGAGGTCTATCTTCGTGCTCTCGGTATACTGTGTTTCCTGCATATTCTGCAGTCTCTATGCAGAGTACCATATGCGGCCTTAGGAGATCCGTTTTCTACTCCAAGGATATCATCGTGGAGCTCTGGATAAGAAGAGCGCACCGTGGTGCATCACCATCGAATTACTAAACTGGTATCAGAGCAGTTCGACAGAAAAAGCTTTGTTCCTTTTGTGCGAGCGAAGCGAGCCCCCCCTCCCCCCTTAAGGCTTTCTCCAAGGCTTACGACTAAGGTAGCGACCAAGGCATATACCTTGGCATACCTTGTCATCCGAGTCACCAAAGTCACCATTGGCTGTGTGTGAGGGAGGACCTCAACGATCAAGGAATATAGAGGTTCTCGGTACTTCCCGGGAGGTCACCCATCCCAGTACTGTTCCCCCCAGAGCTCGCTTAACTATGGCAATCTCTTGCCACTAAGCTACACTCTTGTGGTGTCTGAAGAAGGGGAAAGACTAAGGTTGACATTACCTTGAACATGTTTTGGTCCCTCAAAGCTTCATTCTTTGCTTTCAAAGCCTATTTTTGAAGCATTTTTGGGTGTCTTTTGGAGCCATTTTGGAGGACTTTTGCACATAGTTCTCTTCACACAGGGCCGCAAACTTCAAAAAGAGTATTCTTTGTACTTCTTCGACAATAAATATCAACGTTTGGGGCTGTGTTTTTCAGCCACACTCACAAAACTACAGGTTTCTGGAAAGGTTTTCAGTTTTGGTGTGAGGTGTCGTTGCAAACGTATACATATACGTATACGTATATGTAGGTTTTTGAGCCAAAAACATCAGAGTTGATAGATACTTGCTGGAGTTATTGGCTAGTTTTTGGGCTATACATTCAGCCTTTTAGTGTCATTTTACTGCATATATTGAGCACATACACATCATGTACACTTATGTGGATACCGCTTATGTACGCCCATGTGGTCATTGATATAGCGGTTACGTCCTTTGCATAAATCCTTTCACGTTTGATAAAGAGGGTCGTGGTGAGGTTTTCTTAACTAGGAGACACTCAGATGTCGGGGTCTCTTCGGTGATGCAGGTGGAAGACTTACCCAACCTCGCCAAAGGAGAGGTATGATAGTTGTTCATAGGTGATCGATAAGCCTAGTTGGCTTCTATTGGTAACTGATTATATGCAGTGGAGTTAGTGATTCACTATGCAGACAAACATGTCAGTACTTGCAGTTTTATGATATTTTGACACTGGTCATACACTCATTTTGCAGAGGATACTCTGGCAAAATTTTTCCATTTTTTTGGTTTAGTCAACTATATAGTGGTCGATTTACTCCTTGATACACTTATTGGTTGGTGTTCGAACTCTTCTAGCTCCATTATCATTCTATTTAGTTCTCTACCATCATGGCATCAGAGGTCTCAGGCACATCCGGTGGATCAGGGTCCAGTGCTAGTGTTCCGAGGAGGAGCTATAACTTGCAGGGCAAAGACCATTTTGAGATCGAAAAATTTGGTGGCACAAACTTTGCTCTATGGAAGAATCAGATTAAAGATGTGCTGATTCAAAGGAGGAAATGGAACCAGTAAATGGGATTTCAAAGAAGCCTGCTGACATGGATGAAGATGATTGGGATGAGTTAGATGAAATGGCCAGGTCTACCATTCGCTTGCACCTAGCAGATAATGTTTACTTTATAGTATTAGACTGTGAAAGTGGAGAGGAGCTTTGGAAGAAGTTATGCAATACATATGAAAAAGAGACGACATCAAATAAAGTATATCTGATGAGAAAATTATATGACCTTCGTATGAAGGACATAGATAGTGTTGCTGCTCATCTGAATGAGTTTGATGCTATATTCTCCCAGTTACAGGCTTAGAAAATGGATATGGATAATGAAATGAAAGTAGTATTGCTGTTATGCACCCTGCCATCATCATGGGATACGTTCTGAACAGCTATTAGCAATAGTGCACCTGGTGGTAAACTCGTCTATGATGACATATGTGGAGCACTCTTGAGTGAGGAGATTCATAGAAAATCTATGGTTGGCACTCAGAGTGGAGATGCATATAATGTTCGTGATTCTTACCAAGGAAAGAATCAACAACGTGGCAGGAGCAAGAACAAGGAAAAGAATGGTCAACGGAATAAGAGTAGAAGTAAATCAAGGAAGAGGGATATGGAATGCCATTATTGTCATAAGAAAAGACATATGAAGAAAGACTGTTATGCATTAAAGAACGCTAAAGGTAAAGGATAGAATGTTGATGGGCATGTTAAACAGTACCTGCACCATCTACTTCGACTGTGAAGATTGAAGAAATTAATGATATTTCTGATGATGCTGATGTGCTGACACTTGATAGTACTCTGCCAACTGAGGTACTTATGGCTGATTCTCTTTCCCACACCTGGCTGCTAGATTCTGGTGCTTCTTTCCATGTGACACCACACAGAATGGTTCTCTAATTATGTAGAAAAGTCTCTTGGTACCGTGAGACTTGGTGATTCTTACTAGTGGGACATTGTGGGGATTGGAGATGTGGTTGTGTAGTTCATTGATGGTTCAAAATTTACTATGCATAATGTACGCCATGTACCTGAGTTATCATGCAGTTTGATGTCAGTTGGTCAACTAGATGACCTTGGTTACAAGGTAGTCTTCTATGCTCAGTTCTTTCGTATATCAAAGGGCAATATGGTTATTGCAAAAGGAAGCAAAGTTGGCTCACTTTATCCTTTATTTGTATCACAGAAAGAACACTTGTTAGATGTTATTGAACAGCCTATGGCTTGTATTTGGCATGGTCATTTGGGCCATATATCTCGTAGTGGAATGGAAAATCTTTCTCGTTCTGGCTACTTACCTGTGTTATCTTTCTCTATTTTTTCATTTTGTGAGCATTGTCAATATGGAAAGCAAACCAGAAATGTGCATAGAATGCACATTGACTCTTCAATTCAGCCTTTAGATCTCGTCCATACAGATGTGTGTGGTCCTATGCCCACTAGGTCCTTAGGTGGTTCTCTTTACTTTGTCACTTTCATAGATGATGCTACTAGAAAAGTCTGGGTATATCCTATCAAATCAAAGGATGAGGTATTCCCTACTTTTAGAAAATGGCTTGCTTCAGTTGAGATTGAAAAAGGAACTAAGCTTAAGGCTTTACATTCAGATAATGGGGGTGAGTATACCTCACATGAATTCAGCCTTTTCTGTCAATTTAGAGGGATTCATAGAGAGTTTACAACTCCTTATACCCTAGTTCAGAATGGTGTAGCTGAGAGGATGAATAGAACTATTCAAGATAGAGTTGTCTCTATGTTGCATCATGCAAACCTCTCACAAGGCTTTTGGGCAGAAGCAGTATTGACTGCAGTTCATGTGATTAACCTTTCACCTAGTACTCCCAAAGGTCTGAAAGTGGCACAAGAGTTCATATGATCATCTTCGAGTTTTTGGCTGTGAATCATATGTTTATATACCCCTAGAATTTTAGACAAAAGTTGGACCATAAGTCAAAGAAATGCATTTTTCTTGGATATGGTCGAGAAGGACAATTTGGATATCGCTTATGGGATCCTGAAACGCGATCAATGATCAGAAGTAGTAATGTCATTTTCAATGAGTCTAAGATGCATAAACAGCCCATTAAGGAGGTTGAAGTGAGAAGAGTGGTGTTTGAGGATACTAGTCCTCCGGTTAGCATGCATAAAAATGTTGCACATAGGGATGTTCAAGAGAATGTCCATTCAGATCAATCTGCACATGTTCCTGTTCAGCAACCATTGAGACGTTATGCATGTGTCTCACATCCTCTTGATAGATATGTTCTAGGTTTAGATTTTGTCTTGCTACAAAGAGGCTATGCAGAGAGAGGATCATGTCAAGTGGAAGCGTGCCATGAAGAGTGAGTTGGATTCTATTCACAAGAATGGTACTTGGGATTTAGTACCTTTGCCAAATGGTAGGAAAGCTTTACCATGTAAATAGGTATATAAGCTGAAATTCACATCAGATAGTGCTTCTCCAAAGTATAAAGCACGACTTGTTGCAAAGGGTTTTAAGCAACAACATGGTGTTGATTTTGAGGAAATCTTCTCTCCAATGGTCAAGATGACTACCCTGTGCATGTTGCTTGATTCATTGCAATGGAGGACTTGAGCTAGTCCAAATGGATGTGAAAACTGCTTTCTTGCATGGAGATCTTACAGATGAGATCTATATGGAACAACCAGAGGGTTATGTAG
Organism: Ceratopteris richardii; assembly: GCA_020310875.1. Taxonomy (NCBI): domain Eukaryota; kingdom Viridiplantae; phylum Streptophyta; class Polypodiopsida; order Polypodiales; family Pteridaceae; genus Ceratopteris; species Ceratopteris richardii. The sequence goes on from CM035406.1 coordinate 166,666,177, forward strand.
TTCTTGGCAAGGAAAGTCTAGTTTGTAAGCTCAAGAAGAGCTTGTATGGACTTAAATAGACCCCTAGACAATGGTACCAAAAGTTTGATGCTTTCATGAAGTCTCAAGGCTATTCTCGAAGCAATGAGGATCATTATCTCTACACAAAGAGATGCTCAGATGGCAGCTTGATATGTTTGATACTTTATGTCGATGATATGTTGATTGCTGGGAAGTCCTCTTATGACTTATCAATTCTCAAAAAGAAGTTGAGTAAGACATTTGATATGAAGGATTTGGGGGATGCCAAACATATTCTTGGCATGCACATTACTCGTGATAGGAGTAAAAGATGCATATATTTGTCTCAAAGTGAGTACATATCCAAAGTACTTCACAGGTTCAATATGCAGGGTGGAAAGGCATGGAGTACACCTTTACCCACATATGTAAAATTGAGCAAGGATGATTGCCCCAAATTAGATGAGGAAAAGGAATTCATGACCAAAATTCCCTGTCAGTCTGTTGTTGGTAGTCTCATGTATGCTATGGTAGCTACGAGACCAGACACTGCATTTGCAGTGGGAGTTGTGAGCAAATATATGTCTAATTCTTGCAAGAAACATTGGGAAGCAGTCAAGATGATTTTGAGATATCTGAGTGGCACTAAGGACAAGTGTCTATGCTTAGGTAGAGGGAAAGCATCCATTATTGGTTACAGAGATTCTGACTATGCTAGTTCTATAGACAATCGTAAGTCTACATCAGGGTACATTTTCCATTTTGCTCGAGGTGCTATCTCTTGGAGATCTCGTCTTCAAGAATGTACAGCTGTTTCCACCATAGAAGTAGAGTATGTTGCAGCAAGTAGGCATGTAAGGAAGCATTGTGGCTTTCTTGTCTTGCTTGTGATATTGGTTTACCTCAGCATGTACCTTGTTTGCTCAGTGATAGTCAGAGTGCCATTGATTTGGCTAAGAATCCAGTCTATCATGCAAAGACCAAGCACATTGAGGTGAGATATCACTTCATTAGAGATTGCTTAGACACTGAGCACATTATTCTTGAGAAGGTTCACACTCAAGATAATGCTATAGATGCTTTGACTAAAGCTCTACCACAGGATAGCTTTCGACACTGTTGTCACTTGATGGGGGTTACTTGATTCTTGATCTTACACAGACACTTGTATACTATGTAACTGTTACACTTATGTGTTCCTCGAGTAGCTTTGATGTGAACCTTTTCCCTATACATGGGCACTTTTTACTCTAGTGATGGCTAGAGGTTTTTTCTCCATGTTACCACATACTTGATACTCTCATATGTGGTGGTACCTTGTACTTAGGGATATCATTCAACTCTTGCTTCAGTTCAGTTCATCGATCAATAGAGAGAGCTGTTCTAGCCATCGTCTTCTCCGTGTGTCTTGCTGCGTTTGTGCTCCTTGTGTGTGCTTCTTGTGTGTCTCTCGCACTTCTACACACACCCAACAGTGGTATCAGAGTAGGTTCAGCTTCTTCTCAAGTTTCGGATTTTCGCATCGTGGTGCGTGCACACTTTAATAGTGCAAATCAACTTCGGAGCATAGAAGTGTGAATATCAGCAGCCCGGAAATATTTCCAGCAGGTGCGCTAGGGTTTTACCCCCATTTCGAAGCCATTAGTGCAGTCAGAATCGCCATCAGAGTGACGGTTTGTGAGCTGAAATTTCAGCACTCATTTCAGCTTTTGTCGAAGTGAAGATTTTGTCACATTCTTGTTCCTTAGTGAAATGGCGGGCAGCAATGACTTGTTTGCATGCTTCAAGCTGAAGATAAGCTTGATGGGACCAACTATCCGATGTGGTCTTACATGATGAAGCATGACCTTGTTGCAAAACAACTTTGGAACATAGTGGCAGATGTAGATCGAAGACCGGCAGGTGCTTCTACTTCACAGTCTACTGTCACAGATGGAGCTTCTTCTTCGAGTACAGTGGTTTCTCCTTCTCCACCTACACAGGAGCAGCTTAGATGGAATAGAAAAGATGCTCAAGCTCATGCTTTGATTGCGCTTTCAGTGAAGCGTCATATAGTTCCACACATTCGGTCATGTTCTACATCACGACAGGCATGGGATACTCTTGCTTCTTTGTATGCGGTGTGTAATGAAGCACGTGTTGCATACTTGAGGAAGCAACTTGAGGATGTATGTATGGCTGAAAATGAGTCGGTGGATGTGTATGTGACACGCATCAAGGACTTGAAAGAGCAATTGGCAAACATAGATGAGATCATTCCGGATGCATCACTCATTTCTACATTGTTGAAAGGATTACCGGAATCTTTTCAAAGCTTTGCTACTACACTCCGTTTGGTTGCAAAAGGAAATCCTAATATGTATGCATTTGATGAGGTTGTGTCTCTTCTTTTGCAAGAAGAGCAATCTAGAGTGAATAGGAGTGGTTTGATTGAGGGAACGCAAGCACTTGCTATCTCACAGAAGGGGAAAAGCAAGTATGGTTCAGCTTTGGGTTCATAAAAACCAAAGCCTCAAGCTTCCTCTTCCACTCATTCCTCTAATGATAGTGATTTGCAAAAGAAGAAGAGATGCAAATATTGCCGGAAGGCTGGTCATACTATTTATGAGTGTATAAAGCTTGCTAAACATAATGAAAAGAAGAAGAAATCGGGCATGTCTATTACTGAAAATTCAGCAAATGCAAAGAATGATGAAGCTAACATGGCTCAAGATTTTTGGGCATGTTTTGTTACATGTCATTATGATGCTTCTTTACATTCTAAATGTATGGTTGTGAGTGAGGCTGATTCGGATTGGTTCTTTGATAGTGGTGCTTCAAAGCACATAACATCATGCAAAAGATTATTTTCCTCTTTGAAAGATGCACCTAAAGGAGGACATGTGATGTGTGCAAACAATGCCTCTTATCCTATCATTGGAGTAGGAGAAATTGAGCTTACGGTTGCAAATGGAGGTGTGATTCTCTTGAAAAATGCATTGTATGTGCCCGGTATCAAGAAGAACTTAATTTCAGTTCCGTTGATTGTCAAAGCTGAACTTCATGTACACTTTGTTGATGATAAGTGTATGGTTCATGATTTCAGTAATGGCAATGTTATCGTGATGTCCGGTACATTATGTAATGGTTTGTATCGCATGGATACATACAAGAGGGCTGCCTCGAATGCCTTAGTTGCTCATACTTCTTCCATGGCTGAAATGGAGCTTTGGCATGCTCGTTTTGGTCATTTAAACTTCAATAGTTTGCTCTACTTGCAAAAGAAGGACATGGTTATTGGCTTGCCTACACTTGAGTCCATTGAAAAGCATGCATGTGAAGGTTGCATTCTTGGAAAAATGCATCGTGCTTCTTTTCCAAAAGATAGTCATACACACACTACAAGGAAATTGCAACTTGTTCATAGTGATGTATGTGGTCCGGTCAAGACTCCATCTTTTGGGAAGCATGTATATTTTGTTACCTTCAATGATGATGCTACTCGCCATACATGGGTGTATCCTATGAAAGCAAAGAATGAGGTATTTTCTTGCTTCAAAGCTTTTTTAGCTATGGCTGAAAATTTTTCTTCACAAAAGCTTTTGACTCTACGCACAGATCGTGGTGGTGAGTACATATCACATGAGTTTAATGCTTTTCTTCGTGAAAGAGTTATTTCACACCAATGTACGGTGCCATATACACCTCAACAAAATGGTGTTGCCGAGCGTAAAAATAGAACTCTACTTGAAATGGCACGATGTATGGTTAAAGGAAAGCATCTTCCTCATAAGTTTTGGATGGAAGCGGTCATGTGTGCAAATTATGTGTTGAATCACTACCCTACAAAAGCATTGAGAGTCATCACTCCTTATGAGGCTTGGAATGGTCATAAGCCTATGGTTTGTCATATGCAGGTGTTTGGTTGTTTGGCATATGCTCTTGTGCCATCACAACAACGTCACAAACTTGATGACAAGGCAAAGAAATGTATATTTGTTGGTTATAGTGCTGAAAGTAAGGGATATCGGTTGTACCATCCATTGACGAACACAATTATTGTGAGTCGAGATGTGGTATTTGCTGAAAATTCAGTTTTCCCTCTACTTGAATGCAAAAAACTGCCAACAGTTAGCTCACAAGATGTGTTCGATACACTCATGCCTTTGTTCCAAAATGGTGCGCTTGACTATGGCCATGTAGACCAGCCAACTGAGGCTCAAAGGGCTGAAAAATTCCATCCACATAGGGCTGAAAATGCAGAGAATTTCCAGCCAAACATGGCCGAAAAAATTCAGCCAAAAATTGTCAAAACTGTTGGAAATTTCCAGCCACATATGGCTGAACATTTGCATCAAAATATGGCTGAAACTGAGCATGAAATTCAGCCCACGCATGATGTACATATTGAAGATGTTTTACATAATGAACGCATGTCTATCAAGAGTGCACAATCTATGCCAAAGTGGCTGAAACAAACTTTGCAGGATAGCAAATTGAGGGCACCTTTACTTGGTAGAACAAGATCAAGCTCTCACCATGCATCAAGTAATTTTGTGGATTATTCTCTTATTGCTACAGCATGTAATGAAGAACCACTTTCTTTTGAAGATGCATGTGACGATCCACAATGGATGAGTGCTATGCAATCAGAAATGGATTCCATACATAGGAATGGTACTTGGGAGTTATGTGAATTGCCAAAAGGAAAGAGTGCCATTGGTACAAAGTGGGTTTACAAGATTAAGAGAAAATCGGATGGTAGCATTGATCGCTACAAAGCTAGATTGGTTGCCAAAGGATATGCACAACAATATTGCATTGATTATGAGGAAACTTTTGCACCTACTTCACGCATGACTACCATTCGTACCGTGGTTGCATTGGCTACCCATCGAGGTTGGAAAGTGCATCAATTCGACATAAAAACAGCGTTCTTGAATGGAGATTTGCAAGAAGAGGTCTATGTGAAGCAACCTCCTGGATTTGCTATGAAAGGGAAAGAGCATATGGTTTGTCGCTTGCATAAAGCCTTGTATGGTCTCAAGCAAGCTCCATGTGCATGGTATGACAAAATACATAAGCACTTGATTGCTCTTGGCTTCATATGTAGTCCGATTGAAAGCACACTCTACGTATGCAAAAATGGGGCTGATCTTATAGTGCTTGTTCTTTATGTCGATGACATACTCTTGACTGGGTCATGTGATGCAAAACTTGACATTCTTATGGCTGATTTGCAGCATACTTTTGATGTCACTTATCTTGGTCTTTTGTGCTACTATCTTGGCATCCAGTTTGTATCCGTTGAGGGGGGAATTGTTATGCATCAAGCAAAGTATGTTGAAAAACTACTTCAGCGTTTTGACTTTGAGGATTGCAAGCCAGTTTCCACACCAGTTGAGACAGGATTTAGATTCTCAGTTGAGGATTCCAGTGATGCATTTGACACTTCTCTTTATCAGCAGGGTGTGGGATGTCTTATATATGCATGCAACACAAGGCCGGATATACAGTATGCAGTTTCCCAGTTGAGTCGATTCATGCATAGCCCTGGCACTAAGCATTGGCAAGCGGTGAAACATGTGTTTAGATATCTTCGAGGCACTTTGAGCTTAGGTCTCTTTTATGGCAGAGATGTTCAGCCATGCTTGCATGCTTTTATAGATAGTGATTGGGCTGGTTGTTATGATACTCGCGTGTCCACTAGTGGTAATTGCTTTTTCCTTGGAGACTCATGCATATCTTGGTTGAGTAAGAAGCAACCTACAGTGGTGACATCGAGTTGTGAAGCTGAGTACAGGGCAGTTTTCACAGCTACAGTGGAGTGTATATGGCTGAGATGCCTATTGATGGATCTTTGCATGGAGATTGATGCTGCGACGCATATTCTCACTGATAGTCAGCGTGCTTTGGCTGTTGCACGAAACCCAGTGTTTCATGCACGGACCAAACATATTGAGGTGCATTATCACTATGTGAGAGAGCACCTTCATGCAAGAGATATTGATTTGGTATATGTGCCTACACAAGATAATGTGGCAGACATATTCACCAAAGCTCTTCCACGGGAAAAGTTTGAAGCTTTTCGCAAAGCTTTAGGCTTGTTACCTTGTGGGGGCTGATCTGTCACTCCCTGTATGTGTTCACATCATTCGCTCCAGGGGGGTTTGTTACACTTATGTGTTCCTCGAGTAGCTTTGATGTGAACCTTTTCCCTATACATGGGCACTTTTTACTCTAGTGCTGGCTAGAGGTTTTTTCCCCGTGTTACCACATACTTGATACTCTCATATGTGGTGGTACTTTGTACTTAGGGATATCATTCAGCTCTTACTTCAGTTCAGTTCATCGATCAATAGAGAGAGCTATTCCAGCCATCGTCTTCTCCGTGTGTCTTGCTTCGTTTGTGCTCCTTGTGTGTGCTTCTTGTGTGTCTCTCGCACTTCTACACACACCCAACAATAACATGCCCATCAGGTGGGAGGTATAGTTTGTATACTTACAATCATGTATTTTTTATCATTCTTTATATTTCTCCCATAGTTAATTTGGCCATATTGGCCTTTAGTGGGAGATTGTTACCGTTAGTGTCCATGTGAAAGGCCAAATAGCCACCGGACACTTCTTTGTATATGTTCTTTAATAAAACATATAGTGGCCTAGTCAGCCACGGACTGTAAGTTTGACCGCATTTGTAAGACCTAAGAGGTCTTTCTTTGTGCTCCCTGTGTACTGTGTTTTCAGCGTATTCTGCAGTCGTTGTGCGGAGTACCGTATGCGACCTTAGGAGATCTGTTTTCTACTCCAAGGATATCATCGTGGAGCTCTCGATAAGGAGAGCGCACCGTGGTGCATCATCATCAAACTACTTCAATTATGTTCACCTCAAGCATAATGAAAGCTTGATGTTCCAACAAATCCCCCTCAAGCTAAAGTATGCTTGATTCTTCATTCTCTGATAGGTTGAATACCTGCAATAGCTTTGAATCTACAAAGCTTTATCCCATGAGGTGCCTTTGTCATCATGTCTGCTATTTACTTCTCAGTAGGATCAAATGAAATGTCAATTTCCTTTTCCATAAGCTTCTCCCTAACAAAGTGGTAATGGACTTCTATGTGCTTTGTCCTTGCATGAAAAACTGGATTTGAAACTAGATGCATGGAACTTACATTATCTCCAAGTAAGTAAGGTTTGGAACTTACAAGTTCCAAATCTGGATACAACTCCTTGAGCCATATAGATTCTTGAGTTGCAATAGTTAGACCTCTATATTCTGCTTCAGTTGAAGATAAAGCAACTATTGATGGCTGCTTGGAGCTCCATGACACCAATTTTGAACCTGCAAATGCTAAGTATGTAGAGGCACTTCTTCTATTATCCTTTGCTCCTGCCCAATCTGCATCTGGATCGATTTGGATGTCCAAATCTGAAGAGTAAGGATAATAGATACCTTCATTAAGTGTCCCTTTGAGGTACTTGAGTACTCTCTTTTCAACATCCATGTGTGGCCTTCTAGGTGAGTGCATGAACTATCTAAGCACTCCCACACTATATGATATGTCTGGTTTTGTGTGAGTAGAATATATCAAGCCATCAACTAAGCTTCGATACTCTTTAGGATCATCAATCTGCTCACCTTCATAAACACTTCATTTATCGTTCATTTCCAAAGGTGTACTTGCAAGCTTTGTGTTCTCCATTTTGAACTTGCAAAGTAGGTCTTCAATGTATATTCTCTGAGTTAGATGCATCCCTTCATTTGTATAAATCACTTGCATACCTAGGAAATATGTGAGCTCACCTAAGTCACTAATTTTGAACTCCTCTTGCATGTGTCACTTGATCCTTTGAATGCCATTTAGATCATCACCTATCACAATAATATCATCTACATATACACATAGATAGATAACCTCACTGTGATTCCTTTTGATGAATAGAGAAGACCTGAGTTGCAAGGTTTGAACCCTTGATCTTGAAGGTATGTAACCAACTTGTAATTCCAAGATCTAGGACCTTGTTTTAATCCATAGAATACTTTCTTAAATTTGCAAACATAAGATGTATGATTAGGGTTTTCAAAGCCTGGTGATTGTGACATGTTTACCACTTCACTTATCCAACCATTTAAGAATGCATTTTTTTACATCAAGTTGGAGGAGCCTCGAATTTCATGCACGAGCTACACTTATCAATGTTCTGATTGTAGTCATCTTTGCAAAGAAGATTGAATGCTTTGTAACAAATGTGGAATCATACCCATCCCTTTCTTGTTGTCTTTTCTCCCTCATTGACCTTCTAGGTGCTTGCTTGGAGCATTCTCCACACTCTTGCATCTTTGCTTTTCCTGTTGACTTCCATAGAGTCTAATCCTTCTATTTTTCATCTTGTTCATCAGTTGTATCAATTCTTGGATCTTGGACCTATGTATCATGCTTGCTTCTTAATTGATGAGAATCAGAATCAAGATCATATGGTGGAGTTACCTTTTGTTTGTCTTCATCATACCAAGACCTATGTTCTTCAAACACAACATCCCTACTTGTAGTGAATTTTGTGGTTGAAGGATTATACAACATGTAACCCGTTTGAGTTGAGTCATACCCAATAAACATTGCCTTTGTTGCCCTTTCATCTAGCTTACCTCTTATTTGTGATGGTACATGAACATACGTTAGTTGTTGATCTTCAGAATAATTTTTGTAGTCCCTTCTATTATGGCCTCTATTGTTATTGTTGAAGTTATGTCCACCTCTACTTCTATTGCTTCCATATCCACCTCTTCGACTTCTTTTTGGGTCTTCCAATCGAACCAAAAATTCTAAGTGGTGTGGTTGGTCTTATCACAAATGGCACACCTTTGAACATTTTGGCCCTTGTTCTTGTCATGCTTTGGTCCTTTCTTCTTCCCTTTCCACTTGCTCTTGCTTGCAAAGTTGGCTTGGGAAGTCTCCTCTTCATCTTCTTCCTTCTTCTTGCCTTTCAACTTCTTGTTCTTCTTATCTACATATAGAGCACTAGTTGAATTACCATGATAGGCATTACTTTCCTTTACGCTATTGTTGGCATGTTGATTGAAGAGTTTTTCAATACAAACGTTGAATTCTAGAGTTTGCACATCCATGATGAGATCATAGGCTATGGTGAAAGATTTCCATTGCTTTTCACCTCTAATCCCATTGAGAATTCGCCTCATGATAGCCTCTTCTTCAATCAGCTCTCCAATGGATGCCAATTGATCACCAACCTCCTTGACCTTTGTAATAAACACTGTGATGGTCTGTTTAGGAGTCTTCTTCATCTGGTTGAACTGATTCCAAAGATGGTTCTTCCTTGCCTTTTTACTAGCAGAAAAGAAAGTCTCTAGGGCATGCCAAGTCTCTTGAGATGTCTTGCATTGTCTAATATGTGGTAATAGAAAATGAGAGATAGAGTTGAGTATATATGACCTTGCTTGAGCATCCCTTGCACACCAAAGTGTGAGCTTATCTGTTTCCTCTTGAGTAGGTCCTCTTTTGGATCTTGGAATAGGCATTGCTTCATCACTTGATTCAATCCCATATATATTTCTTTCTTGCAAATAAGCCTCCATTCTGATTATCCATGCTGCATAACTATTTCTATAAAGATTCTCAATCATTGATGGAAAGCCATCTCCCATCTTGAAGTTGCTTTGATACCACTGAAAGAAGTTGGAGAAGCTTGGAGAGGCTTGGAAAGTTGAGTTATCAAGTGGTGAAGTTAGTCCAACAAACCAGCATAGGACTAGCATTAGCTCTTTGGATATGTAAAATGGACTTTGTAGGCTTTTGGGTAGTGCAATAAAACCCAATAGGTATTTTGTAACATCAACAAGGACAAGTTTATGCAAAACAGATAACTTGCACCTTGTCTAGCTCACAAAAACCTTCTAAAAGTGGATGGAATTTGTGATTTTCAAACACCAAGAGCAGCCAACACACTAAGAATTGGAAACATTCCTCTTATGAGAGTGTCATATCTACTTTTTGAATTATTTATTGAGAATCAATCCCAACCATGTATAACTCATGTCTTTTAGAACTTTTACTCTTTGCTTTTATGAAGATAAATACTTTTGGAAATTACATAAGAAGGTGATCCTATGATCAAAATCTCAATACAATAAATGAATGCAAATAAAAATCTACAAGGAGTATATGTGGCATCATTCAAGTGATGGATTTGATGAAGATTATGTCCACCTCAAGCATAATGAAAGCTTGATGTTCCAACAGAAATCACAAATGTGCGCACTATAAAGACCATCTACAATCTATCTAGAATGTTGTTGAAGTGCCATAGTGGGAGCACATGGGTGGACAATATCATCTTTGTGTATACATTACTATTGAAAATTTGAGAATCTAAGTTATCTATCTCTTTTTTTGTTTATATTTTTGTTAGTGATTTCTTCTTCTCACTAATCTACCTACCGATCTTATTGCCCTACATCATTATTCTTGGTTATTTTCTTACATCTTTCAGATTCATTGAGCTTGTAATCTTTTCTCATCTTGATTACTAATACAATCTTCATCTTCAAGCACAAATAACATTTGTTGAGGGTCTATAATGATGAAGTCAAATTTGGTGTGTGATGATCCGACTTCAACAAGTTTGGTGAATTCTTCGACATGTTTCATGCAATGTCAACATTGATTTGTGAGTTGTGATTTAAGTGTTCAAGGTAAGTTTCTTATTTCAAGCTTCATTAGCATTGTTTTGATTGAGTGACTTGTATGTTTAATTGTTTTTTATCATTTGATGTTGCAACATTTACCATAATTTGATGAAAATTTGCACTAGAGCTCCTTGTGAGCAAGCCTTAACCCCGTAAATGCAGCTCCACATTTATGGGGTTAAGGCTTGATCATAAGGAGCCCTAATATAAAGTTTTCATCAAATTTTGTGAATGTTGCAATAAAAAATGATAAAAAACATTTAAACACACATGTTACTCAATTAAAAAAATGTTAATGGAATTGGAAATAAAAAAATTACCTTGCAAACTTGAATTCATAACTCACAAATCAATGATGGCATTGCATGAAGCAAGTTGAAGGATTCACCAAGCTTATTGAAGTTGATCTTCGAGCACCAAATTTGACTTCATCATCATTACAGACCCTCAATAAATGTTATTTGTGCTCAAAGTTGAAGATTTTATTGCTAATCAAGATGATAAAAGATTACAATCTCAAAGAATATCAAAGATCCATAATGGTTTCTCTCAAAAATAGAAAATCAAAGATTAGTTCAAGGGTTTAGGCTCAAAGGTTCTCACATTGCTGTAAGTACTCAAACTCTCAAATCTAGCGAAGTATATGACACGTGTGTTTTCTTCATGATTTTTCACATAGGCATTGGAGGGCCAAATGGTGTTCAAATTTGAAACCGTTTGTTGCTCCTTGATCCTCTTCTTCATCTCCATAATTTGATTATGGTTTGACCCTTGGAAATACCTTCATGAGCCTTCCTTTGCTTTAAGAAATCCATTTCCTTCCTTCATCTTTTCTTTTCTTCTCATCATGTAGACCAATGGTTAAACATCTTCATGGTTGAGAAATCGATAAATAGCTTTGAATACTTCATCTTGATGTTGATGAGGGTGTATGCCCACATGGACTACCACATCTTTCCCCCACCAAACCTGTGCTTCCTCTAGAAGTGCCAACAATGATCAAAATCTTATAGGATGGAAGATTAGGAGTGATGATCTTTCCTCATGAAATCAATATTAAATCCTGCATGGGTAAAAACAAATTATGTGCCTTCATGCAAGGCCATGAAATGTAGCCCTATCATTTGCATAATCTTTAAATAAATTCAATAATTTATGATGCATCGTGAGGTATTTGAGTGATTCTCAAGTGGTTCTTTGATGAAGAAGACTAACACTCACAATGTTCTCACAATTTTTTTAGATCCTTAAGTTTTTTAGTGCAAATGGATTAGTGCATGGGTTTTTCATTTCAACACATGTGTCTTTATGCAAGGCATTGTATTTTTGCCCTAGACATTTATACTTGAAGTGCAATTTCTATACACACATGGTGCAAAAGAAAGATACTTGGAAGTACAAAGTGGCACATTGATGATGAGGCATAATCTTCTCTTTTCTTTGGAGGTTTGAAAAGTGCCTACTCCCCCAGCGTTAATGTTGAACGTACAACTATACAAGTGAATGGGCATAGTACCCATAGGAACCCTTGTATCCCACAAAGTAGGGGCTAGACTAGGTTACAACTAGTAGGTCAGGTTACAACTAGTTTAAACTAGTTAAAGCCATTACATGTCTAGCCCGGGGGTTGAATTATGGACCTTCCTCTCAAGAGGCCAAAGCTTTACCAAACCACCCATGGGACATGGACATGAGGCATAATCTTGTCATTTCAATACTTCAATGGATGGTATTCATTCAAACATAATCTCATATTCACTCATGTGCAAATGAATGATTGTGCATAGGTTGAATCTTAATGTCTATATGTAAGCCATTGATGATGTATGGCTCTATGTAATGGAACTTTAGATGCATGAGGAAAAATACAATGGTGCATAGAAAAGATTCAAGGATTTTGATGAAGAGGCGTTTCCGCTCATTTGAAGTTATCTTTCTTCTTCATAAGATATGTGACAAGCTTGATTCCTATTGAATAACACTATCATACTCTCAATATTAGATAATGCACAATTATCATGATGAATGATGTTAAAAATTTAAAGCATGTTTTCATCATCATTTGAAAAGGAAAGAAATAGAATTTTGGAGAATATTCTTTCTTTTTTTGTTTTTCTTGAAAAAAAACATAGCACATGTTTGAGAACTTTTGAGGTAAGAACTCCAAAATGCTCAGAATGAATGTGATGCTGCACTTCAACAACTTCAAAGTGATGACAATAACCTAGTTGGGGTGGTAAAGGCCATTATCACCGTTGAAGAACAAGGCACGCAGTCCAATATTGGTGAAAACAATTTCCGATTTTCATGATTCGATGGGCAAAAGGATGGCCAATTTTTTCTTTCATGGCTATCCCAATTTGATGTTTTTTATTCTGATGAATCATATTCTAAAAGTGAGAAAGTGAAATTTGTTACTAACTATCTGGTGGGTAAGGGTCAATTATGGTGGAATGTTTTATGCCATAGCACCAAATTCCCTAGCACATGGGTTGCATTTCAAGAAAAAATCAAAGAGTCTTTCATTCCGCCCCAATTCCATTTACATGTTCATCGATCATGGACAACTTTTGGATGGAAAGATGGAGATACTATGTTTATCTATGTTGAAAACTTTTGGCAACAACTACTTCTGATTCATTCATTTGAACAATACCTAAAGATACCTTGCAATGAAAGTATGAAGATGGTTTGGAGATGGGAATCCAAGCTAAGCTCAACACACTACATCCTACAACCCTCTAGGAAGCTATTTCTTTTGCACATGATTCTGAGAAGGAGTTTCAATCCATCACCAAGTCCATTCGCTTACAAGAAACAAGTCAATGAAAACAACCAACCAAGCCCAATTTTCCTTTCAAGCATCCCTTCACTAGTCTTTCTTCTTCTACTTTTGAGTGCCCACCTACTTTTCAATGCCTGCCTACTTTTCAATGCCCTACTCAATCCAAATTCTCATCAATACCCAAGAAAACCCCTTTACAACCTACAAAACCTCTAACCCTTCACGCTACAATGATGGATGCTCAACAAAAGAGGCCTTGTATCACTTGCTGGCATTGTGGTAAGTTTGGTCATATTAAAGCTAAATGTAGGTTGCAAACTAATGACATGAAGCTTGTTGGAGCTCAAGTACACAACATGGAGGCGGCTCATGAAGACTCTCAACATGATTACCGAAGAAGCGTTGGAACAAGATCTAAGTACTTTGGGCAACACAGTTTCTATTCATTCTTTACCTTGCATCCAAGGTACTATTAATGGTAAAGTTGTTAATATTTTATATGATGATGGTAGTTCGCATGATTTTATTTCTTATACACTAGTGCAAGATCTTCAATTACATCTGCTTCCTTCTATGCATAAAGTTAAGGCGACATTTCAAGGAAATAGATATAATGTTACAAGTGAAGTGCATAACGTTCAAATTTGTGTAGGTTCATACATAGATAAAAGCACATTCTTAATTGCTCCTTTGTAGTCCTATGATGTTATACTTGGTATGCCTTTTCTTCATCATTATAATCCATGCATTGATTATCATACACACACAATGAGTTTTAAGTTTAACAATCAAGATATTTCTTTGTCGACAATGCATGACTTCCAACCATTTCCATTATTTAGTCATACTCAAGTAAAACATGTTGGGTGTGTGTAGAAGTGCAAGAGACACATGAGAAACAGACATAAGGAGCACAAACGCAACAAGACACACAGAGAAGATGAATGGCTAGAATAACTCTCTCTATTGACGATGAACTGAACTGAAGTACGAGCTGAAAAATATCCCTAAGTACAAAGTACCACCACATATGTGGTAACATGGGGAAAAAACATAATTTTTTTAATCATTGTCTCTGTTTATGTTTTGAGTTGCAACAAATAACCATGATTTGCTAGCCAAAACTAGAGTAAAAAGTGCTAATGTATAGGGAAAAGGTTCACATCAAAGCTACTCGAGGAACACATAAGTGTAACAAACCCCCCTAGAGCGAATGATGTGAACACATATAGGGAGTGGGAGATCTGATCCCACAAGCTAATAAGCTCAAAGCTTTGCAAAAAGCTTCAAACTTTTCCCATGGAAGAACTTTGGTGAACATGTCTGCCACATTAACTTGTATAGGCACATATACCAATTCAATATCTCTTGCATGAAGGTGCTCTCTCACATAGTTATAATGCACCTCAATATGTTTGTTCTGTGCATGAAGCACTAGGTTTTGTGCAACAGCCAATGCATTGTGACTATCAGTGAGATTATGCATAGCAGCATCAATCTCCATGCAAAGATCCATCAATAGGCATCTCAGCCATATACACTCCACTGTAGCTGTGAAAACTATCATGTACTCAGCTTCACAACTCAATGTTGCCATTGTAGGTTTCTTCTTACTCAACCAAGATATGCATGACTCTCCAAGGAAAAAGCAATTACCACTAGTGGACATGTGAGTATCATAACAATCAGCCCAATCACTATTTGTAAAAGCATGCAAGCATGGCTGAATATCTCTGCCATAAAAGAGACCTAAGCTCAAAGTGCCTCTGAGATATCTGAACACACGTTTCATTGCTTGCCAATGCTTAGTGCCAGGGCTATGCATGAATTGACTCAACTAGGAAATTGCATATTGTATATCAGGCCTTGTGTTGCATGCATATATAAGACATCCCACAGCTTTCTTATAAAGAGAAGTGTCAAATGCATCACTGGAATACTCAACTGAGAACCTAAATCCTATCTCAAGTAGTGTGGAAACTGGCTTGCAATCCTCAAAGTCAAAATACTGAAATAGTTTTTCATCATCCCTTGATTGATGCATAACAATTCCCCCCCTCAACAGATACAAACTGGATGCCAAGATAGTAGCTCAAAAGACCAAGTCCGGAAACATCCTTTTTGTAGGGTTTGAGTGATATAAGTTTGCAAGAGATCCTGGGCAAGGGTTTTCTCTGCTATGTGAATACCACTTGCTAGATCGGATTCTAATTTCTCCCAATTGATAGCTTGAGGTTCATCTGAAGGTGGGAGCCAGTAATGTGTAGAGTACATAAGTTGTTCACATGCAACTAATTGGAGCATATGTGTAGGAAGGCTGATGAATACCTTTGAATGATACTCCCAAAATCCAATGGTGAACATTTCCTCAAATGTCAATTTGTAAAGGGCAGGTAAATACTTAATTCAACGATGCCATGCGTAACACACCCTAACCGATGGCATTGTGATCATATCATAGGCAAGTTCTTGGTTGCCATGCTCAAAGCCAGGGGTGTTAACATGAGGTATTTTGACGCGGTGAAACATTTTGAATGTTGTTTGCATCATGTCAAAGATTTTGATGGTCATCTACGCTACTATGCCAATCATGCAGTCAGGGAAGCTAGTGTCCTATAGTTTCCATCCTGTAACCCACAGTAGGGGGACTGCATGGTTGTGTGAAATAAGTATAATTTAACCAATCTTGGCACTTCTTATTATTTTGAACTTTAATGGAAAAGGCATTCCATGAGCGATGATGCGGTATTGGACGGATTGTACTTTAAATGTAGGGGGGCCTTGGTTCAAGTATGCATCATCTCAAGATATTCTTGAAGAAGTTCCTTGCGCCAATTGGGTTGAAAAATTTTGCCTTGCCGAGTCTCTAGGGGTAGGTCGTTCTGTTCAAATTGCGTGGCATGCATGGGCTTCTTCTCTGCTTCTTTTTGGATTTCCATATGATATTCCACCATGTATAGAAAGTAAGGTTTATATTGGAGCTCATTGATTGAAATGTACCTTTGTGGAGCTAATTGAGAAAAGTAGAGCGATTGAAGGATCCGTTCTTCAATTAAGACCATTTCCTGGAGTCGTGCTTCTACCCTTGCTGAATGGGTTTGATCGAGCTCTTTGACTAATTTTAGCCATGCGGGAGTGGGAAGTTCAAATTTATCCTACCTTTCTACCATGATGCATCCATCTAAGGCTGGTTGTGGTTTGTACTCTTCTTCATATGTAGCCTCCACTCGGATGGGAATGGTCTCTTCATCGGTTGAAATCTCATGTGGGGATTTAGGTCTAGGAGGTTGCAAATGAGCTACAACTTGAGCTTCTAGGTCTAGTACACACGCTCGTAATGTGACTAATTCTTCCATGATTTTTGGCGGCATGACTTCTTGAACACTTTGTTGTTGCACAAGTTCCTGTAGGTGTAAGGTGGCATTCTCATTTTTTGTTCATTGATAATCCTCATTTAATCGGTCATAATCTTCTAATGCATGTGGTCATGAATTGAGTTGGGAGTGTAGTTGCATTGTAGTCTATTGCAAAGTCTGATAGTTGCATCCTAAGGTGGCGAGCTCATCCTTGACTTGATGCATTCACACAAACGTATGATGAAATGCATTATCTGCAGTGGGTGATAATAGTAATGATGTAGTGACAGATGATGATGGTGGTGTGGTGGTTGATGGAGGGGGAAATGGAAATGGGGATGGGATGGTGAATGTTGTGGTGATTGTGGAAAAATGTGGTGTGATAAGACTGTGTGGTGAAGTGGTGGATGTGAGAGGTGGTGCAGTGGGTGGTGAAATATCCATATCACTTGAAGTGGAATCTAGTGAACTAATAGTGAAGAGTGGCATGAGTGTGGGTACATGAGTGGGTGAGAACACATGATTTAAAAACATGGAGGAATATATTATATGTTGAGTTTCACGGATTAATTCATGTAGAGGGGAAGGCAGAGGTGTTGTACTTGGACTGGGAGGGGATACGGGTGAGAAAGTCATCAGTTGAGGAAATGAAAAAATGGGTCATGGAGGAAAGGGAAAGGAAGAAATGGAAGGGGTGAGGAAAGGAGTCTCCTACTGGTGGCGACTCAACAACTAGTCGTGCTTCTTCCGGTTGTCGAGAGGACTAGGCGTCTATAGGAACATGAATGTATTGATCAGGCCTTGACATCAAACAGATGCATCGAGGGTCAAACTCAGGTAGTGCTTTTCTCTTTAGAAAGTGAAGTGCTTCTACCGTACCTATTGACTTGACCAATTCATTGAATCCTTCTACAAAGGAAGCTTCGAATCCTCCAGTGGCTAGTTCTTGTTGTAGAATTTCCTTACTTTTCTCTTCTGAGATCTGTCGACTCTCCCACATGACTTGCATATTGCGATACAACTTCTGAATTGCTAGTGTGTATGCGGCAACCTCGAATGTGTCCTCTTCATGTGTGCTATTATCTCCCTAATCTTCACACTCTACTGTTCTTGATGTTCCTGTTGATCCTCATCTTGAGAGTCTTGAATGTTTTGGATTTCTTCATCGTCACCTTCTTTTTCGTCAGTTTTTGTTCGATCTTCCTCATCTGAGCTTGACACAACTTGTTCTCATCCATGATCATGTGGTGAGGTGGGGTAGCTGGGTCGTTCATATGCTTGTGAGAAGAATTGTGCTTGGAAGAATTGAAATTCAATGGAAAATGCATCTTGCATTTCGAAATCAAATGTGGTGTTGACAGGTTCCACCTTGAGGTAAGGTATCGAAAACGTAAATGCTTCTAGACCAATGGTAGTAGGGATCTCTCTGACTTTTGTGGTAGCAGCTTGAGTGGTGGTGATGGTAGTGGCTTCGGAGGTGAGCACTGCACTGGTGGTGCCTTCAATTACCATGGGGCATGATAGACAAATGCATATAGGTGGTACGGGTGCTGGAGGCTCCGTGGGAGACTGTTGAGGGGAGGGTTGAGGTGAGGGTGATTTAGGGACCTATAAGCATGGGATCGTGCCCCTCATGCGCTTTTCTGCCCTTTCCTTGGTTGATTTACGTGCTTTTTTGGAGGCACCTCTAAACCACTTTAGCTCTTTGCTGGTCATAACATGCTCAACAAGTATGTCATAGGCTAGGCACATATATAAAATTCTTGTGATGGCACAACAGCCATGGATGACTCTTTTTCTTGCCCATCTTTGCTATGCTAAGTACAATTGTTCCTGAATCCAGTTGGCAAGATTGATTGTTTGGGTAGGTATAGCCCAAATCAAATATGTTATGTGGTATCGTGAAGCAATCTTGGGCCCAAAAAGCAAAATGTTGCATACACATACGTAGTGGTTTTGATAGCTCTGGTGTAATGATGGAAATATTTGCCGAGGTAAGAACATCACCCTTTTTCATTGGCTCTGGAATGAGCCTCTCTATTTCCATTGGAGTGTGCATGACATGGATCTTGAGTGTGGCCCTGATGAGATCGATCGAGAGATAGAAATTTTTAAAAGGGGATTAGTGACTAGCGAGGGCAAAATAAAAATCCCTGGTAACTCCTTTATAATAGAGGGTTCGAGAGTGGTCACCAAATAAAACACCGATAAAAATCTGGTTTTGGCAGGGGTGCACTAAAATATTCTGTGAATCTAGCCCTAGCCAAAATAGATCCTAATTCCTCTGAATTATGAAGGGCTTCATATTCTCATGAGAAGAATCGATATCCTCCCCATGTGTTGCCACTAAAGCATAGCATTGCATCATAGATTTAGTTTGCATCAGCGAAAGGTCCTGCTAATCCCTGGAACCAGTGGGAGTTACTATGCACTTTTTTAGTTCTTGCAATAAGAGGATCTTAATCCTCATTGGCCCCATAAAATCTTGAAATTTTGGTGGTTTCATTGTGTTGGTGCAATTAAAAGTAAGTCCACATACTTGGTTGATTAGCTCATAGTTGATTTATTGACATAACTTATGCAAGGCTTCATATGATCAACCTCTTGTAAAAAGTTCTTAACATTTACCTTTTGTAAAAGTGGTACATATCCACGTGGAGTTAGGAAGCTCTAAAATCACGACTCATTTGGTTGATGAGTGATGAGGGAATCTATCCTATACTTTAGGATTCACTTTTAGATAGATCTTTGAATTTGAATTCGAACTTTGGCTCCAAGTACAACTATAAGAAGAGGATCAAAAAGACCCGCATGCATCTCGAGCCCATGAGATCATTTTGAGGGAGATTCATTGGGAATTAAGAGCTTATCTCATAGCTCATTCACCTCTCAGACATTGAGAAATGTATGATTGCCAATGACATTGTATTTTTATATGATTAATACATATATGATCATTAAATTCTCATTTTACTTCTATGTTAGAACTCCATCAGATTAGTGATCTTCCTAGAGCTTGTTCTTAGTACAAGATTGATCATTTGTCATGATTTAAAGCATGGTAGATTCAGCATACTAGTACATGACTACAAACTTTCATTAGCATTGCCTTTCTAGATTGCAAGATATTAACTCATCTTTGCTCACTCGTTTGTTGACTGTTGAACCTCGAAATTGCCAAGATGGTCTTATGATTTGCTAAACATCTTTCTCTGTGTGTAGTCCATCATTTTTGATGAAATTACTCATGATTGACAGCTTACTAAGCTAATGAGAGTTTCCCAAAAGGAATTAAGCCAATTGTTGCTGTGCTCAGAGAACTGTTCAAAACATTGAACAGGTGTAGGAACAAAAATAGCAAGTTTTTTTGCTTGAATCAACTCCTACCTATATATTTTGATCCATTGATTAATGGATCATGTTTCAAGCAACATATATGATTATTTATGATCATTAGCTGGCTAAACAGGCCCACTAAAATCTCTAGTAATTATTCTTAGCATGTGTGAAGCAGGATGTAGAAACACCACTTCATCTCTTGTGACTATCCACCATCTCCTCCAACAGTGGTATCAGAGCAACAACAAGCAAGATGGGAGATGGATTTCCATCGTTCATTGAAAAATTGGACAGAAAAAACTACTCAGCATGGTCACTAAGGATGCAAGCCTACCTTCAAGGAAGAAGTCTATATGGATACATCTCAGGAGATAAATAAATGCCAATCTTTAGGAGCAAGCATCAACCTACAAGGGAAGAGAAAGAAAGGTTGACCACATGGTGTGCAAAGGATGCTCTTGCCTGGTCTTTTCTACTAAAATCAATCTCTGATTTCTTGTTACCACACATTAGGAATTGCAAGACCTCCCAAGAGACTTGGGAAGTACTCTCATCATATTTCTCCTCAAATACAAGAGCTAGGAAGAATAAGTTATGGATGTAATTTACAACTCTAAAGAAACAACCAAAGCAAGGAGTGGCTGATTATGTAACCAAGAGGAAAGATGTGGCTGATCAGCTTGCAAGCATTGGAGAGGAGATAGAAGAACACATAGTAAGGTAGATCATTAATGGTATGAAAGCTGATGATAAGGGGGAGTCCACCACAACAATGGACCTCTACATGGATATGCAAATACCTGACCTCAACACCTTGATGGGGCAACTCTTCACCCATGAGACAAAGCTCAATAAGAATGGTGACAACTCTAGAGGTAATCAATCTTCTGCCCTTTATATAGATAAGAATAAAGGTAAGCATAAAGATCAGTTAGATGTCAAGAATGCATTCTTAAATGGATGGATACTAGAAGAAGTGTTTATGGCACAACCACTAGGTTTTGAAGATGAAGAAAAACAAGTTATGTATGCAAGCGAAGGAAGGCACTCCATGATCTCAAGCAAGCTCCTAGAGCTTGGAACCATAGGCTTGTTACTTATTTGTAGGACCAAGGCTTTGTGGCTAGCAAGACATATTCTTCTTTATTTGTTAAGAAGAATGAATAAGAAGTTATCTACTTATGTATCTATGTGGATGACATCATTATTACAGGGAATGATGCTAATGGCATCAAGCAAGTTAAGGCTCAACTAATGGAAGAATTTAAAATCAATGATCTTGGTTTATTAACCTAGTTTTGTGGCTTATAGCTTGTGCACACAGTTTCTGGTATATTTATTACTCAAAGAAAGTATATACATGATATATTGGTAAAGTTCAAGATGGAGAACACTAAAGTTACACGTACTCCTATGGAACTCAATCATAAGCTGAATTCTCATGAAGGATAGTACATTGAGTCAGTTTATGCATGCACCAAGGAAGCCTCATATGGAAGCTACAAAAAGGGTGCTTAAGTATCTAAAGGGTACAATGAATGAAGGGTTGTTCTATCCCTTCGCTTCTAACATAGATATAAAGATGTATTCTGATGTAGATTGGGCTCGCTCCAAGGATGATAGGAGGAGCACTTTAGGGTACCTATCTTTTGTAGGTTCAAAGCTCATATCATGGTCATCTAAGAAGCAACCAACTATGGCATTATCTTCCACAGAAGCAGAATATAGAGGTTTGTCAAATGCAACTCAAGAAGCTATGCGGCTTAAGCAACTATGTGCAGATTTGGAGATACATGCTTACACTCCAATAATCTTTGGAGACAACACTAGCTCACTTCATTTGGCTACTAATATTGTATGTATATCATGCAAGGACTAAGCACATTGAAGTGCACTATCATTATGTAAGGGATAAATTGCTTAGCAAGGATATTCAACTATCTTATGTAACAACGCATTTACAATGTGCAGATATACTCACAAAGTCATTGGATGGAACAAAGATGAACACATTCAAATTGATGATTGGTTTGCAACACATTCAGATTGATGACTGGTTTGCAGGAAATCAAGGAGGAATGAAGACCAAGCATGTTAGGCTTGAGGGGGAGTTATTGGTGCAACTAAAACCAAGCCCACATACTTAGTTGATTAGCTCATACTTCATTTATTGAGATAACTTATGAAAGGCTTCATATGATCAACCTCTTGTAAGAAGTTCTTCACATTTACCTTTTGTAAAAGTGGTACATATCCTCATGGAGTTAGGAAGTTCTAAAATTATGACTCATTTGGTTGATGAGTGATGAGGGAATCTATCCTATACTTTAGGATTCACTTTTAGGTAGATCTTTGAATTTGAATTCAAACTTTGGCTCCAAGTACAACTATAAGAATAGGATCAAAAAGACCCGCCCGCATCTCGAGCCCCGGAGATCATTTTGAGGGAACTTCATTGAGAAGTAAGAGCTTATCTCATAGCTCATTCACCTCTCACACATTGAGCAATGTATGATTGCCAATGACATTGTATTTGTATATGATTTAATACATATATGATCATTACATTCTCATTTCATGTCTCTATGATAACTCCATTAGAACAGTGATCTTCAGAGAGCTTTTTCTCAGTACATGACTGATCATTTGTCATGATTTAAAGCATGGTAGATTCAGCATACTGTCTAGTACATGACTACAAAGTTCCATTAGCATTGGCTTTCTGGATCGTGAGATATTAACTCATTTTTGCTCACTGGTCTGTTGAGTGTTGAACCTCGAAATTGTCGGGATGGTCTTATGACTTGCTAAACATCTTTCTTTGTGTGTAGTCCATCATTTTTTATGAAATCACTCATGATTGATAGATTACTAAGATAACTAGAGTTTTTTGAAAGGAATTAAGCCAATTGCTGTTGTGCTTAGAGAACTGTTCAAAACATTGAGCAAGTGTAGAAACAAAAATAGCAAGTTTTTTATCCTTGAATCAAATCCTACCTATCTATTTTAATCCATTGATTAGTGGATCATGTTGCAAGAAACATATATGATTATTTATGATCATTAGCTAGCTAAAGAATCCCACTACACTCTCCAATAATTATAATTATTAGCAAAAGTGAAGCGAAATCTAGCAACACCACTTCATCTCTTGTGACTATCCACCATCTCCTCCAACACATTGCATGGTAAGGCTCAGCTAACAAATTACCAAAATTTACTATTGGTGTGCTAGGGACAACCTTGGAAGTTCCTTCAATTTGCATGGTGATTTGACTGTGTTTTTAGATGATCTACTACAAAAGGATAACACATTAGTATGGAAATTAAATATGATCCCAATAAAGTGAGACCGTAAACCCTTTCCATAATTTATGCGTAACCCATGTAGCTGTGTGTTGTGAGGTGGTTGATATAGTGCCCTCCCTGAAGCTAATGCAGGTCACTAGACATCCTACTTGCCCTTGAATAATGCATACATTGCTTGTGATGAGATTTTATTACAAGTGATAGTGGGTTAGTGGGGATGAATTTATACAAGGTTTAGTTGTAGTTGAATTATTACAAGGATAAGGGTTAGTGGTGAGAGGTGTTATGTTGTATAAAGGATTATGTAAAGGTTTTTGGATGCATTTTGACATCCATTTTCTAAGATTGGAGGTGTGGGTATGTTGTTTTGGATGAGGTACAAAGGATGAATCTAGTAGTGGTAGTGTCGATGGGTGAAGTGATTTAGGAGGGATTTGTATTACATGGCTTGGGTGTTGAGCTAGGAGACAATTTTTGGGTACCGAGATGTGCATGGAGTTGGGTTGATTTGTCAAGTACTTCATGGCCATCCAAATTTGTCGGGTTCTCATCGATGAAGAAGATAGAGGGGATGTTCGATGTAGAGTCTAATTCTATTGTGGCTGCTTCCCGTCATGGTCGATACTACTAGAAACAATTGGGGCTTTCTGACCTTTTGGCACCCATACTTGCGTTGTGCCGGTCGCCTTCACATGCCGAAACTGCTTCCACCATGGGGTTGTCTAGGAGTGTTGTTGGTTTGGGTTCCTATGTCACAATTGAATCTTCTGTGGTTGTGGTTGAGAGGTGTAGTCGACGCTCTACTTGGGAAAAGAAGAGAGGCCTAGCACTTGCATGGCCTGTCCATCAGGAAGTGAGGCATTCTACACAATAGATTTAGGTAGGTGCGTAGGAAGTGTGGAGGATGGGCTTGAAGAGGTTAGAGTGCCCATTTGGCTACTGATGTAACCCACCTCACCACTGATGTAGTCCACTTGACCCATCTCGTGGATGATGATCTCTTCTTATTTCAAAGGAAGACCAGGACATCTTCATGAGCAACGACTATCCATCATCAACCTTGCATGGGTTGATGTAGAAGTAATTCCACTTATTTGTCCAAAAAGCTTCCAGTCCTCCTTCACATTCATTGTTATCTTTTGTTTGTCTTCATCATACCAAGACCTGTGTTCTTCAAACACAACATCCCTACTTGTAGTGAATTTCTTGGTTGAAGGATTATCAAACATGTAACCCATTTGAGTTGAGTCATATCCAATAATTATTGCCTTTTTTGCCCTTTCATTTAGCTTACCTCTTATTTGTGATGGTACATGAACATAAGCTAAATAACCAAACGCCTAGCAATGTCCAAGACTAGGTTTTCTTCCATACCATGCTTCAAAAGGAGTCATACCTTGAAGTGATTTGGATGGTAGTCTATTAATAAGTTACATAATAGTTGAAATAGCCTCTACCCATAGATAATGTGGCAACCTCTTCTCTTCAAGCATTTTTCTAGTTGTTCCAACCAATGTCTTGTTTCTTCTCTTTGCATTTCCATTCAATTAGTAAGAGTACCTGGAAGTCACTTCCCTTTTGATACCCTTTTCCTATAGGAACTCATTAAACTCTTTGGAGAAGTATTTTCCCCCTCCATGAGATTTGAGCTTCTTGAGTGATCTACCTGTATGATTCTCCACATGTGCTAGATATTTTTTGAAGCAATCAAACACTTCTTTCTTACTCTTGATAAAGTACAAAATAGTCCATCTACTATGGTCATCAATAAACGAGACATAATACCTTGATCCTGCCAATGAAGGTTCTTGGCTTGGTCCTCATACATCTGTATGTACTTAGTCCAATAAGTTGTTGTGGATGTAAGATTTGTGGTTGAACGTTTGTCTTTGTGCCTTTGCAATCTTAGATGCATCACGTCTGTTGATCATGTGTCGCTTTGATATGTTTGGCAATCCAAGAACACTTTGATCCGTCAATATATCCTTTAAGGTTCTTTCATTCACATGAGCTACCCTCTTATGCCACACTTCAAGCTCACTTAGGGTTTGAGACCCAAAGTAATAGAGCTATGTTTTTGGTTTCTCCTACTTCAAAAGCAAAGAGCCTACCATGCTTCTCACCTCTCACTATCTTCTTGAAGCCTTTACATGAATCCTCCCCAAAAGCTCCATGTTGGGTGAACCTAAGTTGCAAGCCTTTCTCAACTATTTGGCCTATACTTATTAGGTTTTTTGTAGTGGGAACATAGAGTACCTTGCTCAAAATATTTTTCCTACCATTGGAAGCTTTGACATTACCAATCTTCTCCACACTCTGCTTTGTGTCATCCCCTGTTTGAACTTCATGTCTATGCTTTGGACTTTCCAAATTAGATAAGAGATCTATGTTGCCTACAACATGAATTGAACATTATGATTCTATGTAGAATAAATGATCATCTTCTTTACCTTTCTTATGGCTTATATTCATCAAGATAAATGAGTCTTCATGTTGTTGATCTTCAACATAATTGTTGTAGTCCCTTCTATTATGGCCTCTATTGTTATTGTTGAAGTTATGTCCAGTTCTACTTCTATAGGTGCCATATCCACCTCTTCCACTTCTTTTTGGGTCTTCCCATTGAATCAAAAATTCTAAGTGGTGTGGTTGGTCTTATCACAAATGGCACAACTTTGAACATTTTGGCCTTTGTTCTTGTCATGCTTTGGTCCTTTCTTCTTCCTTTTCCACTTGCTCTTGCTTGCAAAGTTGTCTTGGGAAGTCTCCTCTTCATCTTCTTCCTTCTTCTTGCCTTTCAACTTCTTGTTCTTCTTATCTACATATAGAGCACTAGTTGAATTACCATGATAGGCATTACTTTCCTTTATGCTATTGTTGGCATGTTGATTGAAGAGTTTTCCAAAACAAAAGTTGAAGTCTAGAGTTTGCACATCCATGATGAGATCATAGGCTATGGTGAAAGATTGCCATTGCTTGTCACCTCTAATCCTATTGAGAATTTGCCTCATGATGGCCTCTTCTTCAATCAGCTCTCCAATAGATGCCAATTGATCATGACCATTGTAACAAACACTATGATGGCCTGTTTAGGAGTCTTCTTCATCTAGTTGAACTCATTCCAAAGATGGTTCTTCGTGGCCTTTTTACTAGCAGAAAAGAAAGTCTCTAGGGCATGCCAAGTCTCTTGAGATGTCTTGCATTGTCTAATATGTGGTAATAGAAAATGAGAGATAGAGTTGAGAATGTATGACCTTGCTTGAGCATCCCTTCCACACCAAAGTGTGAACTTATCTGTTTCCTCTTGAGTAGGTCCTCTTTTGGATCTTGGAATAGGCATTGCTTCATCACTTGATTCAATCCCATATAGATTTCTTTCTTGCAAATAATCCTCCATTCTGATTTTCCATGCTGCATAATTGTTTCTATAAAGATTCTCAATCATCAATGGAAAGCCATCTCCCATCTTGAGGTTGCTCTGATACCACTGAAAGAAGTTGGAGAAGCTTGGAGAGTCTTGGAAAGTTGAGTTGTCAAGTGGTGAAGTTGGTCCAACAAACCAACGTAGTACTAGCATTAGCTCTTTGGATATGTAAAATGGATCTTGTAGGCTTATGGATAGTGCAATAAAACCCAATATGTATTTTGTAACATCAACAAGAAAAAGTTTATGCAAAATAGATAACTTGCACCTTGTCAAGCTCACAAAAACCTTAAAAGTGGATGGAAGTTGTCACTTAAAACATTGAGATCAGCCAACTGACTAAGAATTGGAAACATTCCTCTTATGAGAGTGTCATATCTACTTTTTGATTGATTGATTGAGAATCAATCCCAACCACGTCTAACTCGTGTCTTTTAGACCTTTTACTCTATTTGTCGTAAGTCTCAGACTATCGTGATGGTATGAGAACTTTGTCTTTTCTTGAATACATCATAGGCATAGCCTAGAGCACCCTTGCGCACAGAGGAATCCACAGATGCATTCTAAAAATTTGCATTTTGGTGAACCATCACGATTGGCTCATGCCATTGCATCACCATTGTGATTGGCTCACATCATCATGACATTACCAAACCATCATGACGGTCCATACAATCGCGATGGTTTGTGACCATCACGATGGTCTAAGGCCATTGCAAAGATCCAAGTATACCATCACGATGATCATGCCCACTCTAGACCATGGCGATTGGCTCATGCCATTGTGATGCCTCGAGACCATCGTGTCTTTGGACCATCACTATGACTCATTTGACCATTGACCATAGCGATTGGCTCATGCCATCGTGAGAAGATTGACCATCGTGACGGGCTCAAACCATCATGATGCTTCATTACATTCAGGCCATCACATTGTGTGCACTCCAGACCATCACGACCACTCACCTAGTGCAGACCATCACGACGATGTGCTTAGTGCGGACCATTGCTACTACCCCTAGACCATTTCCATTGTGTCATACCATCGCGATGGGCTGGGACCATCATGATGGTTCAACAACATCACGATCTTAGCAGACCATTGCGATGACCTGATTGAAACACACAAATTAGGGTTTGAATTTTTGGCAATTTTGAGGTCCATTTCAAGTGAATTTTTTAGTAATTGGTGTATCTCTAGGGCTCCTTAGCTTATGTGTTAAGAGATCCTATTTTCTTGCTTTGACCCCCTGACAGCCCGAACAATCATAACTTTTTCATAAGAAATCCGTTTTTTGAGCTCTAGAGCTCACTGGAAACCAAGGGGGCACCTGAGGATTTCACAAAGAGAAAAAGGGACCATTAAAAGTGTATAAATCAAAGTGCATGTCCCATAAAGTTAAAGATTGGTCTAAACTTTGGATTTGTACAGGTCTATTAAGAGTCATCCAAGGGAATCCAAATCAAGGCAAAGGGCGGAGCTAAGTAAAGCTTGGGAAGCACATCTTCTTGGACACTAGAGCAATCAACAAATCAGACTTGGGGTTGGAAGAACTCTCAACCCCCTTAGTCGATTGCTAGCTTAAGCTAAGAGCGAGTAGTCTTTTTGATTGAATTAGGATGACGATAGGAACAATTCAAGTACAAGAGCATTACATTTTCAAGGACAAGTGTAAGCTAAGAGATTGCGACAATAGAAACCCTAAAGAAAAGAACTTAAATTCGGTGGTATGAGAACTTAGATATACAATAAAAATTTGATTCCCGACGTATAGATTGAGACAAGACAAGAGTTTAAAAGAAATAAGAACGAAACAAGTGACTGAGAACAAAGTAGTGATGACCAAAACGAATATTGAGTGATCAAGGGAGATAAATTCATGAACCTTAGATCAGGGAAGCACATAGGTAAGGCAGATCGATGAAGCCTTAGGTCATCAGAAGCAAGTGTGAGGACTATAGCATGTTCTTGGGCCCAACAATTGAATAGTTATCCATACAATTTGATCTCAGAGACAAGTGAGTCTGAAATGGCTTATAGCATGGAGAGACCGGAAGGAGAGTTAAGTGTAGCTTATTTAGAAGGACCCGAAGGACCCTATAGGACCCAGTTAGAATACGTTGGAACCAACCACTTAGGTGCTCACATCTATGAGGATGGTTTGAGAAGGTCGGTTGTTCAATTGCACAATCGTGACCAACCCATTGGATTGGAACATCCGGTGGTTAAGTTCAAGAGAGATGCCTACTTAGACAAGGAAGGTACAATGTACATCATAACTAATCAGCCTAACCACACTAACGAGTTTGATGCAGTCATTCCTGAGATGGAAGAGGAGCCCAAGGACAAGAACCATTAGGAGATGAACCTAGGACACCTAGAGGGAAATCGGTATTGGCAAGGATGTTAAATCCACGATGGGTTCCTCAGGATAACATAAGCATTGAGTTATTTTTGAATAAGGGCACTGATGAAGTGTTTTGGAGGTATAGGATGGAACAACCAAATGAGATAGGTTGAATCACCATTTACGAATTCAAGGACCCTGATACGCATGGAAAGGTAGTATACCTAGACAACATGTCAGAACGAGTGTTCGTAGTGTCCGATCATGCAAGACATGCTTATACATGGAGAGGTGAAATGGTATTTCCCCTATCACGAGTGTGAGCACGAATCATCACGGAGCTGGGATATCCTCAACCCATAGGTCCCAAAGAGAGAAGAACAAGAAAAAGCTAGAAGTGAGTTTTACCCACCCCATAGGGAGGGATAGATCGGCCATGGAAACTGATAGAATGGAGAGACCTAGAGAACCAAGACTACAAGGTGGTAGGGATGACTCTCCTCTACTTAGACCATATGCGCATCCAAGAATGTTGAGACCTACCAAGTTAGTGAAGTCAATGAAAAATTACTTTGATGATACAGAAGACCCCTATGACCATGTTGCCAAGTTTAAGCAAGTGTTGTGAGTGGAGAAAGTGGAAGATATGTTCACGTAATACAATGCATTTGGACTCATGCTAAAGAACACAATCTTAACATGGTTCCAACCTTTACAGCAAAGGCAATTTAGGGATAATCATCACTTGAAGTTAGAGTCATTCATCACAGAGTTCTCAAAAAGCGGAGTCAGGAGCAACACTTCCTCATTAATCCACAGTTTTAAACAGACCCCTTAGAAAATAGTCAGACTCGCAAGATGTAGGTTTAGATAGTATATTGAAAGATGCCCAATGCAAGAGCTTCCCACATAGGCCAAGCAATTTTCTTTGTTTTTGGATGGTATCTTGAGCTCTAAATTACACTCTTATGTATATCTAAAGGAACCGAGAACTCTAGAGCAGTGTGTACATATTTTTATAGATATTGAAGATAATTTCAGAGATGAATTGGAACTTTCAAAGGTCTAAAAAATTCAGGTAGCTCCTCTCAATCATCCTCGAAACATTCTAGTTCCATCAAAGACCTAGTTGAAAAGGTGGCTCAAAACTACGGGTCTCTAGCAAACAAATACCCAGGTTAACATATGTTAAACGTTGTTACACCTGTGGTGGTGATCATATGGCAAATGTGTGTCCTAACATAACACAATCCCAAGCCAACCCTAGTGGCCAATATTGCACAATTGAAAGGCGATACACTAATCATATGGCACAAGACTGCCCATACAACAAACAAGTGGTCTGACAGAACTACCCACAAGCATATCCCCAACCAAGTAGATACCCCGGTCATTACAATGCTCAGCCTCATTACTACAGGCCCCCACAAAATTATCCCTATCATAATCAACCGAGACCTCAATAGGTTTTAGCTCAGCAACCAACCCCCATCCAATGTAATCTCAGTCAAATATGCTGCTACAAAAGAGAAACTCGGTAGGGCTTTAGTACCTTCTTCACCTTTAATCACTAAAAGTGACCCTAATTCAAAGAGCTTCGACCCCACCCATGTAGATAGTCCACCTACATACTATACGGAGTCACCATAACCCATGGAAACATACCACTATGATAGTCCACCATTGGAACCCAACTGGGAGCCAGACTACGCCAATGTAATCTATGCCAACCCCAACCCATGACCCCAGTTGAGGCTGCCAAGGACCATGTTTTAGGTGCCAAGGAGATAATTACATAAAGGAGTTCCCACATCCTCCAATAGCAGGGAAATCACAATATTACAACATTCAAAGCTTTTGTGCAGAATGTGGTAAAGAGCATGTCATAAGAGATTGCCCTAAGAACCTTGCTAATGCCTCTAAAGTGACTCACATAAACATGATAGGTATTTTTCATACCTTAGATGAATCCTCATCAATGTATGTGCCTATCCAAGCTATAACAAGAGCCCATGCATTGTTACAAAATCAACCTAACCCTGATAAAATAGCTGAGACAAGCGAAGTTGGAGAGTTGAGTGGAAGAAAAGCTAAAACTTCGAAGGATTCATGAGAAAGGATCAAGAGGAAATGGAGTAAGAAAATAACTGAGTTGGAAGGAATTTTAAAGAGGCTAGAGCTAAAATCCTAGAATTAACTTCACAAAAGTCAAACTAGGAGACCCCGAATCAGAAACCAGGATTAGTTTCAGCTGAACCCATACATGAAAATTTAGACATGATGTTTCAAGCATACCAGGAAAGGTTAAGAGAAAGACCCCATGTAACTGAATTAAGTAAGAACTATCCAAGGGTAGACTTAGAAATTGAGAGAACTAAGATTTGCATGAAGATGGTAGAATTAGCCCAAACTATGTTTGAAGCCTCTCAATACATTAATTGGAGTAACATAGAAAAACCAGAGTTACACTTTCAAGGACTATTGGAGAGGCTAGAATACTTGATTTCTAGCAATGAGAAGGAGAGTCTTCAGAAGAACTCTATTGTTCTAGAGGTACAGGAAGGTAATGCACCATCACTATCTCAAGTGCCGAATAGCGAGGGTGGAGAAAATCTTTCTTCCATACATAAGTACTTACAAGGGTTTTTGAGGGAAATCCAAGAGGAGAAGTGGATACAAGAGCAAAAAACCTATCCTCCTATTCAAGAGATAGATGATTCGCAGGAACAATTTCCCCAGGACATACCCTCTATATATGCCGATGTAGAGGAAGAGCAGCTTAGTGAACAAACAAATTTTGAATCTAATTCCTTACAAGAATTACCCTAGTTCACAGGACCTTGGGAAGCCAAGTCTATCAGTATGAGAGCACCCACCATAATAGTTAGAAATGAAGAGTTAGTAATTCTGAGAGACAAGAAAGTGATCAGAAACACTAAAGTGCAGTGTCATCTCACTTTAGAAGAATTACTGAAAATTAAGCCTGACTTGTGGAAGAACGTAGCAAACCAATTCCCAGAGACAGCTACCACTCACTCTCAAGGAGGTTCACACAAAAAGGTATGAGAAATACCCGTGCAAAGAATTGGAGATATGAGAAAGGGAGAGGAAGATAATACCTATCTTCCAATAACCCACCAAGGCTACACCACCAAAGCCATCCTAGATTGGGGTGTTGGAGTAGCCATCACTACCATTTTCTTATGGAAATGTTGTGGTAAGCCACCAGTAAGACCCACACGAATGAAGCTACAAATGGATAATGGACATATTGAGAAGCCATTAGGCTTACTAGAAGGGATATCTCTCACCACTTGTCGTGTAGAATTTTAGCACACCTTCGCCATTTGTGTGTTTGGGAAAAATCATGCTTAGTGGATGATATTGGGAAGACCATTCATGCGACAATTGCAAATTGTACAAGATTGGAGAACTAACTCTTTGTACTGGCAACATTTAGGAGTGACCATCAGAGTTAACCTCAAGGATTATTTCCATTGAGATGTACCCCCAATCTAGTGGAATATCATCCATAGGATGTTGGAAGAAACATAGTCTATGCATTATTTAGAATCAGATCCATCATGGTTGCATGACCACACTCATCTAAAGATGTTTAAGGTAGCTAAATGAGAGGAAGAACGATTGGAAGCCAAGACCTTAGGTTCAGAACGACATCCAAAAACTCCTCAGGACCCTGCTTATGCATCGATATTGTTTCCAGACAAGGAATTCGAGCCTCATGGTTGGGCACAGATCTCAGCTACCATGGATATAGCAGTGAATGAAGAGCAATGGACCCCTCACTATGATGAGGACGGATATGATTAGAGGAAGAGCCTATCTTAGAAGAATGCAAGGAACTGGCCCAAGAGCCAAACGAGACAAGTAACGAGGATCTATTGTCCATTATCATGGAACCCTTCTGCTCAATGGAAGAGGATCATCTCTACTTTGTGGAAGCCACTACCCCTAAGATTGTGAAGGACAATCAAAATGAACAACCCAAGTCACTCACAGAATGTAAAGAAAGTAAGCACAAAAAGAGGGAAAGAAACAAATAACCTAAGAGAGAAGAAGAAGAAGGACATCTTTTGGAAGTACTAGAGAGCTTTAAAAAATATGAAATAGAAGATACAAGAATTATGGTAAGAATGCCTAAACAAGAAGCGGCCGTTCGAAAAGTATACAATAATTGAGAAAAAACCAAAAAAGCAATAGTCACTACAAAAGAAGAAAAAGAAAAATGTACATACATAGGGCATGATTTGATGGAGGAAGAAGAAGAAGAAGAAGATTTAGTTGCCCTATTGCGAGAATATAGAGATGTGTTTGCTTGGAGTTACAAGGATTTGAAAGGAGTAGACCTAGATATATGCTCCCATAGAATTCCTATGACTCCTGAGGCCAAGCCTTCTACGTAGAAACCATACACCTATAATGATAATTATGCTGTCAAGATTCAAGAGGAGATAGATTGTTTGATAGAAGATGGATTTATTTACGAAATTGAACATACCGAATGGATATCCCCCATTGTGGTCATGCCCAAGAAAAATGGGAAAAATTGTGTGTGTATTAAGCTTAAAAAAGTAAATGCCGCCATGACTAGAGACAGTTATCCTCTTCCTATCACGGTGTCAGAAGTAGGGAATGCTCGCTTGATGGATCAATTCAACCACCTTGTTCAACGGCTCACGCAGGGTGATTTCTACCAATGCAGGTAATTTTCTAACACTAGGAGGAAGTTCATATTAGAAAATATTTTATTCAAATTTTCTTCATGTGGTAATAAGGTAACGAGATTCGGTTGCATAAATTAACATGAATCAATTTTGATTTTTTACCAAAGTGATTCATATTCATCTTTATCGTTATAAGACTTAATCATATATGAATACCGAATTTTCGAGGTAATGCTCTAGCCTTCGGATTAAAGCATATGTATCTCTATTCGTTTTAGAGCATCAATAAGATCTTAATAATAAGCTTAACAAAGTCAAATGTGATCATATCTTTTTTACAAGCATTGTTCAAGATGTTAATTACAAGGTTCGTCGTATAAACATAAGTTCACTCTGAATATATTTCAATTAACAAAATAAGTTTCAAAGTCTTACATGGCATGAATTTACCTGCAAGTTATCAATAGGATAATCAATAGTATCAATTGGTATGACTTTAGAATGCTTCAATGTAAAAATTCAGTGAAACAGACGGAATCAAAAGCTTTATATTCAAGAATCAAAGGATGTTACTGTGCAAACATCAAATCAATGCTAACCATCGTTAATGAGCTATCTTTCAACACTCAAAAGCAATTGTATAACCGTTCATGCAGAAAGAGGTCCTTTTTTTTAGTGTGAAATGATTCAAGAAATCACAATAGATCAAAACTCATAACTTACAGATGATCAGAGTTTCAATTTTCTTGTGCAATTTATTGATCAAGTTAATTTCCCAAAGTAATCATAATGTGCGCATATCTGTGATCACTCATCCATAAAACTCCTTCATCATAGTGAACGCCATGCTACAACAGATTTATTGTATTTTGCTTGGTATTCTTGGAGATGCCACTCGATTTTCATCATTAACAGTCATGACAGTGGTAAGGCGCGTTACCAGCTTCTCAGATAATAGCCAGTTTCACCTCTAGTCTTCGAATCTCTCTTCATCTCCATAGCAGTTGAGCATCATTCATGTCAGATTTCAATCATTAAAGATGACTCGTCTTCTTCTCCTTCGAATCGCTTGTATAATCTCACCA
Source organism: Ceratopteris richardii (assembly GCA_020310875.1). Taxonomy (NCBI): domain Eukaryota; kingdom Viridiplantae; phylum Streptophyta; class Polypodiopsida; order Polypodiales; family Pteridaceae; genus Ceratopteris; species Ceratopteris richardii. The sequence goes on from CM035406.1 coordinate 166,701,193, forward strand.
CCAATGTTGTATTTTGACGGTCTACCATGCCCTTCAATTTTGTATCTACACATCATACCTGTGTTTGCGGTTTTTAATGTTTTTTTTTGAATGTCTAATAAAATTTTTGACCTTATTTTACGGTAAAAAATGGCCAAAACGGGCAATACGACTGTCAAAAATCAACAACACAACACGGATCATGGAGCATGTCAGATATACTTCATCAAAGTTGCCAGTAGTTAAAGCATTAGTTGGCCTCCCTCTCGTAATCAGAGTTGTGCCTTCATAAAGATGTCAGATAATACAATCATTGACCTCCCTCCCGATTGTCCGCGCCAACATCTCTTCTTATAATCTTGTAAACTCTAAAATTAGAGTTGCGATCGCTGAAAAGTTATCCTGCTATTTTAATTAATTTGAAGAAAATTCGGTCGTTGTTTTTGTCTTTTGGAAAATCTGTAATTATAGAGAAGTAGAATATTCAATGTAGGCCTGAATTTGGCTAATGAAAGGTAAAAAGATGCCAACAATAAAGTTGTTTTCCATTTGATCACAATGGTGGAATATGAACTCATGACTTCATCATTAGAATTACGTCAACTTAGCCTATGTGTTTTTCAAGTATTCATTTGCATAGCAATATTGTTATCATATAAAAACCTTTTGAAGATCGTAAGTTGAGAAGGTCGCTCATCAATGGTCACCAATATCATCAAGTCTTTTGATCTCATCATTAAGAGTTTCAGATGCTAAAGAGCCATTGTTATGCTTGAGAATGAAGAACGATCCATAGAGAGTAGAGCCCTTCAAGTATGTTAACAATCAATGCTCGGAAGAGTAAATCTCTTCAACATCCACCCCCGCCAAATCTGCACATCATCTTGATGGGCCAACCCTCAAATTGGCTTTTTGCTTCGAAGATAAATTGACTTTTGATGGGAACATTGAATTTGAAATCATTTGTCAAGTGCATGGGAAAATAAGTAAAGTGCCTATGCAAGGTTGTATAATGTAGCCCTATCAATTGCATACTTTGAAAATGCATGGTCAAAATATGGTGCAAAAGATAAGGTATTTGATATTTGTAGATGAAGCATGTGTGCTCACTTTCATACCATGCTTTTATATGCATAAGTCATTTCCATCACTAAAAGTGCATGGGTAAAGCTCAAAATGTGTCTTGATGAAAGGTCATAAAGTGAGACCCTATCATACATACTTTAAGTGCATTTTGTTTTAAATCATGGTGCAAATGAGGTTAATGGTTTGTTGACGATGAGGTTTTTAAACTTTTTGAATTTGAAATTATATTTCATGCTATTTTTACAAGTGCAAAAAGATGTGCATCTATGGAATTTAAAGCAATGTGAATTTGCATCTTTTCATGCATACTCTAGGTGCAAAATACTCAAATGTAACAAATTGAAATAATAGTACCTCATTTACAGTGCCATTTCTTCACGTCACGTTCACTCTGTCGGAATTACAGGAATACTCGCTTGGTGGAAAGCATCATTAATGAGCTATCTTTCAACACTCAAAAAGCAATTGTATAACCGTTCATGCAGAAAGAGGTAGTTTTTCAGTGTGAAATGATTCAAGAAATCATAACAGATCGAAAATCATAACTTAAAGATGATCAGACTTTCAATTTTCTTCTGTGATCTATTGATCACGTTTTCCCAAAGTAATCTATTGATGTGCGCATATCTGTGAACACTCATCCATAAAACTCCTCATAGTGAATGCCATGCTACAACAGGCGTTCATGCGTCAACCATCAGAGATTTATTGTATTCTTCTTGGAGATGGCACTCGATTTTCATCATTAAACACATCGACAAGATTGTTATGTTGTTAAAACAGTCATGTCATTGGTTTTCAGCAGCAAAAGTGTGTCGATCATCATCAGATATCTTCAGAGCATCATCTCTGACTTCATCATGCACAGAGAATAATCAAAGTTGTTCTTAGAGTTTTTTAGAGTGTCGTTTGTAGACGTTGCCTTCTCTGCATGTTTCCCTCTCTTCAAAAGGGTAGTGCAGAGCAACAGAGCGATGCTTGGCACAACATCATCAAAATCAAACCCATGGTAGAAGACATCACGATATGAATTGGCCTTCCCATTTTCTCAGATTATAGCCACCAGTTCACCTCTAGTCTTTGAATCGCTCTTCATCTCCATAGCACTTGAGCATCATTCATGTCAGATTTCAATCATTAAAGTTGACTCCAGATGGCTCGTCTTCTTCTCCTTCGAATCGCTCGTCTCTCACCACAACACGGAGCACGGAGCATGTCAGATATACTTCATCAAAGTTGCCAATCGTTAAAGCGTTAGGTGGCCTCCCTCTCATAATCAAAGCTGCGCCTTCATAAATATGTCAGATAATACAATCATTGACCTCCCTCCCTATTGTGCGCGCCAACATCTCTTCTTATAATCTTGTAAACTCTAAAATTAGAGCTGCGATCGTTGGTCGCTGTTTCTGCCTTTTGGAAAATCTCTAATTATAGAGAAGTAGAATATTCGATGTAGACCTGAATTTGACTAATGAAAGGTAAAAAAATGCCAACAATAAAGTTGTTTTCCATTTGATCACAATGGTAGAATATGAACTCATGAGTTGATCGGTAGAAGTATGTCGACAGCCACGAGCCTAGACGTTTTTCAAGTTTTCATTTGCATAACAATATTGTTATCATATAGAAACCTTTTGAAGGTCACAAGTTGAGAAGGTCGCCCATCAATGGTCACCAATATCATCAGGTCTTTTGATCTCATCATTAAGAGTTTCAGATGCTAAAGAGCCATTGTTATGCTTGAGAATGAAGGATGATCCATAGAGAGTAGAGCCCTTCAAGTATGTTAACGGTCAATGCTCAGAGGAGTAAATCTCTCTGACAATGGAACATTTATTGGAATGAGTTGCGGGCAAGGAAGTCGACAACTTTCTTGATGGATTCTCAAGGTATAATCAAGTAGCAATTGCCCCTAGAGATCAACATAAGATAGCCTTTGCCACAAAGTGGGGCATATTTGCATTTTGTGTGATGCCATTTGGGCTCACAAATGCACCTTCCACTTTTCAACAATTAATGTGTCAAAGAACGGAATCTCTACAAATGAAGAAAAGGTTAGAGTTATTGCAAACATATCTAGGTCAAAAAATATGAAGAAGGTACAGGATTTCATGGGACATTGTGGTTATTATCAACGATTTATACACATATACGTGATCATTGCAAAGCTTTTGTACTCCCTTTCAACCAAATTTGAATGGAGGGATGAATGTGAGAAATCATTCAATGAACTCAAACAACACTTGTGTTCATCACGCATCTTAACTACACCAAATTGGAGTAAGCCATTCTATGTGCATGTTGATGCATCCAATTATTCCATAGGATATGTGTTGACACAACCCACAAATGAAGGCAATATAGATATTCCCATAGTTTACACAAGCAGACAATTAAATGTAGTAGAAAGGAATTACACCACTACGGAGCACGAAGGATTATGAATGATTTACATAGTTAAACAATTCAAGCATTAATTATCGGCGAATAAGTTCAAGTTCTTCACAGATCGTCAAGCATTTTTGTACTTAGTCAATAAGTCTTGTAACACAGGATGATTGATACGTTGGTTTCTATTATTAATGGAGTTCGACTTCGAAGTAGTAGTCAGGAAGGGAAATACCCACCTTCGAGACGATCACCTTCCACGGTTAACTACGAGAGAAGCTCCCCAAGGAATGGCAGATGAACTACCAGATGCATACTTGTTTAATTTTGAGGTAGTACCCAAATGGGCCAAGTCTATTTTTCTTATTCTCACATTTGGACCCAAGATCCTGGGATTAGGATCAAAGAAGGAGCAATCACCAAGTCACAAAGATACCAGATATTAGCAGGAAGCATATGTAAAGAAGATAATTAGAAAATTCTTGCTTTTTTTGTAGATGAGTCAAAATACAAGAATTGGTTGCAGTTAGCACATGTAGATGCATTAAAGCAACATCATTTGAAACACCATACATTGCACTTTGCATAGACTAGGAGTATATTAGCCACCTATGGAAGCATACATCTATAGGCTATGTAAAGAATGCCCAGTTTGTTGTGACAAACCCCCTGTGGAACATGCCATGCTATATCAGGTGTCCCTTACACTAGAATGGAGTGAACCAATAGTAACATACTTGAGGATGAATACATTCCCTCAAGGAATGACTTTAGCAAGACAACAAAGTCTAGAGGAGGAAGCTCGAGACTAGACACTCATTGGCGATAACTTGTACAAACGAGGGAGAGATGGATACTTGAGACAATGTGTTCATGAGAGTGATTATTTGAGCATATTAGAGACTACACACCAAGGTGTTACAGGAGGCCATTTTGGCCCCAACAAGATAATCAAGGCCATATTATTCGTAGGATATGGTGGCCCACTCTTCACATTGATGCACATACCTATGTTAAGAGATGTGATGTGTACCAAAGAACCTGATTTCCTACTCATAGAGATGAAATTCCACAGAAACCCATGATGGGAGGACGTGCATTCTCTAAGTGGGGTATAGACTTTTTAGGACCCATTAACCCCCCTACTTAAGGTACTCATGCTAAATACATCATAGTAGTGACAGATTATCTCACCAAATGGGTAGAGGCTAAGGCTATCAAAAATAATGATGCATACACAACTACAAAATTCTTATTTGAGAATGTCTTTATGAGTTATGGATTGCCTATAGAGTTGTTAAGCGATCAAGGAACCTACTTTCTAAATCAAGTTATTGAATATTTGTTACAAGATTTTATGGTGATTCACAAGAAATCTGCACCACATCATACTCAAGCCAATGGTGAGGTAGAAAGTACGAACAAGATCCTTTGTAATGTATTGATGAAACTCGTAAACAACAATCGTTGAGATTGGGACAAACAGTTACATCACGCTGTTTGGGCATATCAAGTGCCCTACAAGACCGTACTCAATGCAACTCCCATTCAGATGGTTTTTGGTCAAAATGTAGTACCCCCTTTGGAATTTTTGATACCTACTCTTAAGGTTGCACAAGAGCATCAATGGATCGGCCACGAATTATCATCAAGGATAATGGACTTGGAACGATTAGGAGAAACCAGGTTGAAAGCAACAACAGACATATATGCAGCCAAGAAGTGATATAAAGCCTATTTTGATGCACACGTGAAAGATAAAGGCTTAAAAAAAGGTGACTTAGTCCTAGTGTATACACTAAAACAGCACGCATGAAGGCTAGAGAAATGTGGTTATGGACCTATGATTATTAACATACTTTAGACAAGTGGATCAGCAATACAATTAGCCATACTAGAAGGAGAGATAATGCCTAATTACATTAGTGGCTATAGAGTCAAGCTTTACTAGGAACCTCTTATGGAGGATATGCTTAGAGGACTCACGTTGGCAAAGAAGCGCAAGGAGGAAGAAAAGAGAATACAAGAGGAAGCTCATGTAGAAGCTCTAGAATGCATTAAATGCATGAAATTAAGAAGGCAAGGACTAGGGAGAGAACATTATAACCATATCAAAGGCTCAAGGATAGATACTAGCACTGACAAAGAAAAACCGAGATATCCTATGGCCATGTGTCAAACAAAGTCAATTACTCATCCTAGCATAGTGGATAGGAGACCATTCATTACAGTCATGCTAAAAAAAGGCAACACCCACCATCTCCACCATATGATCTTGATTTTGATTCTCATCAATTAAGAAGCAAGAATGATACACAAGTCCAAGATCCAAGAAGTGATACATATGATGAACAAGCAAAGGGAAACCCTAATTTGGAAAAGGCCATGAAAGAAGAAATAGATGCATTGAAGGAGATGGACACTTGGGATTTGGTTCAAATATCACCCAATCAAAAGGTAATTGGTTGCATATGGGTATATAAAGTTAAACAAAACTCACATGGATCATTTTGTAGGTACAAGGCAAGATTAGTTGCCAAAGGATGCTTACAAACTCATGGTATACACTATGGGGAAACATTCTCACCAACTGCAAAGATGACTACAATCAGAACATTGATAAGTGTAGCTAGTGCACGAAATTGGAGACTCCTCCAACTCGATGTAAAAAAATGTATTCTTAAATGGTTGGATAAGTGAAGAGGTAAACATGTCACAACCACCAGGTTTTGAAAACCCTAATCATACATCTTATGTTTGCATATTTAAGAAAGTATTGTATGGATTAAAACAAGGTCCTAGATCTTGGAATTACAAGTTGGTTACATACCTTCAAGATCAAGGGTTCAAACCTAGCAACTCAAGTCTTCTCTATTCATCAAAAGGAATCACGATGAGGTTATCTATCTATGTGTATATGTAGATGATATTATTTATGTGTATATGTAGATGATATTATTGTGACAGGTGATGATCTAAATGGCATTCAAAGGATCAAGAGACACATGCAAGAGGAGTTCAGAATTAGTAACTTAGGTGAGCTCACATATCTCGTAGGTATGCAAGTGATTTATACAAATAAAGGGATGTATCTAACTCATTGAAGACCTACTTTGCAAGTTGAGAATGGACAACACAAAGCTTGTAGGTACACCTTCGAAAATGAACGATAAACTAAGTGTTTATGAAGGTGAGCATATTGATGATCCTAAAGAGTATCAAAGCTTAGTTGATAGCTTGATATATGCTACTCACACAAAACCAGACATATCATATAGTGTGGGAGTGCTTAGTTAGTTCATGCACTGACCTAGAAGGCCACACATGGATGTTGCAAAGAGAGTACTTAAGTACCTCAAAGGGACACTTAATGAAGGTATCTATTATCCTTATTCTTCAGATTTGGACATCCAAATCTATTCAGATGCAAATTGGGCAAGAGCAAAGGATAATAGAAGAACTACCTCTAGATACTTAGCATTTGCAGGTTCAAAATTGGTGTCATGGAGTTCCAAGCAGCAATCAATAATTGCTTTATCTTCAACTGAAGCAGAATATAGAGGCCTAACTATTGCAACTCAAGAAGCTATATGGCTCAAGGAGTTGTATCCAGATTTGGGACTTGTAAGTTCCAAACCTTACTTATTTGGAGATAATGTAAGCTCCATGCATCTAGTTTCAAATCCAACTTTTCATGCAAGGATGAAGCACATAGAATTCCATTACCATTTTGTTAGGGAGAAGCTTATGGCAACGGAAATTGACATTTCATTTGATCCTACTGAGAAGTAAATAGCAGACATGATGACAAAAACACATGATGGGATAAAGCTTTGTAGATTCAAAGCTATTGCACGTATTCAACATATCAGAGAATGAAGAATAAAGCATACTTTAGCTTGAGGGGGATTTGATGGAACATCAAGATTTCATTATGCTTTAGGTGGACATAATCTTCATCAAATCCATCATTTGAATAATGCAATATATACTCCTTGTCGAGTTTTATTTGCATTCATTTATTGTATTAAGAGTTTGATCATACGATCACCTTCTTAAGTAATTTCTAAAGTATTTATCTTTGTAAAAGGAAAGATTAAAAGGCCTAAAAGTCATGAGTTAGAATGGTTGGGATTGATTCTCAATCAATTAATCAAAAAGAAGATATGACTTCAACTTTCTCCTTTCCTAGATTGTAGGAAAAGATTCCAATCAATCTAAACTAGCAAACCTATCTAAATTCAGATTCAAATCCATGAAGAAAAGACGTGTTCATATCATCAAGAGTATATATAAAGACTCCAAAATATTTTTACAAAAATTAGATTGTTTATTTGAAGTAATACATATACTCTTTCATCATTACTTGGTGCCATTTCTGTTCTCTGCTCCTTCTTCCTCAAACACAGTCAACTTGCAGAGATTTTTGCTCTCTCTACAAAGCTCCAAATCCAATTTTTAAGCATCCATTATGAAGATGCAACTTTATAGTTTTTGAATACAAAGTTTTAAGTCATTTGTTCATTACTTTTAGAGAAATTCAAGTTTTTTAGTCTTGGGGTCCTTCTTTGCACATCCCTGAAAAATTAGGATGACAGTACTTCAGTGTTAAGGTGATTGTTTCTTCTATAGTCATTATAAATTACGGAATTTATGCATTTTAGCAAGACAATCCTATGTATGACACTCCCTTAAGAGGAAGTTTTCCAAATGTTACTCTGTTGGTTGCTCTTAGTGTTTGAAGTCATAACTTCCATCCATTTTTAGTATGTTTTTGTGAGCTAGTCAAGGTGCAAGTTATCTATTTTGCAGCAGCTTGTTCTTGTTGATGTTCCAAAAAACCTATTGGGTTCTATTTAACTAAACAAAAGCCTACAAGGTCTACTTTACATATCCAAAGAAGGGTTGTTCCTATGCTCGTTTGCTAGACAAAGTTCACCACTTAACAGCTCAACTTTCCAAGCCTCTCAAAGCTTCTCCAACTTCTTTCAATGGTATCAGAGAAAATTCAAGATGGGAGATGGCTTTCCATCAATGATTGAGAAGCTTGATAGACACAGTTGTGCTGCTTGGAAAATTAGAATGGAGGCTTATTTGCAAGGAAGAAATCCATATGGGATTGTATCGAGTGATGAAGCAATGCCTATTCCAAGATCGAAAGGAGGACCTACTCAAGAGGAAACAAATAAGCTCACACTTTGGTGTGCAAAGAATGCTCAAGCAAGGTAAGAATTACCCAATTCTATCTCTGATTTTCTGTTACCACATATTAGAGGATGCAAGACATCTCAAGTAACTTGGGATGCCTTAGAGACTTTCTTTGCTGCTAGTATAAAGGCAAGGAAGAACCATCTTTTGAACGAGTTCAACCAAATGAAGAAGACTCCTAAACAGACCATCATAGAGTTTGTTACAAAGGTCAAGGAAGTTGCTAATCAATTGGCATCCATTGGAGAACTGATTGAAGAAGAGGCCATCATGTAGGCAAATTCTCAATGGGATTAGAGGTGGCAAGCAATGGCAATCTCTCACCACAGCCTATGATCTCATCATGGATGTGCGAATTCCAGACTTCAACATCTTTCTTGGAAAACTCTTCAATCAAGAGGTGAACAATGGCATAAAGGAAGGTAAATCCTATCATGGTAATTTAACTAGTGTTCTATATGCAAATAAGAAGGACAAGAAGTTGAAAGGCAAGAAGAAGAAAGAAGATGAAGAGGAGACTTCCCAAGCTAACTTTGTAGGCAAGAGCAAGTGGAAAGGGAAGAAGAAATGACCAAAGCATGACAAAAACAAAGGTCAGAATGTTCAGCATTGTGCCATTTGTGATAAGACCAACCACACCACTCACAATTGTTGGATCACCAACAATGTGACAAACACATTACATTGTTGTAGGGTATCTCTCACATACACTAATGTGGTGAATGCTTTTGAGCAAAAACTTTTATCATAGCAACCAGCCCAATCTGAGTCAGAAAAAGCATGCAAATCTGGCGGTAGTGATCCCCCCTTGGGATAAAACAACCCAAGAAGCCGAGTACCACTCAAGTAGCGAAAGATGCGGTTAATCGCTTTCCAATGCGTGACTCCTGGGCAATGCATAAACCTGCTCATCTGTGAGATAGCAAATTGAATATCTGGCCGAGTAATGCATAAGTAAATCAAGCATCCAACAGCCTGCTGATAGAGAACAGCATCAAATGCATCTCCAGCATCATGAAGACTCAATCGTAAACCTGTCTCCATAGGAGTGGCAATAGGCTTACAGTCTTCAAGGCCAAAACGCTGCAATAATGTGTCAATATATTTCGTTTGACACAAAGCCATTCCACCATCAACGTGCATAAACTGAATGCCCAAATAGTGATGCAAATGCCCCAAATCAGACATCTCAAATGAGGCATGCAAATCAGCCTTAAAATCAGCAATATGTGTCTCAATAGGACCAGTGAGCAGCATGTCATCAACATAGACAACAATGATCAGAAGCACATCATTAGCACGTTTAACATATAAGGTGCTTTCAGTTGGACTATTCTCAAAACCATGTGCAATCAGATAGGCATGCATCTTCTCATACCAAGCACGTGGTGCTTGCTTTAAACCATATAATGCCTTCTTTAACCTGCAAACCTAGTTTTCATGCCCTTTCTGCACAAAGCCACGGGGCTGAAAAACATACACTTCTTCATGCAAGTCACCATTCAGAAATGATGTTTTAATGTCCAACTGATGTACATTCCAACCATGATGGGCTGCAAGTGCACAAATGCTCCGAACAGTAGTCATACGGCATGTAGGTGCAAAGGTCTCATCAAAATCAATGCCTCTTTCCTGTGCATAACCCTTTGCAACAAGCCTAGCCTTATACCTGTCAACTGTACCATCAGGTTTACGCTTCAGCTTGTATACCCACTTAGTGCCAATGGCCTTCTTGCCAGGAGGCAAGTCACATAAAGACCATGTACCATTCTTCATTATAGCATCATATTCAGATTGCATAGCAGCCATCCAATTTTCTGAATTTTGTGCTTCATCAAAAGAAACAGGCTCATTCTCATCACAGAGACTAGATGCAGCCATAGCATAGCAATCTGATGCAAAGGAGGCACTATGAGAGCCTGAACGAGTACGATATGACAAAGGTGCATCTAATTTGTTGTCACGCAAAGTCTGCACCAGCCATTTTGGAATAGTTTTTGCCTGCTCAATATCAGCTCTCTCATCAACAAGTGCATCATGTAAATCTGCATCAGAAATGGAATGATCTACATCATCATATGAAACCTGCAAAGGCTGAGAAGTTGCCTCATTAGGACCAGCACTAGCCTGTCCACCTGTAAAAAGAGGCATCAAAGTATCATACATGTCTTTGGAGCTAACAGATGTCTCCTTAGTACATGAAAGCAATGGCTGAATAGCATCTTCCACAAAGACAACATCACGGCTAACCAAAATGCGTTTAGTCTGTGGATGATGCAGACGATAGCCTTTACTTTCAGAACTGTACCCAACAAAAATACATTTTACTGCCTTATCATCCAATTTTCTGTGATGTTGTTCAGGCACTAATGCATATGCCAAACAACCAAAAACACGCAGATGAGCAACAGATGGCTTGCGGTCATGCCAAGCCTCATATGGAGTGATAGACTGCAATGCTTTAGTGGGACACCTGTTCAGTACATATGCTGCACACATGACAGCCTCAAGCCAGAAACCATGTGGTAAAGCCTGACTTTTGACCATGCACCTCGCCATCTCCATGAGTGACCTGTTCTTTCGTTTCGCAACTCCATTCTGTTGAGGTGTATACGACACTGTACACTGGTGTTTTATCCCACGTTCAGCCAGAAATGTATTAAAATCTGAAGACATATATTCCCCCCTCGATCAAAACGGAGGGTGCCCATTTTACATGCTGATAGATTTTCAGCCAAAACCAAAAACCGTTTGAAGCACATGAACACTTCGGACTTTGCTTTGAGTGGATATACCCATGCATGCCTGGAAAAATCATCAATGAAAGTCACGAAGTAAAGGTAATTTCCAAAAGAGGGTGTCTGCATAGGACCACAGACATCACTATGTACAAGCTGCAATTTCTGCGTAGCCCGAACTGAACCATCTTTTGGAAAGGAAGAACGCTGCATTTTGCCCAAAATACAGCCTTCACAAACATGTTTTCCAGGTGCCTCAAGTTTGGGCAAAGAGGACACCATTTCAGATTTCTGCAGGCGTAACAAACTAGCAAAATTCAGATGACCAAAGCGTGCATGCCAAAGCTTTGCATCTGACATAGCCTAAGAATCATGAATTGCACATGCCGAATCATTCACAGATCTTTCATAGTCTATGAGCTTATACATCCCACGACATAAAATGCCAGAAGCAATAATCACATCGCCATTTGAGAGATCATGGACTGTACACCTGTCATCAACGAATTTCACAACCAAGCCAATCTTGGCTAATGCAGAAACTAATAACAGGTTCTTTTTGATCCCTGGCACAAATAAAGCATCTGACAAAGTGAAAGAACTACCATCAGCAGTAGTCAGAATGATCTTACCAACTCCCATAACAGGATAAGAGGAGTTATTGGCGCATGTGACAGTATTCCCTGTAGGGGCAGGCTCGAGTGAAGAGAAGAAACTGCGCTGCGAGGTAATATGTTTGGTCGCCCCACTGTCAAAGTACCAAACATCTGAGTCTACTGCAAACATGCACTGATCATGAGAAGATGGGTCAAAACTGCAAGCAGTAGTAAACGCCCATTCTTCTTCCTGCACAAGATTTGCAGACTCTGTTTTTGGTGTAGAGGCCTCTGCAACAACCATTTCAGCCTCTTTCTTCTTTGCCTCTTTAGCAGCCAGTTTTGGACAGTTCTTTATAATATGATCATTTCCTTTACAGTACTTGCAGAACAATTTCTGCTTTTCTGATTTCTTCTCATCTTTATCCTGGTTCTTCGATTGTGCAGCATTTGCAGATTTCTGCTTACTAGTAGAAGAGCTCCATTTTCCTTTGCCCTTCTGACTAGCCAAGAAAGCTTGATCTGCAACACGCATAATGGACCTGTTCTGCCTGGACTGATCTTCCTGCAACAGAACAGAGACTAATTCCTCAAATGACAAGGCATTCGGATTGCCTTTCATCATCAACCGAAGAGTAGAGGCAAAACTCTGATATGAATCAGGAAGACCATTCAGAACGGTCTGCACAAGTGAGCTATCTGGTATAACTTCATCAGCAGAAATCAATTGTTCCTTCAGGTCTTTGATCTTTGTAAGAAAATTGTCCATAGAATCACCTTCATTCATGTGCTCACTCTCCAACTGTTTTCGGAGGTAAGCAACACGAGCCTCATTCCTAGCCTGGTACAAAGTGGTAAGTGTATCCCAAGCATCCTTTACTGTTCTGCAAGAGCGAATGTGAGGAATAATGGCACATTTGACAGACAAAGCTATCAATGCATGTGCCTGGGCATCTCTGCCATCCCAACGAATCTGCTCCGTAGTAGGTGCAACAGAAACAGCAGCACGAACAGGAATCTGCGGAATATCATCTTCGACACCATCTTCATCAACTCCAACACCTGTATTTGCAGTACCTGTCGTCACAGGTGTAACAGGATGTCTTTCAACACCCTGCACAATGTTCCACAATCCTTTTGCAACCAGTACATGTCGCATCATATAAGCCCATAATGGGTAGTTGGTACCATCCAACTTATCCTCAACAGCCAACATACGGAATACATCACTGCTTTCAGCCATGGCCAGTGACTAAAATACCTTGATGCAGAAAATTGATTGTATCTCAAAAAGTTGAACGGAACTGCCCAGACAAGTTCTGCTAGACCTGTAGCAGACTTCGAGAAGCTTAAACTGGCAAACAGAAACTGGTATATACCTTTGGCACAAAAGGATGAAATAGCCTGCACAAGCGCTGCGATAGTGCGTTCGGAGGAGTGTCGACGCCGCCCTAGAAGAAGCGACGATCTGCTCTGATACCAATTGTTGGAGATAGACGTCTGCGGAAGCACGCGAACAGCACAAGGAAGAAGAAGAAGCTTGGAGCACAAACACACAATACTGAATGTATTACTAGAGAATGTACAAAGATAAGTAGCCCATCAGGGCAATAGGCCTATATACAAGCCGGGGGAAAAAAACCTCCTAAAGAGGGAAAAAAGTGCCCCGACGGTCCTAGAGTGTTCACACACATCACTACCTAAATATATCAACACTTTGTACCAGCCTTGATGCACTTCAAAGTTATAAAGTAGGCCCTTTCAGCTTGCAAAAGACATCAAGAAAGTACCTATATACTTTGGAGTTGATGCTTGAAACAATTAATCCAAAACAGACTAGTTCAAGAATGACTAGCGTTGAAAAACTTTCTATTTAAGTCCATACATCTCCTGTTCTTTTGCTCAGAGCTCACAACACAGTAACAATTGGAAAAATTCCTTTTGGGTGAATTCAATTAGCTTAGATAGCTAATGATTACAAGTGGAATCATTTAAAATGGTCAACTATGCTCTGAGAAATAACTTTAGCAAATCAGATCTTACCCCCGATTTTTTTAGGAACAACTAGTAGATGAGCAATGAGCACTTCGAAAGTGATTTCTCCCTGATGCCTGAACCGAATTCCCTGAAATTTTTATAGCACAAGACAGACTTCAAGCAAGTTCCCACAAGCCAAAGATTATCTAAAATGGTTGCATATTCATTGAGATATGACTAGAAGAAGTTGACTGTTCTGAGTAGTCATAGCAAAGAAGTAGATAGAGATGATCAATGAACTATATGTATTATAGAACATAATTGTACAAAGTCATTGGCATTGTAATGATGCTCAATGATTATGAATTGAGTGATCTATAGTGTGAGCTACTCAAGTTCTACAAGTGCTCAAAGAATGAGCTCTAAATGAGGCACATTGTGAGATCTTACAAGGTCTCTTTATGTGTGTTTCTTCTAAGTTTAAATTAAAAAAATCAAACTTTGGCTCCAATCGAAAGGTGACTCCAATGCTTTAGGAGATATTCCCTCAACTTGAAGTCGTAGCTAATATTCCTCCTAACTCCAGGAGTTATAAGCTTTTGCAAGATTCTCCAAAGAATTAATGTTTTATAATGGTAAATGATCAAGTAGTTACAAGCCATAGTTCACATGAATCATCAAGTGCTAGTTTCACACAATGTCTTCCATGCTAAGCCAAATACATAAGCTTGAACATTTGCAACAACAGCTCCCCCTCAAGCCAAACATCTTGGCTTGTATTGCTTCATCAATCTTCTTGAATATCCTGTAATCCAATCATGGTTTTAAATATGCAAAGCTTAGTACCATCAAGTGCTTTGGTTAACAAATCAGCACAGTGCATATTTGTAGATACATATGCTAGTTGAATCTCTTTGCTCAAGAGTTTCTCTCTATAGTGATAGTGCACTTCTATATGCTTAATTCTTGCATGATCAATAGGGTTGGTTGTAAGATGCAAAGAACTAGTGTTATCACCAAAGATCATTGGTGAATGAGTGTGAAGTCCCAAATCTCAATAGAGCATCCTAATCCAAATAGCTTCTTGTGTAGCATTTCCTAATCCCCTGTATTCATCCTCTGTTGAAGATAGAGCAATAGTTGGTTGCTTTTTAGAAGACCATGAGATGGGTTTATCACCTGCAAAAGATAAATAACCAGAAGTACATGTTCTATCATCTTTACATCCTGCCCAATCTGCATCTGAGTACAACTTTATGTCCAGTGGGTACTTCGAAATTCCTTTAGCAGCTTCCAAGTGAGGTGCTCTAGGTTTATGCATGAATTGGCTCAGAACACTTACTCCATAACATATGTCAATCCTGGTTAATAATAAATCATAGTTTAGACTCCCAACTATGCTTTGATAACCTGCAATGTCTTCAAGAAAATTACCTTCATGAGCACTCAATTTATCATTTAGCTCCATAGGGGTGCTAGCTACTTTTGCACCCTCCAAGTGGAACTTCTTCAACATGTCCTGCACATGTTTCCTTTGAGTGATGTAGATTCCAGAGTTAGTGTATACCAACTCAAGTCCAAGAAAGTATTCCAGAAACCCTAGGTCACTGATCTTAAACTCCTACATCAACTGATTTTTTATTTGTTTGATGCCATTGACATCATTACCTGTAAGAATGATGTCATCCACATATACACATAAGTATATCACTTCTAAGTTACTCCTCTTGATAAAGAGAGAAAAATCTACTTTGCTCATCATGAATCCTTGGTCTTGAAGATAGGTTGACAGCCTATGTTCCATGCCCTAGGTGCCTGCTTCAAACCATAAAGGGATTTCTTTAATTTGCATGCATGATTTACCTTGCTTGGATCTTCATAGCCAAGATGTAAACCTCCTCTAAAATCCACCCATTGAGAAATGCATTTTTCACATCTAGTTGATACATATTCCAATTTCTAGATGCAGCTACACTTACAAATACTCTGATGGTTGGCATCTTAGCCAGTGGTGAAAAAGTTTCTTCATAGTCTACTTCATGGGTTTGCGCAAAACCCTTAGCCACAAGCCTAGCTTTGTACCTGTTTATGGATCCATTTGAGTTCCTTTTGATTTTTTAAATCCACCTAGGACCAATTACCTTCATTGATGCTTTCTTAGGTACTAGCTCCCAAGTGTCATTCTCTTGGAGTGCTTCTATTTCTTCATCCGTAGCCTCCTTCCATTCTTCTTTGGTACTTGATTCTTCATATGAAGAAGATTCTTCAAGTGATGAATCCTTAGCAAGATAAATAGAATTCTTAGGGACTAATGAAGTATCATACCCATATCTAATTGGCTCCTTACTCTCTCTTTGTGATCTCCTTAAGGCTTGGTTGGATGACTCAAGTATGTCCTCCAACCTCTTCATCTTGACCTTGCCTTTTGATTTCCATGTTTTAAACTCTTCCAAGTTGATGGTGTCCTCACCATCTGATTTGATGTCTTCGATTGTGTTTGGCTCCTCCTTAGTGAGGCTTGGAAATTCTTCTTCCAAGTCATATGGCTATTTGACCTTCCTACATTCACTTTCAAACCAAGAGTCATTCTCATCAAACACAGCATCTCTACTGACCATAAATCTTTTGTTGGATGGATTATAAAGCATGTACCCGTTTTGATTTATATCATACCCTATGAAGATGCATTTCTCTGTGTTAGGGTCTAAGTTACCTCTGATTTGAGATGGAACATGCACATAAGCAACACAACCAAATATTGTGCAATGTTCAAGTGATGGTCTCCTACCATTCCATGCTTCATAAGGGGTCATAGCATAAAGGGACTTAGAGAGTAACCTATTAATAAGATAAGTGGTAGTAGAAACAGCCTTTGCCCATAAGTAACTAGGCAACTTCTTTTCATTTAGCATAAATCTAGCTACTTCCACAATCAATCTGTTCCTCCTCTCTGCTACTCCATTTTTCTCACGAATATATCTAGTTGTGATCTCTCCCTTGAGTCTTGCAAAAATGCATCAAAATCATTGGAGAAGTACTCACCTCCTCCATCTGACCTTATCCTTTTTGAACTCTTTCCTGTTAGATTTTCCACAAGTGCAAGATACTTTTTGAAACAACTGAACACTTCATCTTTATGTTTCATGAAATACAAGATAGTCCACCTACTGAAATCATCAATAAATGACACATAGTGCCTTGAGACTAAAATTGAAGGATCCTTGCTTGGTCCCCATACATCTGTGTGGACAAGTTCCAAATAATCCTCATGCATATAGCCTTTCTTTGTGAAGGGTAACCTGTGTGATTTACCAAACTGACATGCACCACATTTATAGATCATATGTTGCTTGGATACATTAGGTATCCCAAGTACACATTGATCTCTACAAATCTGCTTCAATGTTCTCTTTCCAATGTGTCCTAGACTTTTGTGCCATATCTCTAACTCAAACAAGGTTTGATCCTTATAATTATAAAGTGCAATGTTTCTAGTGTCCTCAAGCTCAAATGTAAACAATCTACCCATTTTCTCTCCCTTTGCAATTCTCATGAATCCATGTTGGGGGTCCTCCACAAAGGCTCCAAATTTATTGAACCTGACCTCCAAACCCTTTTCTACTATCTGTCCAACACTCATAAATTTTTTTGTAATAGTAGGTACATAAAGAACTCTGCTCAACAGATTCCTATTCCCATCAAAAGTTTTGACATTTCCTAGCTTGACAACTCAATGCTGGGTATCATCACCTTTCTGCACTTGGTGCTTTCCCTTGGGCTCTTCAAGATCAAAAAGGAGAGCTATATTGCCTGCTATATGGTTTGAACAACCTAAATCAATATAGAAGAGGTGCTCATCATTCATACCTTGTTTTGAGGTCATGTTCATAATGAGAAGAGAATCTTCTTGATCCTCTATATAGTTATTGAAGTTTTTTCTTGATTTGTATCCTCCTTGATAATTGTTGTTGTAATTGTTGTTGTAGCCATGGTTGAAACCTTGATTATGATTGAATCTTCCGCTTGATTGTGAGTAGCCACCTCTTTGGAATCCTCTTCCTCTCTGGTTCTTGAAGTTCCTATAGCACTCATCTATTGCGTGATTAGACAGTCCACACATATATTGCATGAGGGAGATTTGAAAGGTCTCCCCCTACATTGCTTACCTCCTCTGCCCCTTCCTCTTGAATTCCTACCTCTCCGTGCATAGTTAGCTTGAGAAGTAGCACCTTCATCTTCAAACTTTTCGCTCTTTCCTTTATCATTAGATTTTCCTTTATCTCTATAGAGGGCAGAAGAATTGTTACCTCTTGATGGCTCACCATTTTTGTTGAGCTTGGCCTCATGGCTGAGAGTTTCCCCATGAGAGTGGTTAGATCAGGGATTTGCATATCCATATAAAGATCCATTGCAGTTGTGAAAGATTCCCACTTATCATCTACCTTGATGCCATTGATTATCTGTCTCACTATTTTCTTCCTTCAGTCTCCTCTCTTATGCTTGGCAATTGATCAGCCACATCCTTCAGCTTAGTCACATACTCTGAAACATTCTGCCTAGGTTGCTTCTTTTGGGTAGTAAACTCCATCCACAATTGATATGTCGTAGCTCTTGTATTGGAAGAAAAGTATGAAGATAGAGTATCCCAAGTCTCTTGGGAAGTTTTGCAATTCCTAATATGAGGAAGAAGGAATTCAGAGATAGAGTTAAGTAGATATGACCTAGCTAAAGCATCTTTGGCACACCATGAGTTGAGTCTTTCTTGCTCCTCTCTTGTATGTTGATCTTTGCTTCTGAATGTGGGCATCTCCTCATCAGGTGATATGTATCCATAGAGACTTCTTCCTTGTAGATAGGTCTTCATCCTCAAAGACCATGTTGGATAATTATTCCTGTCGAGTTTTTCAATGAAAGAAGGAAAATCATCTCCCATTATACCTCAACTTGCTCTGATACCACCGTTGGAAGAGATGGATGGATACCTCAAGGAAGTGAGGTGGTGCTGCTAAAACTTTCTTTGTACCAGCCCCGATGCACTTCAGAGTTATAAAGTAGACCTTTTTAGCTTGCAAATGAGACCAAGAAAGTACATATGTACTTTGGAGTTGATGCTGCTCCAAGCTTCTTCTTCTTCTTCCTTGTGCTAATCGCGTGCTTCTGCAGACGTCTAACTCCAACATGTCTTAATTTGACAGGTATAAAATATTACTACCCATGCCATGCTTTCGTTTTTACGAGATTGTTGAATGGGTGTATATTTTCCTTTAACTATTTGTTTATAAATTACAATATCTTGTGGATTTTTCTATTATATCTTGATAATTCCTAATCTCAACTTTGAGACAATTGAGGAATATGCGTATCTAGGTCTATAAAAAATGACAAGATTTACATATTGTGCTAAGTTATTATAATTTCTTTATCAAACAATAAAATCACATTGTCAAAGGTTTAGCTCAACGATACTTTATATCATCAATGAAGTTTTGTATTATACCTACTACCTTATCAGAGTTGGCACGATAGAGTTTCTTTTGATTTGATGCTCGTTCTTTTGTTCATTGAAGATAAGACCCAATATTGAAGAAGAGAGAGGCATCAATTAATTGTAAGGGACGAGCTTGAAGGAATTCAAAGTAGTTAGTGTATAGGGGGACCAACAATAATGCAGGTATATATTTTTTAAGTATAACTCTCTCTTTAACTAAAGAAGATCATATGAGGTCTGTCTACCAAATCCTAAAAGACGCATGCTAGAAAAAGGTAAGATAAACCTATTATTGCAACAACATCCTTGAGATAGGAAATTGGTTGGGAATAGACAAAGAGAGTGGCACATTTCTAAAGGATTTTGAAACAATCCACAACCCTAAGAGTACTAATAAAAGCAAGGATATTCAAAGCCACTAGAAGGCCATAAGAAATCTTGAATCAAGTAAAAACATTTCCCTAGGGCTTCTAGACGTTGTTGCCAAAATAAATGTGTTATTGAAGAGAGTTCTCATCCTCCGAGAGCTCCACAAAACAACCAAGCAAGAATACATTCTTCTAAAACAATTTCTCTATCAACCAAGGACATCATCCTTGTAAAAGTGTACAAATCTTGGAAATTTTATATCAATAGTGATCCTAGAAGATTCCAAGAACTTGGGAAAACGTCCATAAGGACTTAGAGTTAGGGGAAAGAGGTGTTTTCCAAGAAGATTTACATATTCTCTATGTGCTTCATTAGTAAATTGTGATAGTGTCAAAAGTTCTAAACACATACATTATACCTCAGGAGCTCAAGAAAGTTGAGAGGACTTGTAAACTTCAAAGGATCACTCATAAAAGCTCATTCTAGACCAAGTAATTTCCCTACATTTGGAAAAGTTTGGGTTCTTCAAGGACCACTTATTCTTCCACATTAGTGGAAAGGGATTAGCTCCACCCATGCTTTGACTTTGGCCTTAAGTGAGTGTGGAAAAAGAGTAATATGTCAATTTTAGATTTGAAAAGTGAATAAGTACCGTTATCTCTCCTTTAGATCCTTCTCTTTCCCATTTATTGTTTTGTACTTACAAAATGACTTCAGCTCAAGCTTACAGATATTATGGGAGATCTATTAAGAGAATTTCCATTCTCTCCCTAAAATTGATTTTTTGTTTCTTTTGAAATCACTTAATGTTAGAAGCTTGTAAATTCTTTTTTCCTAACGTTTTAAATCATTCCTAGCAACTCTGAAAATATCAGTACTAAGCCTCTCTCTTTTTCTTGAGATTTCTCCTCTCAGCACTATTCACTTTCTCATATCTTCTCTATCCACAAAATTGAGCTCAATGTCTAAGCATCAACAAGAACGAAGTTGAGTTAACCCAACTACAACTCCATGGATGCAAGGCATCAGAACTATGGAGCGTTGGCAAATTATATCCTTTTTACCCTCTTGCAAGTTGTTCACCATCATTTCAAAATGTTACATCATCGTTGTGATACATTGATGATGGATACAATGGTATGCTTGGATATTCCATGCAATTACAACATTTCTTCAATAGGAAGCATGGAAGAAGAGTTATCAAATTGTAGCTAAGCTACAAAATACCAAAAAAGAGATGAATCTTCTACAGGAAAGGGTCAAACCATAATTACGAAGGAGAATAAAAAACTTAATCTTGAATTAAGGAATGAGCAGTGGAATTGAGCAAAGCTTGTTGAAAAAATGTGTGATAGGTTTTTCCAACTTAGGACTATGGCATGTAATATGAATCATCATATAGATCATTTTAAACATTTTCTTGTTGATTGTAAGCTACGAAAGAGAAAGCCTCAACACATAAAATCTCCTTCCAAATTAGAGGAGCCATGAAGAACAAATTATGAAGAGCAAGGTAAATGTTGTCTTTAGGTTTTACTTTATTTTTTATTACCACTAGAGTAGTACTGATGACACACATAGAACCTCAAGACATTTTGTAGATGATTGAGAACCCATCAAATAGTTATCAAGAATAAATTCTAAAAAGAATTTGTGGTCTTGATAACACCATGATAGATATTGGACAATTTGTGTTATCAAGAATAAATTCTAAAAAGAATTTGTGGTCTTGATAACACCATGATAGATATTGGACAATTGTGATGTAACATGTATAAGTCAAAAGGGGTACCCACAACTTTTTAATACTATACTAATGCACATATATCAAAGGGATTTATATGTCCCCTACTTCCAACATTATTCTGTGTGAGTATGGCTTTGAAGGAGTCCAATTCAGACGTTGCAAGCTTGATTGGTGGACATAAATATGTTGAGGTTTCATTATAGTTTTTGAATTTCATTATTATGAACACAATAATGTTTATCTTAATGTTGAAAGAATAGTAAAAGCAATGGTTCAGTAATATTGAGTTACAAAAGAGGAGTGCAGTGGTAAGTTAATCTTTGTTTCAAAGGTGTATGAATGCCAGATTGTGAAGCGACAATGTTTAGAAAGAATTAGCTTGAAAATCATCAATAGAGCTTTGAAGGTTGTGCAATCAAAAGAAGACATTGGCAGCCATAAAATCACTCATACAGCTAAATTGGAATAAAATAAGAGAAGCACATATGATGGCTTGCCTCCTTTGGATTGCACCATGATAACCATGAGATTTTATCATGGTACTTACATCGAACAAGCATTCCAAGTACCATAGAGCATCAAGAAGAATGTTTGCTTGAAGTTAAAGGGGCTTGAAAGTTTAAAGTCAATTGGCATATGGCAAGAGATCTCAATACACTAAAATGCATGTTTGGTTGGAAGCTAGGTGCAAATAGAAGACATGCATGTCTCTATTGTATCCATGGTAGGTTAGAAGATAGTGCCAAATGCAAGAATAAAAAACAAGATGGGTTTGAAAGTCAAAAGCTCAAAACAACACAAAAGGGATTAGGCATGATGCGAAATTGTGCTTATAATGGGAAGAAATAGGTAAAATGGTCTTGAAGGTATTCTAAGTTGTGATCACAGTATACCTCCAAGATGACATGAAGATGAACAGAGTTGGAATCCTATCATTAACATTCCTTTGACGAAAGTAATTTTATGTGTGTTAGATGTCAGACTCAGAATATTGGACAAATTTTTGAGGCTACATATAAACTATGTTTGGATCATGGAACCTTCATATAGGTGGCAACAATGCATTTAGAAGTTTGAGGATTTAATGTCAAACATAGGACTACATCATGGTGTAGAGAAACTTGTCAGCGATTCTAAATACTATGGCTCAACACAAAATAATTAAGAAAATTTGCATGGGAGTAAGTCAAGGCATCCACTATCTAAATATTTCATGTCAAATAGCAATAAAGAATTCAATTTATGTAAAGAGATTTTTGATGTAATAACATTCATTGGAACCGATCCAAGTAAAGCACTAAAATGTGCAAAAGCTTGGGAATCTTTGGTTCGAATGTTAGAAATCATGGAAAAACCACATCCTATTAACAATCGCCTCAATAACCTCAAGTCTACCATTCAAACATTTATTGAGGACATGGTAAATGCATGGGGTGAAATGCATATAACACACTAGATATTAAGTGTAAGTTATCAGACATGAGTATATACAATGAATATTACTGACATTTATATGTAATTTTGCATAAGGGAGGAATGAATAAATTGTATGAAAATCTATCAGACACTAATGCTAGCACATCTGTAGCTAAGCTAGAGCCACTAGAGGTAGGAAATGAAGAAGAAGATAAATCTCAGTCTCAAAAGAATTACTCAATTGAAGCTCTGGTGAGAGCTCGAGATGTGACCATGTAGAAGACTGCTTGGAAGTCTCATGTAGATCAATTCTCTGTCTACTCACATATTGCCAATGTGGAGTATAAGAGGAGAAGAGACAAGATGCAAGATGAAGCAGAGCCTGAAAGGCAAGTAACTAGAAGGCAAGCTAATGATGATGAGGAAAAGACAAAGAATAGTGAGAAGAAAGTCCATTTTGAGGAGTTTGCTACTTCTCAAGAAGAATCCAAAAGAAAGGAAGTTAAAGACTGAAAGAAGCCAATTAAGGAAAATCAAGCTCAAAAGAAGCCAACCAAAAAACAAGGAATAGTAAAACAAACAGCTGAAAAGATTAGAAATGCTACAAGAATACCATGATATCATCACATGGACATATAAATATTTGAAAGGAGTAGACATGAAGATTTGTTCCCAATGGAGTCCTATGACTCGTGAGGTAAAGCCTTCCAAACAAAGACCCTACACGTATAATGATGTGCTAAAAACATTCTTAAGGAAGAGTATGGAAGTATATGTGGATGATCTTTGCACCTACTCTTCCCAAAGATCTGCTCATATACTTTAAGTTCTCAAAACATTTATTCTCATGTTTATCACTTTTATAATAATGTGTTTATGGCACATGTAGATAATATTATTAGGGCCTAGAAAAAAAAGAGGAGAGTACCAAGTCGTTGTACTCAATTATGCACATAGTGATGTATACAGCAACAAGCCATGGTTTTTGAATTTATTTTTATATTTTCGGTTGCCATAGCCACAACTATATTGATGCTTATATTGATGGCTATTTTGGTTGGTCTTTTTTCTTTTGTTTAATCCTTAGATACTCCTAAGGATGAACACGGTCATGGGGATATGGATAATCATTTTAATGTATTTTGTGATTGAATTTCTAATGTATTTTACAATGGCCAATCTGATGCCTTTATACCAACATGCATATTGATGTTGAATGTGATGCAAACCATTACATAACTTATTTTTATACTATTATAAAATAGCTTTGCAAGGTTTAACAAACTAACTTTATATTTTTCAAAGTACTAGACAAGAAATGAAGCTTCACCTAGTGGTTAAGTATAATGTATGGGAAGGAGGAGTTCTTGGTTTCAAATCCCACAAGTAAGATGGGAGAGAGTCTTCCTCCAAGAGACCTTAGTTGGCCTAGAAGAATCCAACTCAAATCAACTTGAATTAACTCAAATATACTAAGGCTTGAGACACAACAAACTCGAGGGGACTTGGAAACCTTCTATGAGCAGACTCCGCAAGGCTAAGGTACTTGTCAAGTTGTGCTTACACATGCACATGCTGACACAAATTAACTCCTTATTACATTCCTGGTTCAGAAGTTACATAAGAGGTGGTTGATAGGAGACTTGCACTTCATCTCTCATGTGTGTATGTTCCTCACATACAACCTCAATCTATAGCACTTTTTGAGAAGCTAACTACTAATTTCATAGAAAGTTAATTGATGTTTTATTATGATATTTTGCTTTAATGTTTTTATGATGAATATTGAAACTTTAACAGATCTATCAATAATTTTACTTGATAATTTTTCTTCATTAAGTCTTAATTTGTCAGGTATAAAATATTACTACCCATGCATACTTTTCTTTTTACGAGATTGTTAAATGGTTGTATATGTTTCTTTAACTACTTGTATATAATTTACAATATCTTGTGGTTTTTTCTATTATATCTTGATAATGCCTAGTCTCAACTTTGAGACCATTGAGGAACCTGCGTACCTTTTGTATAATTTTTACCAACAATAAGCTTTATCTGCAAGATCTCACTTATTATATTTTTTCAATTATTGAAATAACCTATTTTGCTAGGACTATAAAATATGACAAGATTTACATATTGTACTTAGCTATTATAATTTGTTTATCAAAATCAAAGCTTTAACTCAACAACAATTCATATCATCAATTAAGTTCTATATTATACTTATAACTTTTCAGAGTTTCCACGATAGAGTTTCTTTTGATTTGATGCTCTACATTCATGTGAATTCTTTTATAAGACCCTTTATAAATAGTATATGATTCCATCAGTAGATCATGTCAGACACATGTCCAAGACAAAATAATAGATCCTTTGTAAATAATAGATCATTCTATTATTAGATAATGTTAGAGACATGCCCAAGACAAAATAACAATGGGTAAAATTATTGACACCTATAAAGAAATCCATCATTTTTCTCCAAAAGACAACTTATCCTCTTGCAGGATTTATTAATACAACCTTAAAGTAATCCTCTTTGAAATCCTAGTGATTTCTAATAGTGATTTTTTTATTTTTTAAATACTTCATAGATTTCGTTTCATCTTATTATTATTCATCAATGTCTTGTCAAAGATACAATTAGCCTATGTTTCTATAAACGTTTCCACTATCTATATCTAAGACTCTATGATTACAATATGTAGACTTCCGTGTAGATGCCATCAATTAGAAAATTTCCATGAATTTATCCATTAGGTGTGTGTGTGTGTGTGTGCGTAATCTAGTTTCATTACTCTTTTATTTAATGTTTTTATGATGAATATTGAAACGTGATGTCTTATTGTGATATTTTGCTTTAATGTTTTTATGATGAATATTGGAACTTTAACATCTATCAATAATTTTACTTGACAATTTGTCTTCATTAAGTCTTAATTTTATAGGTATAAAATATTACTACCCACGCCATACTTTTGTTTTTACGAGATTGTTGGATGGTTGTAGCATTTTCTTTAACTATTTGTATATAATTTACAATATATTGTGTTTTTTTCTATTATATCTTGATAATGCCTACTCTCAACTTTGAGACCATTGAGGAACATGCGTATGTTTTGCATAATTTTTACCAACAATAAGCTTTACCTGCAAGATATCGCTTATTATATTTTTTTCAATTATTGAAATAACATATTTTTGTTAGGACTATAAAAAATGACAAGATTTTACATGTTGTACTAAGTTATTATAAATTCTTTATCAAACAATAAACTCAAATTATCAGAGTTCTACCTCAACAATACTTTATATCATCAATTAAGTTCTGTATTATACTTACTAGCTTTTCAAGAGTTGCCACGATAGAGTTTACTTTGATTTGATGCTCTACATTCATGTGAATTCTTTTATAAGACCCTTTGTAAATAATATATATGATTCTATCAGTAGATCATGTCAGACACATGTCCAAGACAAAATAATAGATCCTTTGTAAGACCCTTTGTAAATAATAGATCATTCTATCAGTAGATAATGTTAGAGACATGCCCAAGACAAAATAACAATGGTTAAAATTATTGACACCTATAAAGAAATCCATCCTTTTTCTCCAAAAGACAACTTATCCTCTTGTAGGATTTATTTATACAACCTTAAGGCAATCCTCTTTAAAATCCTAGTGATTTCTAATAGTGATTGTTTTTATTTTTAATTAGTTCATAGATTTCGTTTCATCTTATTTTTATTCATCAATGTCTTGTCAAAGATACAATTAGCCTATGTTTCTATAGACGTTTCCACTATCTATATCGAAGACTCTATGATTACAATATGAGACTTCTGTGTAGATGCCATCAATTAGAAAATTGCTATGAATTTTTTAACCATTAGGTGTGTGTGTGTGTGTGTAATCTAGTCTCATCACTCTTATCTCATGTGGAATATAGATTTGGAAATGGTGGCCTCAGAACCGTCATGATTTATGCTTACAAAATCCCTACTACCGTGTGATTTAAAAATCATGGAGTTGGTGGTAGTTGTAGATACATTAGATGTTTTATATGCGTTTTGTGTATCACATGGAGGACCTAGATTCGTCCTTATCATCTTTTTAGTATCCATATTCATTATGATTCTCTCACAATTGCTTTGATGATTTCTTAATTCATCTTTTCCATCATATGATGTCGAGTCAGGGATTGTTTTTGGAGTGGCTTTTATGCCCATCCAGAGTATCTTTTGCTTTTCGCTTCTAAATGTGCTACCCTTTTACTTGGAAAAATGTGTTCTGAGAAAAATCTTGTTTATCAAAAGCACTTTATGCGTGTACACAATGCTGCATGTTGTTATAATGGGTTTGTGCGTTACAATCTTGCAGCTAGTGTCGTTTTAGTTTATATTAGGCAATGCACATCCGCCACTAAGTTGTATTGTGTGTGTGTGTGTGTGTGAGAGAGAGAGAGAGAGAGAGAGAGAGATTAAACATGTCAAAGGAAATCGGAGATGTAGTATCATTTCCATGAGAGTGTTTTCATGTGAAAACGCTTCAAGACATACAATACAAGACAATATACTCTAGTTGACTTAGTGTATATGCAATCTACCGAGAGAGAGAGAGAGAGTGTATATGCAATCTACCTATGACAAGGATGGATAGGACTTTTCTTCCCTTTTTATTAAAAATATAGATCATGACTCCGATAGCACTTGAAACGGCTTTATTCCTTTCATAGATAGCTAAGTCAACAGCATATAGCTTAAAAAAAAGACACGTGGGGCAAGGGGAGAGGGGCTTGTGGACAACTCAGAAAACGTACACAAGGTACAGTAGATCTCTTGAATACTATATCTGGGTAAGCATTATCTGGTGTGATAAGTATATGTGTTAAATACCATATCTGTGTGTAACATGTGGTGGAGTGCTTATGAAGTATTTCATGTGTACTTGGGATGGCAAAGTGTGGAAGATGCATTAATGAAGACTGGTTGATAGGTTGTATACTTTGAATGTGTGTATAACATGCGGTAGAGTGCTTGCGTGATTGCGCTTATTTCCTGCAGTTGAAGTGGCAAAAGAGTGCGCGAGATGTATTAATGAATATTGGTTGATGTTGTCCAAGCCTGTGTAGCCAAGTAGTTTGATGCTCTGAGTCTAGCCTGTGTAGCCAAGTAGTTTGATGCTTTGAGTCTCTGCAAGGAAGTCCAGAGTTCAAATCTTGGTTGGACATGTATCTATGAGTATCTCAAAGATTGGATGCCTCTACTTCACGAGGTTGGGTGTGTGAGTGTGTACTCTCATATATATATATATATATATATATATATATATATATATATATATATATATATATATATATATATATATATATATATATATATATATATATATAGAGAGAGAGAGAGAGAGAGATATATTGATCTTTTGGTGTACTCTCATATATATATATATATATATATATATATATATATATATATATATATATATATATATATATATATATATATATATATATATATAGATCGATCTTTTTGTGTACTCTCAAAAATATATATTCGTTGTACTCTCATATATATATATATATATATATATATATATATATAGAGAGAGAGAGAGAGAGAGAGAGAGAGAGAGATTGATCTTTTGTGTACTTCGAGTGCTTTTCTCATGTCGTGGGTCAACGGAACATGGCCAGCTTGTATGCCATGACGAGCGTCGAGCACAGACTCGTTCATGTGGTGGACCATATGGACGCTTTGCAGCGACTATGTACTTGCAAAATTGTCGTTTTAAGCATCGTTTTGGGGTATAATCTCTCGCACTGTATATTGTTTTTGTAGAATGGATGAGTAGAGTTCATCTCATGTGTCCTTGGATGGAAAACAAGATTTCTTGATCTTTTCTGTAGTACAAATGCTTGAACAAATGTGATGGAACGCTCGCATGAAAGAGAAGAGAATGTAGTAGATTCAACTTTCCGTCTCAAGTGAGATAAATTATTTAATCCTTTTGGAAAATTGCATAGTATACAAAAGGACTTGAAAAAGAAAATTAACTTTAGAGGATAAATAGCAGAAAATATGAGATATAATGCAGTTATTCCATATTATTTTATGCAGTAAGTTATATTTGAGAAGTTTAGCCTGAAATAAATGCAGCTAGGCCAATTTACTTCATACTGGATATTCTAGAAATATCCACTGGAAGCCTATAAGGAATATTCTTTGGAAAGATTTGGTTAAGGTTGATATAATGAGAGCATGGAAGCTAGTAGGATCAAGGAGAGACATGTGTGCATGATTTTCGATCACAGGAGAATTCAATTGCATTTTGTGAACCTCTTACTATACAAATTCAATAATATTATTGTACCATATACAAAAACAAGAAAATTTGATCATATGTGATGCAGCATATAACAACATATGTGACAAAACAAGAATATTTTTTTTGTGAGACGAGCTACATGATTGATTACTGTACAAATACAAAATTAATAGTGTCTCGTACAGAAATAAAACAATACTATGTCATATATGATAAAGCATACCACCATTATGTTCACACATGGCAAAACATAGATACTTTTTGTACAATGATGTTTCCAAGCATACACACACTCTCTTTGCTTGCATGTCCAAGTTATGACTCAATATTTTCAATCTTCATCAGATTTAAACATTCACATGTTCTGTAGCTCTTTTTGTACCAGTATTGAACCTATGGATTGTACAATGATGTTTCCAAACATAGACATTGAACACGCACACACTGTCTTTGCTTGCATGTCCAAGTTATGAGTCAATAATTTCAATCTTCATCAGATTTAAATATTCACATGTTGTCTACCTCTTTTTGTACCATATTGAACCTATAGATTGTACAGTGAAGATTTTACAATGATGTTTTCAAGCATACACATTGCACATGCACACACTCTCTTTGCTTTGCTTTCAACAGTTGATGTGCACTTTCTATACTTAACATCATTGTCCTTCAAGGAAAACCTTAAAGGGCATAGGTCAATCACAAGGTGAAAGGATCGACCATCATCATCATGATTCTTGTTCCCTAGGGAGTCTCACAAGGTACAAGCATGCACCATTACAAATGTTAATAAGCGTGAAGCCACATGCAAGTTTAGGATGGTTCGATGTCCATTTGATCAAAGGTACACCATGCATGGCATGGTGCAAAGGTAAGAGTGTAATGGATTGAGGGCTTTCTCTGGCTGAGAGCCCTAATGCCATGTCTCTAGCTGCAATTGATTGAGGCCTTTCTTTGGCTGAGAGGCCTAATGTCATGCCTCTAAGTGCAATGGATTGAGGTCTTTCTTTGGTTGAGAGGCCCAATGCCATGTCTCTAGCTGCAATGGATTGAGGGCTTTCTCTGGGCCTAATGCTAAGGTGCAGAGGCAAGGCTACAATGGCTTCAAGACTTCTTTGGCTCAAAGGCCTGATGTTAGGACCATAGGTGGGTTTTGCACATTGAAACACTTGTTGGACACATTCAAACATTACTCCAAGCCACAATGTTCTATTTTTTCAATAAAGAAAATTTGATTTTTGAGATATACTCTTCTTGATAGATTGAATTAATTTGAAAGTAGAGTGGAAGGCATAACACCCATGGACACTGGCTAGGGATGGCTCTAAGGCCAAAATTAGGAGATTGGTTTTGATATGTCACAATGCGCATAGCCCTTACCACTAACGACAAATATCAATGAGAGTGCCTGATGACCTATATATCCCCAAAGGGATCTAGTTTTCATCTTCCCAGATGATCTAGTGAGGGGCATCCTACCAATGCAACCCATGGGGTTTGAATCCAAACCCCTACTAACGGAGGCAAGCGGCTCAACCAGCTGAGCCAAAACGTTGAATCTACATCCATGCAATCCTTTACTTTTACCTAGATTTCATTGTCCATATACTATATATCCATATCCGTGAAGTCCTTTTATGCTATACATCATATCCATGCAATCTTAATTTTCATTTCCATATGCTGAGGATGGAAAGTAAGAAAGTTTCATATAAGGGGTTCTCTTAGGTAAGATGTTTTCTAGCCCAGAAGGATATCTACAGTACCATAAAGGCTCTTCCAATGTGTGTATCTCAGCTAGATTTACTATGTTTACTAAAGGGGCTTTCAATAGTTGATGTGCACTTTCTATAGTTAAGGTCATTGTACTTCAATGAAAAGGTTAAAGAGCATAGGTCAATCACAAGGCGAAAGGATCGGACATCATCATCATGATTCTTGTCCCCCATGGAGTCCCACAAGGTACAAGCATACACTATCACAAATGCTAATAAGCATGAAGGCACATGCAAATTTGGATGTTTCGAGGTCCAAACAAGTGTGGTGTAGCGGTAAGCTTTGAACGCCATGGGGCAAAGTGTCTGGGTTCAAGTCCCACGCAATGAACATGTTCAACCTCCATGCAGATCCAAATGTATAGGTGCCTCTACCTCACGAGGTCGAGTGTGTGTGTCTTTTGTTCATTGTACTCTCAAAAATAAATATTAGGATGCAAGGTCTATTTGATCAAAGGTCCACCATGCATGGTATGATGCAAAGGTAAAGAGTGTAATGGATTGAGGGCTTTCTCTAGCGAAGAGGCCTAATGCCATGTCTTTGGCTGTAATGGATTGAGGGATTTCTCTAGCTGAGAGGCCTAATGCCATCATGGTATGGTGCAAAGGTAAGACTACAATGGATTGAGAGCTTTCTGAGGGCCTGATGCTAAGGTGCAAAGACAAGAATACAATGGCTTCAAGAATTCTTTGGCTCAAAGGCCTGATGTCAAGACCCTAGGTGGGTTTTGCACATTGGAATACTTGTTGGACACATTCAAACAGTATTCCAATCCATAATGTTCCTTTTTTTTAATAAAGGAAGTTTGACTTTTGAGATATACTCTTCTTGATAGATCCAATTAATTTGAAAGTAGAGTGAAAGGCATAACACTGGTGAGGGATGTCTCTAAGGCCAAAATTAAGAGATTGGTTTTGACATGTCGTAGTGCATATAGCCCTTACCACTATCGACAAATATCAATGAGAGTGCCGGAAGACCTATATACCCCCAAAGGGATCTAGTTTTCATCTCCCCATATGATCTAGTGAGGGGCATCCTACCAATGCAACCCATGATGTTTGAATATCCAAACCCCTAGGAGGCAAACGGCTCAACCAGTTGAACCAAAACATTGAATCTATATCCATGCAATCCTCTACTTTTACCTAGATTTAATTGTCCATATAGTATATATCCATATCCATGTCCTTTTATGCTACACATCATATCCATGGAGTCTTAGTTTTTTTGAGAGTACAATGAATTGGAAACACAGTCTCACACCTGACTTCATAAGGTAGAGACACCCATTTTTGAGGAACTCAGAGATATGTCGAACCAAGACTTGAACTCAGGACTTCCTTCCAAAGACTCAAGGCATCAAACCACTAGGCTATGCAGACTTGGACATGAAATCTTAATTTTAATTTCCATATGCTATAAAAACTTGGTGCCATAAGCAAAACCTATCTTTCCAGATGCCTTTGCTTACTCCGCGATCATTGAATCACATTCGAAATATCATTCTTCTTCCCCAGCTCATCAACCAATGGGAGTGATCCCTTATCTATCAATGGATGGACCCCATAATTATTGGTTCCCTAAACAATGTGCATTGTGAAAGCCCTTCAGTCGTAAATTGGTTACCGTCCATGGGATCATACAATTATTGAAATGGAGACGCCCCCTCTCTCTCTCTCACTGAAGTCAGCCTGATCGAGCTCATCTCTCTCTCTCTCACACACACACACACATTCGAGGGAAGCAGCACTTGACATGTAGCATCGAACACGCGGGGTTTTTGTGGGTGCATGCTGCGTACACATTTTCGACTCTAGACTTCCTTGTCTGGTGTGTGTGTGTGCGTGGACGCCGAGTCATCTATCCTAATCTCTGTCGTTTCTTGTTTGCCCTCCCTGGCAATAAAACATTATAAGAATGCGTGCTGAGCTCCTGAGTCCCCATTGAAGATCTTCTTTCTTCATAATTGAGCGGTACGCGGCGACTCGCCAACGCGAAGCAGCCTTGAAAATTCGATCACGCAACAACATCTTTTAGCGCCTCGTCTTCTACTGCTGTTTAGCCAGGTTAGCACACTTCTTTCTCGTCGCGTTGCTCTCTGTCCCTGCTCATTGATGGCAACGACCATCGGCTCATCTCACGCTTCAGCTGGGTTTCTAGGCTGTCGGTAGGGCTTCAAAGATCAATGGAACTTGAGGGCCTCTCATTCCATATTTGAAATAAACCTAAGAGCATAGAATTTACGTATTACAATCACAGTACAACATAGAATTACTCTTCACTTTACATGCACACGATGTGGTTTTCACCGACACAGAGAGAGAGAGAGAGAGGAGAGAGAGAGAGAGTCGCTGAATGCTTTTGCAGGAACGGTTGCAAGACTTCGAATCAATACAAGCAGCGAGCTATTCATCTAATACAAAGCACTATTCACGTTTTGACGCCAGATTTTCTGCACTCTTCGTTTGGAGCACTACAATACAGCACCGATTGCAAAATGGTACAGCGGAATGGATTGACTGTTCATGTAAGCAACAAAACCCATTGGGAGGAATCAAGCTTGATTCCAGGTTTACCAAATGATGTGAGTCTCCGTTGCCTCGCAAGACTCCCAAGAGCAGCATTAATGAGATCACGGTTCGTATGCAAGGCTTGGAAGACTCTTTTTGAGAGCAAAGAGTTTTGTGAGCTGAGGTTGAAGGTATGTATGTGTCGCTGGCGAGTTTATGCCGTTTGGAACCGTTTATCTCCAGGTTCTTATATCTTCCTGCGTTTCTCCTTGTACAGATTCAGTCCGCCGAGGCATGGATCTACATCTTGACAGAGCAGCCATTTGCTACTCCTTTCAAGGCATTTGATCCTGCTTCCAATCAATGGTTCAGTCTACCTCGAACACCAATGCTACCAGAAAACACAGAATGGCAAGGTTTTGCATGTGCAGCTTTAGGTCCGACGCTTATTGTCATGGGAGGGGTTTATCTCAGCAAGAATGAAGCCTCTCAAGGGCTAACAGGTATAATAGAAATATAAATGCACATTGTCCGAGTTCTCTTGCGATTTTGACTAATCTTAGCTCAAGTAATAGTCACATTAATTAGATACAATCCAGGCCAAAATTCATCTAGATCTTGGACAGTCGTTTAGTTCTTATCCTCTATTTTCGCCCCAATCCTATACTGCATATTTGTCAAACTTGAATTGATGTGCTGAAACATTATCAAACTCAGAGAGTGAATGTCTTACAAACTTTATTGATCTCGTGTAAATGTAGCTGAAAGCTCAGCCCAATAACTTACTCGGTTTTTGAATGCTTTGCAACTTTTAATTGCAGGGTTTTGTCTCTTGCTACCTTTACTTGATCTTATTGCATAAATATTGTACTGAGATTTTGAAAAATTTTCTCTCTCTCGGTTGCAGGGTTTGTTTCTTCTGAAGTATACATATACAGTGCTTGCACAAACCAGTGGTCAAAAGGACCGTGCATGAATACAGCAAGAAGCTGGTTTGCAGCAGCTGTAGTTGGAGATCTGTTATATGTGGCTGGCGGGCAGGGGAATAACTGCTTTTTGAACTCTGTTGAAGTTTACGACCCAAAGAAGAATTCATGGTCCTTTGTCTCAAGCATGCATTATGCTCGGTCGAGCTGCTGTGGATTGTCCAAAGATGGAAAGCTCTGGATAATAGGAGGTGAGGTCCAAAGAAATCAACATTACATCAAGCCATGTAGGGGGTCTGCAGAAGTGTATGATCCAGAGAGCAAGGCATGGAGTGTGATTCCAGAGATGTGGTTAAATAGAGAAAAGGTGGGTGGGAACAACTCTCTCTCTCTCTCTCTCTCTCTCTCTCTCTCTCTCATGAAGTGCATGCTCACAGGTGACAGTATGAAGTGCATGCTCACAGTATGAACCTGAATGTTGTTTATAAGGTAAACTGATATGAATGGAAGCTTCACATGTATTTCAGGTTCCTGGACCAACTACAGTGCATGATGAGAAGGTGCTATCTGTGTATCAGAGCAAGCTGATGATGTTTGTGGACGAAACACATAGTTGGTGCCATGTGGGTGACTTGTCTGGCACAGACATGTTCAGTAACCAAAGCTCTCGTTATGGGTTCGGATGTGTGAGCCTTGACAAGAGACTTTACATTGTGGGGGGCATGCGCATGTCAAAGCATTATCAGAATTCTGTGCAATGCTTGAACTCAATTGAGGTTTCCGATCTGCCGGCTTCCTCCCAAGGGAAGTCAACATATACCAAGTGGCAGAACCTTGCATCTATGGGGAATTCTGAAGGTACCATTCTGGCTTCGGCTGTAATGACAATGTGATGTATCACATGACCAAAGAGTTATAGTGCAAGAAAGGTAATGGTCTGAGGACATATGCATATGACTACGGGCGCTTCTTATGGCCTCTTCAGGTGACATAGGATGACATAAAATGAAGGCAGAATTATCATCTCAGTGGGCAACATATCCTTTCATGGCCACTCTATTTCAACATCAATGAACAGAGTCTTGTGTTGAAAATGGGCAACATATACTTTCATGGCCACTCTATTTCAACAAAATACTTGGGATTTGATGTTTTCTGTTATGGGTTTGGAGGATATCGACTCTCTCATTTTACTAACATCGTAGATCCTGTTGTCAAATGGAGAAAGACGCCCTTGCGGAGCAAGCAGTATCTCATATTGCATCCCTCTCCCTCTATTTTATGTTGATTAAGCATCTCCACATCTACTATGTACTAAAGCCTCCCAGAAAGAGGGTAGAACGCAACAAAGCTATGCCCTCTGTTATGGCGCAATATTAGACACCCCTAATTTTGTCTATTTCTAAAGAAACAAATAAGGACTCGATTCTTCTTTCAAATATCTTCTTTCAATTTAAGAATGCAGCTTGGCTAGTAAGTTTTGGAACTTAATTCGTAATTGTCGCTGTATCAGTGTAAGAAGATCTAAATCCTCATCTTTATGGTCGTAAGTGCCATGGAGGAATGCATCAGCGTTGATGTGTCATGGCAAAATACGTTTCTCATATATGTAGAGGGACTAATTTGAAGAGTCTTGAAGAAGAAGAAGCTTGGAGCACAACTCACAATATTGAATGTGTTACCAAGAGAATGCACAAAGATAAGTAATATGTTAGGGTTATAGGCGTGTATACAAGCCGGGAAAAAGAAACCTTCTAAAGAGGGAAAAAAGTGCATGGATAGTCCTATTATGTTCATATACACCACTACCGAAATATATCAACAAATCCCCCTTAGAAATGATGCGATGAACAAGGAGCTAGCACTCATGTATAAGGAAGTGCCAAGCTATGTGGAATCAATCCACAAAAGAAAGTAAGCCCAAGGCTTTACGGAAAGCTTCAAACTTCTTCCTAGGTAGACCCTTTGCGAAAAGGTCTGCAACGTTCTCCTGTGTGGGCATATATGCCAGATTGATCTCTTCAATAGAGAACCTCTCCCTAACATAATGATAGTGCATCTCAATGTGCTTAGTGCGAGCATGGAACACAGGGTTCCTCGCAAACTACCAATGATCTCTGACTCTCAGTGAAGATGGTGGTGGCAAAAGACTAACCAACACCCAAATCAACCATAAGGTGTCTGGACCACACACACACATCAAATCATTGCCCTATACTTAGCCTCACAACTAGAAGTGACATAGTAGGGTGTTTCTTTCTCAACCAAGATATGCATGAGCTACCAAGCATGAAGCAAAAACCACTAGTGGACACATAAGTATCATAGCAACCAACCCAAACAGAGTCAGAAAAGGCATGTAAATATGGCAGTAGTGATCCCTCCCTTGGGGATAAACAATCCAAGTAGTCGGATATCACTCAAGCAGTGAAAGTTTTGCTTAATCGTCTACCAATGCTTGGCACCTGCGCAATGCATAAACTTGCTCATTTGTGAGATAGCAAACTCAATATCTGGCCGGGTAATGCATAAGTAAATCAAGCATCCAACAACCTGTTGATAGAGAACAACATCAAATGCATCTCCAGCATTATGAAGACTCATTCATAAACCTACTTCCATAGGATTGGCAATAGGTTTGCATTCTTTAAGGCCAAAATGTTGCAATAATGTGTCAATATATTTTGTTTGACACAAAGCTATTCTGCCATTAACTTGCATAAAATGAATGCCCAAATAATGATGTAAATGCTCCAAATTTGGCATCGTAAATGAGGCATGCAAATTAGCCTTAAAACAACAATATGCTTCTCATTAGGACCAGTGAGCAACATATCATCAACATAGACAACAATGATCAGAAGCACATCATTTGCATGCTTAACATATAAGGTGTTCTCAGTTGGATTGTTCTCAAAACCATGTGCAATCAAGTAGGCATGTATCTTTTCATACCAAGCACGTGGTGCTTGCTTCAAATCATATAATGCCTTTTTCAACCTGCACACTTTGTTTTCATGCCCTTTCTGCATAAAATCACACTTCTTCATGCAAGTCATCATTCAGCAATGCAATTTTAATGTCCAACTGATGTACACTCCAACCATGATGAGCTGCAAGTGCACATATGCTACAAACATTAGTCATTCGGCATGTAGGAGCAAAGGTCTCATCAAAATCAATGCCTTTTCTTGAGCATAATGTTTTGCAGCAAGCCTAGCCTTATACATGTCAACTATTCCATCAGGCTTACACTTTAGCTTATATATCCACTTACTACCAATGACCTTCTTGTCAGGAGGCAAGTCACATAAAGAACAGGTACCATTTTTCATAATAGCATCATATTCTGATTGCATAGTAGCTATCCAATTTTTTGAATTTTGTGCTTCATCAAACGAAATAGGTTCATTCTCATCAGAAAGACTAGGGATAGTCATAGCATAGCAATCTGATGCAAAAAAAGCACTATGAGAGCCTAAACAAGTACAATATGACAGAGATGCATCTAATTTGCTATCTCGCAAAGTCTACATTAGCCATTTAGGCATAGTTTTTTCCT
This sequence comes from Ceratopteris richardii, assembly GCA_020310875.1. Taxonomy (NCBI): domain Eukaryota; kingdom Viridiplantae; phylum Streptophyta; class Polypodiopsida; order Polypodiales; family Pteridaceae; genus Ceratopteris; species Ceratopteris richardii. Next base: position 166,739,293 of record CM035406.1, read on the forward strand.
CCTTTATATTAGACTTCAAATCAATAAGTGCATCATGTAAATCTGCATTAGAAATGGAATGATCTGCATCCTCATGTGGAACCTACAAAGGCTAAGAAATTACCTCATTTGGATCCATACTAGACTGTCCACCTGTAAAAAGAGGAAGCAAGGTGTCATACACAGTTTTGAAGCTAAGTGATGTCTCCTTAGTACATGGAAGTAATGTCTAAATTGCATCTTCCACAAAAACAACATCACGGCTAGCCGTCTTTTGGGAAGGAGGAACGCTACATTTTGCCCAAAATATAGCCTTCACAGGCATGTTTACCAGGTGCCTCAAGTTTGGGCAGAGAAGACACCATTTTTGGAATAGCAAACTAGTAAAATTTAGATGACCAAAGCATGCATGCCAAAGCTTTGCATTTGACATAGCTTGAGAATCTTGAACTACACATGCTGAATCATTCATAGATTTTGCATAATCTATGAGCTTATACAACCCACGGTATAAAATGACATAAGTAATAATGATGTTGTCATTTGACAGATCATGAACCGTAAATGTGTCGTCAATAAATTTCATAACCAAGCTGATCTTGGCTAATGTTGAAACTAATAAAATATTTTTTTTATCCTTGGCACAAATAAAACATCCGACAATGTAAAAGAACTACCATCAGTAGTAGTCAGAATGATCTTACCAACTCCCATGATATGATAAGAGGAGTTGTTGGAGCATATGACAATATTTCCTATAGGAGAAGACTCAAGTGAAGTGAAGAAACTACGTTGCAAGGTAATATGTTTGATTGTCCCATTATCAAAGTACTAAACATCTGTGTCTACTACATACATACACTGTTCATGAGAAGATTGGTCATAACCACATACAATAATAAATGCTCATTCTTCATTCTGCACAAGATTTGCAAACTCTGATTTAGGTGTAGATGCCTCTGCAACAATCATTCCGACCTCTTTTTTTGCCTCTTTTGCAGCCAATTTTGGACAACTCTTTATGGCATTATCATTTCCTTTACAATATTTGCAAAAGAATTTTTAATTTTCTATTTTCTTCTCGTCTTTGTCATCCTTATTTCATTGTGCAAAATTAACAGATTTTTGCTTACTAGTAGATGAGCTCCATTTACCTTTGCCCTTCTGACTAGTTAAGAAAGATTGATTTGCAAGATGCATAATGGACCTATTCTTCCTAGACTAATCTTCCTGCAACTGAGACTAACTCCTCAAATGTTAAGGCATTTGGATTGCCTTTCATCATCAATTGAAGATTATAAGCAAAACTCTGATATGAATCCGAAAGACCATTCAGAACAAATCACAAGTGAACTGTCTAGCAAGAATTCATCAACAGAGATCAACTTCTCCTTGAAATCTTTGATCTTTGTCAAAAAATTATCCATGAGATCTCCTTCATTCAAGTGTTTGCTCTCCAACTATTTTCAGAGGTAAGCAACATGAGCCTCATTATTTGCTTGGTATAAAGTGGTAAGTGTATCCCGAGCATCCTTTGCTATTTTGCAAGAGTGAATGTGAGGAATAATGGCATGTTTGATGGTCAAGGCTATCAATGCATGTGTATGACCATCTCGACCATCCCAATGAAGTTTCTCTATAGTAGGTACAATAGGAAACACAACACAAATAGGAACCTAAAGAATATCACCATCTTCAATGCCATCCATATCACCTTCAATAACTGTATTTATAGTAGGATGTTTTTTCAACACCCTACATAATACTCTGCAGTCCTTTTGCAACCAATATATGTCGCATCATATATGCTCATAATCGGCTATTGGTACCATCCACCTTATCCTCAATAACCAACATATGGAATACGTCATTGCTTTCAACCATGGCCACTGAATAAAATACCCTGATGTAGAAAAATGATTGTATCTCAAAAAGTTGAATAGAACTACCTTGTCAAGTTTTGCTAAACATGTAGCAGACTTTGAGGCACTTATATTGGCGAACCAAAACATGTATATATGTTTGATATAAAAAGACAAAATTACCTGCATATGCACTAGATACTATGTTCGAAGGCTGAAACGAGCTCAGATTGTGATTTCAACACCACAAAGTGAAGCGATTTTTAACTCCTAATCACCCTAACTATGCTCACCAATTTTTGTGTGATTCTGAAACTATGACAAGAGGGGTGTCGATGATGCCCTAGATGAAGCGACAACCTGCTCTGATACCACTTATTAAGATGTAATTTCAAATTTCCCTTTTCCTTGATTATACTCAAGAGTCTATATAAATACTCCACAACATTTGAACACTAAGTAGCATGATGATTTGAAGCAATACATATACTTTTTGTTCATTGCTTGGTGCCACTTCAGTTTACTACTCCTTCTTCCTCAGACTTAGTCAACTTGCAGAGAGTGCTTCTCTCTCTATAGAGCTCCAAATCTAGTGATTAAGATCTCATTGGAAAGGTAATACTATATACTTTATGTTACAAATTTTCAGATCATTTGGTTCATTATTTTCAGAGATATCGGAGAGTTATAGTCTTGGGGCCATTCTCTACAACTCCTTGGAATTTTGGGATAACACCAATTTAGTGTTAAGGTGATTGCTCCTTGTATACTTCATATAAATTAGGGCTTTTATGCATTATAGCAAGACAACCCTATGTATGATACTCTCTTAAGAGGAATTTTTCCAATTGTTACTATGTTGGCTGTTCTCAGTGTTTGAAGTCATAACTTCTATCCATATTTAGAAGGTTTTTTATGAGCTAATCATGGTGCAAGTTATCTGTTTTGCATCAAATTGCTCTTGTTGATGTTCCAAGGTACCTATTGGGTTTTATTGTACTAAACAAAAGCTTCCAAAGTCTACTTTACATATCCAAAGAGCTAGGGCTGATCCTATGCTGGTTTTTTGTACCAACTTCACCACTTGAATACTCTACTCTCCAACCCTCTCCAAGCTTCTCCAAACTTTCTTTCAGTGCTATCAAAGCTACTTCAACATCGAGATGGATTTCCATCAATGATCGAGAAGCTTGATAGACACAGTTATGCTACTTGGAAAATTAGAATGGAGGTTTATTTGCAAGGAAGAAACCTATATGGGATCGTATCAGGTGATGACGCAATGCCTATTCCAAGATCCAAGGGAGGACCTACTCAAGAGGAAATAGATAGACTCACACTTTGGCATGGAAAGGATGCTCAAGCAAGGTCATACATACTCAACTCTATCATTGATTTTCTATTACCACATGTTAGAGGATGCAAGACATCTCAAGAAATTCGGGATGCTCTAGAGACTTTCTTTTCTACTAGTACAAAGGTAAGGAAGACCATCTTTGGAATGAGTTCAACCAAAGGAAGAAGACACCTAAACAAACTATCACTGAGTTTGTTACAAAGGTCAAGGAGTACCTATGCTTCTTTTTTATGCACAAGCTAGGGTGAGTAAATTCTCACTGTTGCATTAAAAAATGAGCATTGCAAGCATTTAATGTTCTAGGATCGCGAATGTACATACACAAAAGAAAAACACGTCCATGCCTAAGTGTGTAAATAATATAGGAAACTCAAATCATAAGTATACATAAAATGGGATAGAATGCACACAAAAATAGAGATAGAGATCTTACATAGAGAGAATCTCCCCAACATGCGTGTATGGTTCAAAAATAGATTTTCATAAAGAAAGCAAAAAATAAAAGAAATGGCTAGTTATTTTTTACAAAACTCGTGTAAATATGAGGGTTCTTTTACATAAATTATTAGCACAAAAATAAAGACACAGATCTTATACATTACTAGATAGAAGCTACCCCCACATGCTTCATTGGTTCAAAAATATATTTTTATAAATAAAGCAGAAATTCGGAAAAGCGATCAATTACTTTTTAGAAAAGTCGTTCAAATATAAGAGGTTTCATTCAAATATAAGGGTTCTTTTACACACACACACACACACACATATATATATATATATATATATATATATATATATATATATATATATATATATATATATATATATATATATAAACTTGAATGAGTATGAAATGTCCACTCTTTCATCATCTTTGATCTACTAACCAAAACACAACCATATCAAATTCCTTTATTTACCAATCATAATATAGTCAATGTCAAATATCTAAACATATATATTTATTATTATGAAACAAGTAAAATCAAATAATTCCATGGACTTTCGAACTATTTAATTCAAATTAGTCATCTCGTCTACCCTTAAGGTTGTTCTTTTTGAGTGTCTACCTTAAGAGGTTTTCGGTCTCTATATCCTAATAATTGTTAAGTTTTTAACACTTTCTCTATGAGATACAAGGGGTTTCATGAATGTTATGCCCGACTTTCATTGTATTTTCAAATTAATTCAAGTTAATGTGAAAGAGTAGATCACAATGATTGAACGTCCTTTCAAAAAAAACTTCTATGCAATAAACTTCTCCCTTTTGTCTCATCCTTAAAACAGGATGCAAATAGTAGAACATTTCATGCTTTATTCACTTTCCATTATCAAAACATGATGCAAATCGTAAAACTTTTCATGCTTCATTCACCACCTAGTCTGAACTCTTCAGTCTACATGTATGTAAACATTTAAAAAATAATAATGAAAGTTCAACCGAAGTCTACTTTCTCGAGTTTTAACTTTGAAACTTAACAGAAAAAAAATAGATTTTTCACTTTTGTTATGTCCTGTTGGACAAACGGATCAACTCGTCATTGCTCTCGCTGCTTCGACTCGGGGGGCTTGCCCGTGGAAGTTCTGGCAGGGGGGCTGGCAGGGAAACTTTTTCATCGAGGGAGGGGAGCGTGGGTTCGTTTTTAAGAGCTGTGGTTGCGGCAGTGACTGTGAAGGGGGCGATGGCAGTTCGTTCGCAAAGTTATGGTCCCGTGCAGAGAGCTTATCCCTGTTCTCTGCAGGAAGGGTTATCTCGACATGGCACTGAACGTTCTCATGCGTTTGAATGTGGCTCCCTCCATCGAATCTTATCTCTGTCTTCTCAAGCTATGCACTCAGAAAAAGGCCCTCTTCCAAATAAAACAGGTCCAAGCTCACATTTCCCATTCCAAAATACAGATTTCTGGGCGTTTGGGGGACTATCTTGTGGTAAGCCTGGCCCGATGTGGTGCCCCAGATGATGCACTGTCGACTCTGTTGTCTTTGCCTTTTCGAACAGTCTTCTCTTGGACTGCTACTATATCTGGATACACAGACAACGGCGATGGATCTGAAGCTCTTAGGTTATACAAATGTATGCTTGAGGATGGCATTCAATGTGATGAATATACTTACGTCAGTCTCTTCAAGGCATGTGGCAATACTATTGATCTCGAGCACGGTATGTGTTTGCATATCGAAGCTGCAAAAAAAGGGTTCACATCCGATGTTTATGTAAGAAGCACCCTGATTAGCATGTACGGTAAATGTGATGCACTTGCTGAAGCAGAAAACATATTTTTTGGCATGTTGGAACATACAGTTGTATCGTGGAATGCAATGCTTTCAGCGTATGTGGAACAGAGACATGGAGATAGTGCTTTACAGTTGTTCGTGCAGATGCAGATCACTGGTGTTAATCCAAGTTATTTGACCTTTGTCATAGCACTACAAGCTTGCTTGACCCTTCTTGACAGATGGAGAGATTCATTTGATGGAGATACATTTTGTAAGGCTGTTGTTTTAGATGTAGGACAGGCGTTGCACTCAGATGCTGCAAGAAGGAATCTTTTGTCAAACAAATTCGTGTGTAGTATGCTAGTAACACTATATGGAAGGTGTGGGGAAGTTTCCAAAGCAGAGCATGCTTATTGTTTTCTTCCAGAATATTCCCTTGTTTCTTGCACGTCTCTTCTTTCTGCATATGTTGATCATGGTCACACTGAAAAGGCATTGCTGTTTTATGTAGAGATGGAAAAGTGGGGTGTAGTCTGGGATCATGTGATGATCACGTGTGTTTTACAAGCTTGTTCCTTGAGTGGAAATTTGGAAATTTGTAAACATCTTCATTTCATCATAGTCTCTGCTGGGTATGATGATGTTCTACCTCTAGTAGCCACTTTGATTCATTGCTACGGGAACTGTGCTTACATGGTGGATGGTCAAGTTTGTTTTGATGGACTTCCAGAGTCCAATCTTGTTCTTTGGAATGCTTGCATTTCTGCACATGCTGCCGAGGGAAACCTATTTGCGTGCTTAGATATGTTTGAGAATTTAAGTTTAGTAGGTCTTTTACCTGATGGGGTTACGTTCAACTCAGCTCTTTGTGCTTGCAGTCATTCAGGTCATTTCTTGAGGGGCTTGGAGTATTTTAGTTTAATGATTGATCACTACTACCTGACTCCAGATATGAAGCATTATGGAAGTATACTGGACCTTTTGGCACGTGCAGGGAATTTTAAGTTGGTGAAGCATGTGTTGCAAAGCATGACATTTCCAGCAGATTTGAGTGTTTGGTTGTGCCTACTAGGAGCATGTCGTGTGCATGGAAATTTGCAATTGGCAAGGCAGGCTTTTCATGAAGCTATTGCTTTGCAACCCAAGCAGGATACAGCATATGTTGTTATGTCAGGCTTCTATGAGGACAGAACCTTGTGGGAAGGCATTTCAGCAAGTTATGAAGAGTGAGCTGATACTCTGCTGAATGGTATAATCAAAATTTGGATGCTAATCTCAAACGATAAGCAGCAGACTAGGAAACTTGGTTTGCAGATTAATATATGTATCTTGAAACCAGAAGCTTCCAGCTTCGTTGCACACTACCATTCTTTGATTGTTTATTTTAATTTTTGCATGCTCCTCTAGAGTAGTGCATACAATTTTGGCTCCTATGAAATTCCACAGAAATTTTATGTTTATTATTAGGCACTTGTATGCTGCTCTCTCTACTTTATGCCAGTGTTTTGAAAGAGAGAGAATATATTGTTTGTTCTGTTTTCATTCAGTTGCAGAGAAGCAATTCTTTGGTTCTTAGTCATGATGGGACTTACTGGATATGTTTGAGTAGAGCCTTTTGCTGTAACTAAAGTGATGATGATATTTCCTTTTATATACGTTTCATGGTTGCAGGCTGCAGTATCAAGGCGTCTTAGTACTCATGCATAGCACGAATCTAATGTTTTGGAAGGGATGTGAACCGGTGTACCATGTATGTAAATTGCACAAATAACCTACCAATTTTCCTTGATTGATGAGTACATAGTTATACATATGAGTTACATGCCAAGATCAAATAGATGGATGTGGATGTCTGTTGATCTATTCAGAGATGAAAGGGATGAATCTCCATCATACTTAAACCATTGGTACTGTCATCAGTTCTATATTCTCCTTTTATGAATATGCTGCAAAAGGCTCCATACTCTGTGTTTGTGGGTGACCAAATAATTTTACGTATGCTATAGGGTTTATCGGTCACCATATAGAGCTTTTTTGGGGAGTAGGTTGCCACCATCAAAATTTTAAGATTAACTTATTTATAATCAAGATGCATGGTTCTAGCCTGTTCTGAACTGATTTTAGTTTCTGCCTGCAAAGGCAAAGGCTTTCTTTTCTGAGCAATTCCCATGTCCAATAGTGAACTTGAAAGAATTGCTTCTTCTAAGTTTGCATAGACAGAGCAATATGACAACCATAATAGAGTGGGATGTGCGCTTCATTACTTTCAAGGGCAACAAATGACCATGCTGCTGAGGGTTGTGAATACCCTATGCTACCTAGCTTGAGAGATTGCAGTGTAAAATAAATTCTCTAGACTTTTGACTCGACCCACTTGGATAGTCCATCAGCTTACTACATGGAGTCACCTGAGCATAATGAGATCTATCCATACGAAACACCATTAGAACCTAATTGGGAGCCCGAATATTCCAATGGATGTATACAAATCCAAACCCTAGGCCCCAATTAAGACAAATGAGACCCCAAGCACCTAGAAGACCATGTTCCAGAAGTCAGAGAGATCACTTCATTCGTGACTGTTCACGCCCTCGACAAGGGCAACATCAACCTGCAGTCAATCAAGGCTTTGTCCAAATTGTGGAAAGGAACAGCTCTTGAGAGATTGTCCCAAAAATTCAGCCAACGCACAAAAGATTACCCCTACTAATGTTGTTAGCTTGATAGTAGAACCCAATGAAAGCGTGACAACTATTGCCCATTGAGGTCACTTCATTCGTGATTGGCCACTTCTTCCACAAGGGAAACTTGAACTTGTAGTCATTCACAGCTTCTGTCCAAATTGTGGAAAGCAACAACTCTTGAGAGATTGTCTCAAAAGTCCAACCAACACACAAAAGATAACCCCTATTAATGTTGTTGGCTTGATAGAACCCAATGGAAGAGTCACAATTATTGCCCTTGTACAAGTAGTCATTAGGGCATAAGCTCCACAAAAGACTCTAGATGTAGACCAGGAGAAGAAATTGGAGGCTAGCGAGTCAAATAGCATAGCCAAAAGAAGAACTAGAGCTTGGAAGAATAGTTGAGAAAGGATGAAGAGACAATGGGCTAGAAAATTGAGCGACCTAGAAGAAAGCTTGAAAGAAACAAAAACAAAAAGCATTGAAATTGCATCTAAAATGCACTCTCAGACATCACCACCATCTCTACCATCTCATCACATCCCAATGTCCATTCTACCACCACCCAAAGCCATATGAGTTTTAGCAAATCCTACTCTTGAAGACTTGGATATGATGTTCAAGGTTTATGAGATTGGACTCCAAGAAAGGCCATATGTAGCCGAGCTTTGTGCAAAAATGGTAGAACTAGCACATGCTATGTTCAAAATGAGTAATCTTTTCAATCAGAAAAAATCCATGAAGCCACAACTACATTTTGAAGGACTTTTGGAGAGGATAGATCAATTGGTAGCTAAACATAAGACTATAGGTACACCCAAGGCTTAGACTAGTGGAAGTGAAAGGATAAGCTTACCAACCAAAGAAGCTTATGTGCCTAATTCTATGGATGAAAGAATTCCTTCCTCTATAAATATTTATTCGGAAGAGTTCTTGAGAGAGATATAAGAGGAGAAATGGGCCAAGGAGAGCGAGAACCCTCCTCCTATTGAAGTAATGGATGATCTTGATGATCAGTTCCCTCATGACATTCCCTCTATCTACGAGGAGTAAGAAGACTTGCAGTCAAATGAACGATGAAAACTTTGAATTGAATTCCGTGCAAGAATTGCCTCACTTTATAGGTCCATGGGAGTCTAAGTCTATTCACATGAGAGCCCCCATAGTTATGCTTAGGAACGATAAATCAGTTTTACTTAGGAACACGGAAGTAGTGAAGAACACTGAAGTGTAGTGCTATCTCACTTTAGGGGAGCTACTTAAGATTAAACTTCAGTTGTGAAAACATATAGCTAACCAAGTATGAGAAGTAGCTAAGTTTCAATCTCAAGTAGGACCGCATAAGACAATGCCAGAGATGCCCTTGGATAAGATCAGAGATATGAGCAAAGGGGAAGGAAACATCTATCTTTCTATCACTTATCAAAGTTATACAACAAAGGCTATTCTGGATTCAAGGCCAGGACTTGTATTGTGACAAGGTCCCTATGGAAACGTTGGGGAAAGGTTGCTCTTAGATTCACTAGAATGAAATTGCAAATGGTAGATGGATATATTGAGAAACCCCTAGGGTTATTAGAAGGGATAACTCTCACTACTTGTGGTATAAAACACACATTTGCCATATGTGATTTTGGCAACAATCACATCTATGAGATGATTTTAGGAAGGTCCTTCATGAGGCAATTGCAGATAGTGCAAAATTGGGGAACCAATTCTTTACAACATTTAAGAGTCACCACTAAAGTCAATCTCATACTCTCACAGAGACATACCACCCATGCAATGGAATCCAATCCATAGAACATTAGATGAGATGGAGTTAATGCATTCCTTAAGATCGGAGTCTTTATGGATGCACGAAGACACACACTTATGGATGTATAAAGTTACGATGGAGGAAGGGAAAAGATTAGAAGCAAGAACCTTATGTGTTGATGAAAACCCATGATCGATTCAAGACCTAGCCTATGCACCTATGGTATTTCCTGATGAGGAATTTGAACCCCATGGTTGGGCATAAATCTTAGCCATGATGGACATAGCTGTGAATGAAGAGTAGTGGACACCCCATTGTGATGAAGATGGCTATGACATCTCAGTTTTCACAATAGAAACACTTAAGGTTGAATCGGTTATGGAAGAGTGTGTGCCTAGTATATCTACACTTATGGAAGTCAATGATGAGGATGATGAATCCATCATCATGGAGCCCTTATACGACTCAAAGGAAGAATATCTTTATTTGATAGATGCTAGGAATCAAGAACTTGACTACAGCAGAAGATGACAAAAGTGAGAAGAAGAGAAAGAAGAAGCTACCCACACAAGAAGATACCGAATCTTTTTTGAAGTGCCAGAATTTTTTAAGAAATATGAGATTGAGGAAAAAAAAATCATGATAAGAATGCCTAAATGAGAAGTACTCATAGGAGAAGCCTACGACAAAAAAGAAAAGAAAAAGAAGATTGTAGTGACCATAGAAGAGGGTGAGGAGAGATGTACATACATAAGATATGACCTAAGTGAAGAAGAAGAACACGAGTTGATAGACTTGTTGAGAGAATATCAAGATGTGTTTGCATGGAGTTATGAGGACTTGAAAGGAGTGGATCCGGATATTTTCTTCGATAGGATTCCAATGACCTTAGAAGCTAAGCCAACAACGCAGAATCCATACACATATAACATATAATGATAATTACAAAATCAAGATCAAAGAAGAAATTGATCGCTTGATAGAACCAGGATTCATCTACGAAATTGAGCATATTGAATGGGTATCCCCCATAGTGGTAGTGCCCAAAAAGAATGGTAAACTACATGTGTCCATTAACTTGAAGAAAGTTAATGTCACTACCATAAAAGATAGCTATCCACTTCCTATCACTAAGCATCTCTTAGAATGAGTAGTAGGCAAGTAAGTTTATAGCTTCATTGACAAATTCATGGGTTACAAACAAGTAGCTATTGCCCCCAAAGATCAACATAAAATGGCCTTTGCTACATAATGAGGTATCTTTGCATTTCATGTGATGCCTTTTGGGCTCACCAATGCACCTACTACATTCCAAAGGCTCATGTGTCATGTGTTCAAGGACGTCGTGAGAAAGAACTTAGAAGTCTATGTGGATGATCTATGTGCTCACTGCAACATTAAAAAAACTCGTATCCTAGAGCTTAGATAGATCTTTGACAAATGCAGAGAATATCAAGTCGATCTAAACATAGAAAAATGTGTTTTCATGATCAGGCAAGGAAAGATTCTAGGACATAGTGTCAAAGAAAGAAATCACAATGGATGAAGATAAAATAAGGGCTATAGTTGAACTACCTAGGCCAAAGAAAGTCAAGGAAGTACAAGCTTTCATGGGTCATGATGGATACTATCAATGCTTTATCCATATGTATGCTATACTCGCAAAGCCTCTGTACAACCTCTTGAATGATTTCAAGTGGAATGAAGAGTGCGAGACTTCCTTCAATGAGTCCAAAAGGTGACTGTGTTCTGCACCAATTTTAACAATGCCAAATTGGAATAAACCATTCCACATTCATGTGGATGCTTCTAATTTTTCTATTGCACGTGTACTAGCACAACCTATGAGTGAAAGGAACATAGATCTCCCCATTTCTTATGCAAATAGATATCTAATGAAGTCGAACGGAATTACACCACTACAAAAAGAGAATCCTATTTGCTCGCAAATAAGTTTCAATTCTTCACCGATCATCAGGCTCTCCTTTATTTTGTGAATTGTAAGCCTTGCAATATATGCTGATTAGTAAGGTGGATTCTCTTACTAATGGAATATGATTTTGAAGTAGTCATAAGGAAAGGAAGGGCTCACCTTTAGGGTAGATCATCTTTCTAGACTCACTTCAAGAGAGTCACGGCAAGGAGTATCAGACAAATTTCTTGATGCTTACCTGTTCAGCTCGAAAGAAGTTACTAAGTGGGCTAAGAAACTCGTGCCTATTCTCACTTATGGACCCAAAAATCCCATACTAAAAACAAAGGATGAGGAGATTGTTAAAACTAAAAAATACCATATCATGGCAAGAATCATATACAAGCAAAACGATCAAGGAATCCTAATGTGTTTGTGTGGAAAAAGAAGATCATGCTAAATGGTTGCAATTGGTACATGTAGGTGTACTAAAGCAACATCATTTGAAACATTGAGCCCTACACACTCTGAAAAGATTAGGTGTATATTTACCAACGATGGAAGTAGATGTCTACATGATGATTAAGGTTTGTCCCACTTGTGTCAATAGATCCCTTGTTGAGCATGCGACATTGTATCAAGTGCCATTGATATTGGATTGGAGCAATCCATTAGTTGAATTTTTGAGGACAAAGAAATTCCCTCAAGAGATGACTTTAGCATGTCAAAGAAGTCCAGAGTAGGAGGCTCAAAACTGTACACTCATAGGAGATAATTTTTGCAGGCATGGGCGAGATGGATATCTTTGCTTATCTATGCACGAAAGTGAATAATTGAAGATCTTAGAGAGTGCACACCAAGGTGTTGTAGTGGACACTTTGGACCTGATCGAGTGATCAAATCAATGCTCTTCTCAGGTCTTTGGTGGGATACCTTTCACATGGATGCACATATCTATGTGAAGCGATGTGACATATGTCAGAGTACACAATATCCCATACATAAGGATGAGATGCCATTGAGACCCATGATGGGTAAACATGCATTCTCCAAGTGGGAAATAGACTTTGTAGGTCCTATTAATCCCCTATCTAAGAGTTCAGATGTTGAATACATCATTATCGCAACATATTATCTAACCAAATGGGTAGAGGTAAAAGCAACAAGGAAGAATGATGCACATACAACAATGAAAACTTTTACAAGGATTCATGTTCATTCAAAATGAGTCAACTCCATATCATCCACAAGCCAATGGACATGCTGAAAGCACGAACAAGATCTTGTTTATGGTATTAACGAAGTTGGTAAACGATAAGAATTCTAATTGGGACAAGTAGCTTCATGTTGTTTGGGCATATGTTGCCTATAAAACAGTGCTCAATGCCACTCCCTTTGAGATGGTTTTTGGCCAAAATGTTGTGCTCTGTTTAGTCTTTTTTGATACCCACACTCAAGGTGGCACAAAAGCATCAATGGATTGGTCATGAGCTATCTTCATAGATCTTAGACCTAGAAAGATTAAGCGTCAATAAGAAGCTATATTAGTGGATGTCGAGTCAAGCTATATCAAGAACCTCTTACAGAGGATATGCTAAGACTCTATACTGCTAAGAGGTTAAAAGAAGAAGATGTTGGTGCGATTAGCAAGCCTAAGTGCTTAGCTAATTATTTAGGACTGCTCACTCATCTAGTTCTTCACAAGAGAGAACTTCACATGAACAATTGCTTGTCAATTTGATTGTATTTACTTTGGACAAATATAAAATAAAAGGAAATAAAGATACTCATGAAGTTAGGGAGCTGAAACTATGACTCATGTGGTAGGAGAATCAATTCAAATCATCCCTAAAGTGTAGGATCACTTTTAGGTGAGGGAAAATTCAAATTCGAACTCAAATAATCAGTATAAATAGACATGCTTTTAGTCATGGGCTAGAGAGAGTCATTTTGAGAGTTATTGAGTTACATCATTGAGCATACATTGAGCGTAACTCATGTATGATTATTCCACTACACTTTCCTTGTATCATATGCTCATTATCATATACATTTTGATACATTTCTTCAAGTATATCTTTTTCTACTGTTCTCTATTGCATCTTCATCTTTTTAGTGATCTTGCAGAAACAATTTCTTTGTGTATACTCAATCATTTGCTATATCTTAACTTGGTATAGGTAGTTTGAAGTGTCTAATATCTACTATCAAGTTTCATTAGCTTTGTTTTAGTCAATCACGAGATATGAAATGAGGAAAGTGACTATGACTACACACCTTCTAGTTTCTAAAATATCAGGATGACCCCCCCTAACTTGCTAGATTCATTTCTCAGTTTATGGAGCCTCTAAATTCATGAAATAAATTTCTTTAGCTATTTACATGCTTCAATTAGATGTGTGCAAAAGATATCTGGTCAATTCATACCAGGTTGTGAGCTCTGAGCAAAACACTAAGCACCTACATTCCCAAAATAGAAGCTTTCTTCACATTCCTTGCATATGCAAGTTATCTATTTTGGTGAAAACTTTTGGGAATGATGTTCTAAAGCACATGGTAGTTCCAAATGCATTAATATGAAGCTAAAGGAGTCTATTACGCATCCTTGTAGTTAACTTGGTAGGCGTAGAGTAGGTTTTGTGCAAGACCAGCTCATCTCTGGAGCATACTCATCCATCTCCTCACAGTGGTATCCGAGCAACAACAAATCAACATGGAAAATGGATTTCCTTCGTCCATAGAAAAATTGGATCGAGGTAACTACTCAGATTGGTCACTTAGAATGGAAGCTTATCTTCAAGTGAGAAACCTCTATGGTTACATATCTAGAGATGAGATGATGCCAACCCTCAGAAGCAAAAGACAACCAACTCAAGAAGAACAAGAGAAGTTAACCACATGGTGCTCAAAGGATGCTCTAGCAAGGTCATATTTTCTTAATTCAATCTCTCATTTTTTACTTCCACACATCAGGAGTTGCAAGATTTCACAAGAGACTTGGAATGCTCTTGAAGCATTCTTCTCATCAAGCACCAAGGCAAGAAAGAATCAAAGCTAGTCCATACCGATGTATGGGGACCAAATAAGGAGCCTTTAATCTCTGGATCCATGTATTATGTGTCATTTATTGATAATTGTAGCAGATGGACAATACTATATTTTATGAAGAATAAAGATGAAGTGTTCTCTTGCTTTAAGAAATATCTAGCACTTTTACAAAATGAGACTGTTAAGACTTTGAAGAGGCTAAGGTCAGATGGAGGGGGAGAATATTTCTCCCATGACTTTGATTCTTATCTCCAAGAGAGAGGAATCAAAAGAGAGATTACAACAAGGTATAATCTAGAGCAAAATGGAGTGGCACAGAGAAGAAATAGAACCATAGTGGAGGCTGCAAGATCAATGCTAAATGAGAAGAAATTGCCTAGTTACCTATGGGTGGAGGTTATATCAAGAGCTACCTATCTGATCAATAGACTACCATCAAAAGAATTAGATGGGATGACACTGTATGAAGCATGGAAATGAAAGAAGGCCTAGCCTTGATCAATGCATGATGTTTGGGTGCATATCATATACACAGATACCTTCACAAATAAGAGGCAAGCTAGATCTAGAGGCTGAAAAGTGCATCTTCATTGGCTATGACCTTAATAAAAAAGGTTATAGGTTACATAATCTAAGGAATAAAGGTTTTAGTGTAAGTAGAGATGTTGTGTTTGATGAAAAAAAAATCTTTGTTTGAAAATGATTGTGGAAAATCAAACTTCCCTATGACCTAGAAGAAGACTTTCCAACATTGTCAAAGAGGAATGAGCAAAATGATTGTAGGAAAATCAAACTTCCCTATGACCTAGAAGCAGACTTTCCAACATTGTCAAAGAGGACTGAGCATACACATGAAGACTCAAGTGATTCTGAAGAAGACCAGAAGACTCCAAGAAGGGAAATCAACTCTTGGAACTCCAAAGGCAAAGCCAAAGCAATGTAGCAGAATCATCTCAACAAACTATAAGGAGGTCTACTAAAGAGAAAAGGAATCTAGAAAGGTATGGTTATGATACATCTTTGGTCACAAAGCATTCTATTTGCATAGCACATGATACAAACTCAGAAGAACCATCCACATATGAAGAAGCCAAGAAGAAGCTAGAATGGAGAGATGCCAGGGAAGAAGAGATAGAAGCTCTACAAGAAAATCAGACTTGGGAATTAGTTCCCAAGAAACCATCTATGAAGGTCATTGGTTCAAGGTGGATTTACAAGGTAAAAACAAATTCTGATGGCTCAATTAACAGGTACAAAGCAAGGCTTGTAGCCAAAGGGATTCCTCAAACCTAGAGGATTGTTTTTGAAGAGATATTCTCACATGTGGGCAAAATGCCCACAATTAGAGTACTCATGAGTGTAGCAATTTCCAAGAATTGGAATATTTATCAAATGGACATTAAAAATGGTTTTCTAAATGGTTGGATTTTAGAGGAGGTGTACATGGAACAACCTGCTAGCTTTGAATATTAATTATCTATAGAACATGTATGCAGGCTAAGGAAATCCTTCTATGGCTTGAAGCAAGCTCCTAGAGCTTGGAATCATAGACTTGTTAGTTACTTGCACGATAAAGGATTAATGGTAAGCAAGGTAGATCCTTCCCTCTTCATTAAGAGGAACCACTAAGAGGCCATATACCTTTGTGTATATGTGGATGATATAATTATTACAAGAAGTGATGCAGATGGAATCAGAAGGATCAAGGCTCAAATGAAGGTAGAGTTCAAGATAAGTGATCTTGGACTACTCAAATACTTCCTAGGTATACATAGAGAAAGGTATGTTCTTAACTTAGAGGAAGTACATTGGATATATGCTTACCAAGTTATTAGGCATGGAACTTAAGCCATTAGAAGCTTATTTAGTGGGCTTAGAAGGCATGGAAACCACTTGTATCGACAAGGTAGACATTCCTATCCTCTTAAAGGATGTTCCTTTGAGAGTAAAGTTCTTAATTTGCCTTGGTGAGGACATCACAAAACATATGATATTAGTGCAAAATTGGTTGTATGATCATGCAATCAACTTAAACCTATGGAAGTGATGGCTTCAGGTCTAGGTTAACAAGCAATGCCTAATAGTTGAATTGGAAGGCAGGGGCCCTTTTAATTCTAGTACCCCGCATTTTACAAGCACTACAGAGTCCAATGTGCACCATTTCTCACCTATGATGGGCAGGTCATGCAAGTGCTAGAACCCTCTTCTCTTCCAAAAGTATCAACATCACAGTTGGAACAATCAATTTTGCAGAGTAGAGAAGGTCAACTGCAACGAGATGCCAAGAAGGAGGCCACCTTGGTGACAAAAGCTACTACACAACCTTGCTCCTCACACACAAGGTAAAAACCTTAGTGAAATTTCAAGTCTAAAAAAATATGGGTGATGAAAGGCAAGCAACCACCAACTTTGCCCCAATATTTCTATAGCCCAAGTGTGAGCACCACCTCCTTTACTTGTCAATCTATAGAGAAATGAGGAGGATATGAAGGTCATGAGCAATTGTGGTGAGCAAATGCGAGTGACAAGCACATACGTGCACACGCACACACACACACACACACACACATATGCACACACACACACACACGCACGCAAGGCAAGACAAAAAGGATATGGACAATGGAAGCTTTGATTCTCAATAACTTGATTACACTCTTCAAGAAGCTCTTTCTCTAACTTGATAACCCCAAATATGAGCTTTCTAGCTCTTTTTATAGTTTTCCACTAGCTTTGGCCCCCTCCAAACCTAGTGTCTAGCATAGTTGAATAATTAGGTTCAAGGGATTACTTGAGGGCTTAAACTGAGTCTAAAAATCATGAAAACTAGTACGTAGATGCTTCTAATACTCCTCAAGCTTGAGGAATCCTTGGATTGAACAAAATGGAGTTGAAAAAACATGAAATGAGTCTAAAAATCATGAAAATTGGTACATAGATGCTTCTAATACTCCTCAAGATCCAAGACTCCTTGGCTTGAACAAAATGGAGTTGCAAAAATATGAAATGATATTTACAATGATTTTTAGTGATCAAAATCACAGTTTTTATAGGGGTTTTTTCTGGAAATTTGATATTTACTTCTTGGAGCTGCCTACATGCTCCCTCTTCTTGTATGACCACTTCTTTAACATGTTTTGTGCCTTGTGCTTGACCTTGCGTGCCAACACTCCTCCCTCTTGAGTCTTTTGTCCTTGACAATCCCTTGTTGGAGTGGGTGTTCCATGTAGTACTTTGAGAGGTAGTGTCCATCATGTATCAACAAGAGCGGTTTGTCTTCCAAATGTAATGGGGTCAATTGTTCTATTCTTCATTTTTTCATTGCTAGCCTTTGAAAGTTTTAGCCCCTTTTTATGTACTTCGTCCTTGGATTCTAGTGTATTTGTGAGCTTTCAAAAATTGCTAGTTTCTCAAAAGAGGTTTTCAATGTTGATTTTGAGCATCTATCAATTGTGAATTGTTTCATAGGTACTCATGTTGTAACCTTGATGTCCTTTGGATCTTTCAAACATGGCTTTCATAGTTATCATGCCAAGTAGTTGTAACCCATATTGAATGATGGGTAAGTGTGTTAGTGCATGGGTTGAAGGAAATGTGTGCCTTGTGCATGGCCTTGTAATGTGGCCCTATGCATGCTTACGCGATGAATGCATTGTAAGAAGTATGGTGCAAAAAATTGGGTCTTGAGCTAAGTGTTCAAGGGTATGCTGACAAAGATATTTCCTAATCTATCATTGTTATAGTATTGCCAAATTAGGGGATCTTTACCATACTGAAAGGTAGGTTCTGTTCATCTCTTTGTGTTGTATTCCCATCATGGTGATTGACCATTTACTTGTCTTTCATTGTTGATGGATTTCCTTGTTGATGGATTTCCTTGTTGATGGTTCACTGATGAGATTCTTCGAGCGCATGGTCCTATCCCTTTTTTTTCTTAAAGGAACAATGTCACAAAAGAAGAAGAAAGAGGTTAGTATCAATAAAATAGTTTACATGTGTCAAATGTGTCTCATATGCATAGGATTCTCAACTGTGTCTATGCATGGCCTTGTAATGTGGCCCTATATTAATGCATACTGTGGAAAGAATGAACTTCCAACACTTGCATGATCTTCCCGTCAACAGGTGAGGAATGGTGCACATTCAACTCTGTAGTGCTTGCACAATGTGGGTTACTAGAATCAAAAGGGCCCTTGCCTTCCAATTTAGCTATTAGGCTTTGCTTGTTAACCCAAACCTGAAGCAATCGCTCCCCCAGGTTTAAGTCAATTGCATGATCATACAACCAATCCTACCCTAATATCATATGTTCTGTGATGTCCTCATCATGGAAAACTAGCAACTTTACTCTCGAAGGGATATCGTTTAAAAGGATAGGAATGTCTACCTCATTGATACAAGGGGTTTCCATGCCTCCTAAGCCCACTAAATAAGCTTCTAATGGCATAACTTCCATGCCCAAGTCTTTATAGCACGAGTACCTAATTGCACTAGTGGTAGCTCTAGAATTGATCAGAGCTTTGATCATCTTATTTGCAGTGTCGTGCCCTGGCTCAATTGTGATGAATGTTCATCTATCTATGATGCTATGATGTGTAATCTTTTTGGTGCATATAGCCATGTGATATCTCCTAGAATTGGGATTGACATCTAGGTCTTGTCGCCTTTACTTATTTCACCTAATGCACTCTCTAGCCTCTACCTATGCTTCTTCTTTAACCCTTAACTCTTCTTCTTTTTCCTTCTTAGCCATGTTGAGTTTCATTAGCATATCCTCTCTAAGAGGGTCTTCATATAGCTTCACTCGACATCCACTAGTATAGCTTGGCAAGATGTCATCTTCTAGAGTGGCCAATTGAACCACACCACTAGTGGAAATTCTATTATGAACATGGGTCCGTATCCTCATTTTTACAATTTACAAACATGTTGCTTTAGTGTATAATTCAACAATAGGTCTCCCTCTTTCAACCCTTTATCCTTGAGATGTGCATCAAAGTATTCCTTTTTTCTTTTCTTTGCAGCGTAGATGCCTATTGCCGCTCGTAGCCTGGTTTCACCTCATTGCTCAAGATCAAATATCCTGAAGAAGAACTCATGTCCATTCCACTTGTGTTCTTGTGCTACTTTAAAAGTGAGGATGAGGAAGTCTAATGGTAACACAACATTTTGTCCAAAGACCATCTAAAAGGGGGTGGCATTGAGTACCGTTTTGTAGGCAACTTGGTAAGCCCAATGTGCATGAAAAAGTTTCTTATCCCAATTAGAGCGTTTATTATTTACTAGTTTTGTCAATACAATATAGGATCTTATTTGTGCTCTTGGCTTGTCCATTAGCTTTTGGATGATAGGGGGCAGACTTCTTATATCTCACCAATAATTCTTGGAGAAGATTTTCAATGACTTCATTCAAGAAGTGCATACCTCTATCACTTAGTAACTCTATTTGGTAACCCGTATTTGGTGAACACATTCTTGAAGAAGAACTTAGCCATCATTTGATGGCATAAGAGACTTGCTTACATGAATGAAAGAACTTTAAACGATATATGTAGAGATCAAAGTGTTCTAAGGCTACCAAACATATCAAATCAACACATGATCAATAGATGTGATGCTTGTCGAATTTGAAAGGCAGAAAGACAACCATTCAACCACAAAGGCTACATCCACAACAATCTTTTGGACTTATTACACATAGATGTGTGGGTACCAAGTGAAGAACCTTCATTGGAAAGCCCAAGATATTATGTTTCCCTTTGTTGATGATCATAACATATGGGCCATTCTATACTTTATTAAAAATAAGAACAAAGTGTTTTAATGCTTCAAGAAGTATCTAGCACATGTGGAGAATCATACAGGCAGATCACTTAAGAAACCCTGATCTGATGGAGGTGGAGAATACTTCTCCAAAGACTTTTATGAGTTCTTATAGGATAAAGTTGTTAAGAGGGAATGAATACCAGGTGTTCTTCTTAATTGAATGGAATTGCAGAGAGAAGAAACAAGACATTGGTTGGATCAACTAGAACAATGCTTGAAGAGAAGAAGTTGCTACATTATTTATGGGAAGAGGCTATTTCAACTATTGTGTATCTTCTCAACATATTACCATCCAAATCCCTTCAAGGTATGAATCCTTATGAAGAATGGCATGGAAAAAAACCTAGTCTAGAACTTTGCAAGGTGTTTGGTTATTTAGCTTACGTTCATGTACCTTCACAAATCATAAATAAGCTAAATGAAAGGGCAACAAAGGAAATATTTATTGGATATGATTCAACTCACATGAGTTATAGGTTCTATAATCCCTCAACCAAGCCATTCACTACAAGGATGTTGTGTTTGAAGAACACATATCTTGGTATGATGAAGACAAGAAGAAGGTAACTCTACCATATGATCTTGATTTTGATTTCCATCAATTAGGAAGAAAGTGAGATGATAGAGAATCAACACATTGATACATGGTGTACATAAGTGATAATCTTGTGAGTTTGTGTTCAAAGAAATAACATACAATAACATTATCATCAACTAAAGTAGAATACAAAGGACTTGTAGAAGCAACCAAAGAGATCATATGGATGCCGACCTTTTTCAAAAGCTTGGGCATTGATAAAGGTATACCTACAATACATGAAGATAATACAAGTTTACTCTATCTTGTAGCAAATCTAGTATTTCATGCAAGAACAAAACATATAGAGATTCAATATCAAAATTTTGAGAGAAAAGGTAATGGAGAAGGAACTAGAAGTAGTGTGGACTTCTACAAAGGGTTAGATAGCAGATATCATGACAAAAAGCTTGGATGGTGTGAAGACAAGTAGATTCAAAGAAATGGAAAGTATAAAAGAGAAGAAGAATATATGAAGAGGTGTAGAATGTCAATTACTCATTGAGGGGGAGCTGTTAGGACTTCACTCACTAATTTGTTGGTGCAATTACTCCAAGCCTAAATGCTTGATTATTTATCCTAAGGCTCATATGTGCATTGATAGCACATGAATAATGTCTTGTAAAAGATAGATTTTTTACTCCTTGTAAAAGTGCATATATGGAATCACTTCAATCATGAGTTATCAGGAGAATCTTTCCATGACTTATTTGGTGAGGACTTATAACAAATCAAGTCCTAAAATTTTTTGAATACTTTTAGGTAGATACTCAAATTCAAATTTGAATCTTGGCTCCAACAAAAGGATATAAAAGGGATCATCTGGTCACGTGGATTGTAGCCTGGTATAGTAGAGATTTAAAAGGTTTTATGTGGCATATTGAGCTCACATCAAACCTCTAATATTGCCCTCACATTGTGCAATCATTCATTGCCAATGTAAATGTAATCTATGTGCATCAATACATATAGTTATCTCATATCTCATATCTTCTACTCTGTCATGTACCACTCAGAATAGAGAACTTCTCTGACCTGTTTCTCAGTCTATACTTGATCATTTGATGTGATTTAAGTTTTTATATATTTAATATACTGTCTATTTTCTTTCTACAAAGTTTCATGTTTATTCCCTTATCCAATCTCGAGTTATGAGCAAAACATTGCTCACTCATCTACATACTGTTAGTGCCCAAAAATATCGGGATGCATCTTTAACTTGTTAAGCATCATTCTCTGAGCATGGTCTATCCTTTTAAGTGAAATAACTTGTGAAAGTTAGCTATCAAAGCTAATTAGATATGCCTAAAAGGATTTTACTCAATTGCTAGCAGAGAAGGAGTACTATTCATTTCTTTGAGCAGGAGTAGTGACCAGAATAACAAGTTTTGGTTCATAGTTGAAACTCCTACTCATCTATTTTGATCCAATGATTCGAGGATCATATCCCAAAGTACTTGGGTGATTATTTGTGCTTCTTAGAAAGCTCAATAGGACTAATTTGCACTCCTCAACTCAATTTTGGCTAGTGTGAAGCAGGAATTTGCAACACCATCTTATCTCTGTAAGGTGTCCACCATCTCCTCCAACAATGGTATGAGAGCAACATCAAGGTAAAATGGGAGATGGATTTCCATCATTCATTGATAGATTGGACAAGGGCAATTAACTGGCATGGTCCCTAAGAATGAAAGCTTACCTTCAAGGAAGATGCTTGTATGGATACATATCTAGAGATGAAGTAATGCCAACCCTTAGAAGCAAACATCAACCTACAAGAGAGGAGCAAGAGAGACTAGCTACATGGTGTGGAAAGGATGCTCTAGCCAGGTCTTATATAACTCAATATCTGATTTCTTATTACCTCATATTCAAAATTGCAAGGCCTCCCAAGAGACTTGCGAAGTACTTTCTTCATAATTCTCATCAAATACAAGGGCTAGGAAGAACCAGCTTTGGATGGAGTTCACAACCTTGAAGAAGTAACCAAAACAAAGTGTAGCTAACTATGTGACCAAGATGAAGGATGTAGCTGATCAACTTGGGAGTATTGCAGAAGAAATAGAAGAGGAGCAGATAGTAAGGCAGATCATAAATGGCATCAAGGCTGATGACACATGGGAGTCCTTTACCACAACAATGGACCTATTTATGGACATGCAAATACCTCACCTCAATACATTGATGGGGATACTCTTCACACATGAGACAAATCTCAACAAGAATGGAGACACTTCTAGAGGTAATCAATCTTCTGCCCCTTACAAAGATAAAATAAGAGTAAAGATAAAGGCAAAGGTAAGAGGAATGAAGAAGAGGCAAGTACCTCTCAAGTGATTTCACAGGTAGAGGAAGAAAGCTACCTCGTTGCTTAAGCACACCCCCTACTAGTTGTTCTCTGCATATTTTGTAGAGATTTGACTTTTTCATACTCTATATTTGGTAGTGTTGGAGTTAGATGCCTACGGAAGCACACGAACAACACAAGGAAGAAGAAGAAGCTTGTAGCACAACACAAAATAATGAATGTATTACCACTAGAATGTACAACAATAAGTAACCCATTAGGGCTATAGGCATCTATACAAGCCGAGGGAAAAAAACCTCCTAAAGAGGGAAAAAAGTGTGGTGGTGGTCCTAGTGCGTTCACACACATCACTACCTAAATATATCAACAAATTCCCCTTGGGAGTGATGCGATGAACAAGGAGTTGGTACTCATGTATAAGGAAGTGCCAAGCTATGTGGAATCAATCCACAAAAGGAAGTAAGCCCAAAGCTTTGTGAAAATCTTCAAACTTCTCCCTAGGCAGAGCCTTCATGAAAAGGTCTGCAATGTTCTCCTGTGTGGGAATATATGCCAAGCTGTTCTCTCTAGCAAAGAACCTCTCCCTCATATAATGATAATGCACCTCAATGTGCTTGGTGCGAGCATGGAACATAGGGTTCTTTGCAACTACCAATGCACTTTGACTCTCGATAAAGATGGTGGTGGTAGAAGAGTAACCAACACCCAAATCAGCCATAAGGCATCTGAGCCACACACACTCAACAGTCACTATGAAAGTTGCACTATACTTAGCCTCACAATTGGAAGTGGCCACAATAGGCTGCTTCTTGCTCGGCCAAGATATGCATGAGCTACCAAGCATGAAGCAAAAACCACTAGAAGAGTGTCATAACAACCAACCCAATCACTATTAGAAAAAGCATGCAAATCTGGCAGTAGTGATCCCCCCTTGGGATAAAACAATCCAAGTAGTCGGATACCACTCAAGTAGTAAAAGATGCACTTAACCGCCTGCCAATGCTTAATACCTGGGTAATGCATAAACTTGCACATCTGTGAAACAACAAACTGAATATGTGGCCGAGTAATGCATAAGTAAATCAAGCATCCAATAGCCTGCTGATGGACAACATCATCAAATGCATCTCCAACATCATGAAGACTCAATCGTAAACATGTCTCCATAGGAGTGGCAATAGGCTTATAGTCTTCAAGGCCAAAATGATGCAATAATGTGTCAATATATTTCGTTTGACACAACGCCATTCCACCATCAACATGCATAAAATGAATGCCCAAATAATGATGCAAATGCCCCAAATGAGGCATGAAAATCAGCCTTGAAATCAGTAATGTGCTTCACATGAGGACCAGTGAGCAGGATGTCATCAACATACACAAGAATTATCACAAGCACATCATTAGAACGCTTAACATATAAGGTGCTTTTAGTTGGAGTGTTCTCAAAACCATGTGCAATCAAATAGGCATGTATCTTGTCATACCAAGCACATGGTTCTTGCTTTAAACCATATAATGCCTTCTTTAACTTGCACACCTAGTTTTCATACCCTTTCTTCACAAAGCCATAGGGCTGAAAAACATACACTTCTTCATGCAAGCACCATTCAGAAATGTTGTTTTAATGTCAAGCTGATGTACATTCCAACCATGATGAGTTGCAAGTGCACAGATGCTATGAACCATAGTCATTCGGCAAGTAGGTGTAAAGGTTTCATCAAAATCAATGCCTCTTTCCTGCGCATAACCCTTTGCAACAAGCCTAGCCTTATACCTATCAAATGTTCCATCAGGTTTATGCTTCAACTTGTATACCCACTTAGTGTCAATGGCCTTCTTGCGAGGAGGCAAGTCGCATAAAGACTAGGTACCATTTTTCATGATAGCATCATATTCAGATTGCATTGCAACCGTCCAATGTTCATAATTTTGTGCTTCATCAAACAAAAGAGGCTCAGTCTCATCACAAAGACTATAGGTAGATGTTGGGGATGTAAGGGTCATGTGACCTTACCCCCATATTCATATATATACATCATATATAGAGCATTGTCTCAAGAGAGATCATTATGTGGGTTTCGAGGCTCCCACGCATATCCGCGCGTCTCTCCTCTCTTCTCTCTCGTTCCATCTCCTCCTTCCTCCTCTTGTTCTGCACACCAAAGCCCTTCATTGGTATCAGAGCATGTTGAAGGCTTGTGTGCAAGAAGCTTCAATGGAAGCTTAGGTCAGAAAGAGTAGAAGTGCAGGTCGGCATCTCTTGACAGCTGTTCAGTATTTTGGTCATAACTCGAGTTAGGAAGCTCGGATTGATGTGTTTTAAAGTTCTGTGCGTAGCTAACACAGAGGGCTACAACTTCACAGAAGGGCTCAGAACCTGGTTCGGACTTCTAAAGTGCCGAAAATTCAAAAAACGCAGACTATTGTAGAAAGCGAATCTACATTCACTAGAACAGCAGCTCGGTTTTTTTGTCATAACTTGAGTTCTACAGCTCGGAATGTGATGATTCAATTTGCTGATCGTAGCTTGAAAAGATAGCTACAACTTTGTAGAAGAACTGAGATCCAGATTCTGAGTGTTAGGTTGCTGAAATTGTAGAATACAGAGCAGTACTGTTGCAAGTGATAGTGAAATTGATAGCAGGTGCTTGTTTTGTGCATAACTTGAGCTACGCACCTCCGATTGAGGTGTTCTTTATCTCGTTACGTAGCCAAGAGGTAGATCTTAAAGTTTGCTGAAGAGAAAAAGTTCAGATTCAAAGGCTATCACCTCTGAAACAGCAAAACACAGAGCAGCATAGTTTTGTCATAAGAACCATAATTACTCTTGGAGGTTGAATTTGCTTTGGAACTTCTTCGAGAGAGAATTTTTGGTGTGCAAGCTCTTATTTTTAGAGCTTGAAGGCATTGTACATGTATGATCATTGTGGTAGCTCCTCCATATGAGAGTAGAGCATGATCTTGTCACGTGCTTGGCATGTAAGATGACATTGTGGTATACTCTTTGTTGAGGTTTATGTCATCATGAGTTCGATCATGGATGTATAGTGGCATTGTGGTCTATATCTTGCTTATGCCACTTGGTTATGGATTTAGTTATCGGTTGCACACAATTCTGTGAGAGTTGATTATGGATCTTGGTTGGTACTTGTATCTTTATTTTCTTTGCAGGTACATGATCCAGATTGGAGCCTCAGTTGCATACTTGTTTGTCACCTTGATTTGCTATTGTATTAGCAAATGTTCATTGATTTGATGTTTTGGATGGTGATTCCCACATGGTTATTTTGGTTCTAGAGTCCATTTTACAGAGGATATGTTGCCGAAATTTTGACAGCTTTTATGCTAGAAGAGAGCTCTAGTGGATCTTGAAGCTTGTGTGATAGCTTTGGATCATTGATTATCTCCATTCCCTTGGACTTGATCACACATTGTTCGTGATAGGTTGGACCATCTCGCAGGATTCATTCTTGAGTTGGAGACACATCATCATTGTATTGGCATGTAGCTATCACTTTTTTTGGCATATGTAGTTGCCATTATCTTTGGTTGGATCAGTGACAGGTGGTGATAGGTTACTCATTGTTCTTTGGTTATTGGTTATCTTGTTTGATTGCTCAGTTTACAGGGGATACTCTATGGAATTTTTCCCAGGATTCTTTCACATCTATTTGGTCCCTTTGGAGACTTGGTGAGCAGGCTTATGCTCATGGTTTTATGTGCATGCTAGATGCATGGCTATGTGACATGTGGTTCACATGGTTCCTTCTCCATCGAGACATTTGTGATGTGAGTTATGCATATGGATATGTAGGTGTGATCCTATTGAGTATAGAGTATTGTTTTTAGTCTCTTGTTATATTGCTAGTCTATTGGATTGCCAGCATGGTGTCTTCTCGATTTGATGGCACTGACTTTCCGAGATGGAAAGCTCAGATGTGGCATACATTGGTTCGTGCAGGATTACACATGTATGTGCATAGAGATGCACAGAGGCCTCGTGATATGCTCGATCATGTATGGATGGATATGGACACATTGGCCAGCTTCACTATCCGATTACAGCTTGTGGATTCTATATATGAGTCTGTGATGTACGAGGAGACGAGTAGTGCATTATGGCAGAGACTACATGATATGTATACGAGTCCATCGACTCATGTGAGACATAGATCACATCGACGACTTCGATGTTGGCATTATGGTCATGAGGGCCATATTCGACGATGTTGCTTCAGACGGATGCGACGACGACATCAGAGATATGCACGTGATGCAGGTTAGGTAGTGATTTCAAGAGAGTCTATGACAGTTGATTATGCCAGTGATGGTGATATCACTTTCTTCTATGCTTCATCTCAGGATTCCTCTTGTTCATTGGAGAGCACACATATGGCTTGGTTGGTTGATGCATTAGCCAGTCTTCATGTTACTCCACATCGTGAGTGGTTTTGTCGATTCTCAGGTGCGAGTCGTGGATGTGTGCAGTTGCCTGACGGTACGACATATGACATTGAGGGTGCAGGAGATATATGCCTTATGCTACCTAGTGGAGCATCACTTATACTCAGACATGTACGCTATGTGCCTTTATTCCCTATGAGCTTGATTTCAGTTAGCCAGTTACAGGAAGGTAGGTGTTATACATTCCTTGGTGAGCATCATTTTCAGTTGCAGTTGGGACAGCTTATGCTTATCAGAGGTGCCAGGATTGGGCACATGTATCCACTGCAGGTACTTCATGTGAGAGACAGTCTCGTCTCAGTGGGAGTTCAACATTATGTGCGATGTGAGACTCGTCATGTCTCATTTTGTCTACCTACACATAGGTCTAGTGACATTCATGATGCACATATATGGCAGGATTCAGATGCTCAGATGGATGAACATGTAGAGCATACTTTGGATGCTCATGATGCTTATGTAGTGCATGGTTTGGTTGATCATGTGGATGCTCTTATGGAGCATACTTCGGATGATCAGTTGGATGCTTTAGAGCATGATGTGGATGCTCATGTAGAGCATTGTGATGATACTCAGTTAGAGTTTGATCATCAGTTTGACCTTGGTGTTGATGTTGTGCAGTTAGCTCATGTGGAGCATGATCATACACTTGGTGTGGTAGAGCAGGATTGCTCTCATGGTACACAGTGTATGATAGAGCATATTAGCTCTCAAGATGCACAGCTAGATACATCCTTGGTTTCGAGCATGGCTGATTTAGATGTTGAGGAGTCAGCAGTTATGCAGTCATTCTTGGATTTGCTCATGCCAAATGTTGACACAGATATGTCAGGACATGTTGGTCTTGATGATGGTGCTTTGGATGCCTTGGATATAGGCATGGCTGACATACTTAGGTTAGCCAGGATAGCACATGTTTCGTCAGCATTCGGGAGTCTGATGTACGAGTTGTTATGCTCGAGACCAGATGTTGCAGTTGCTATTGGAGCATTTGCACTTGGAGTTGTCAGTCGTTCGATGATTGACACAGGCATAGAGCGAGTGGGAGCTTTGCAGGAACTTCATCAGTTCTTGCATCAGTTAGATATGAGCTCGACTCTTATCGATATGAGTCTAGAGCAGTTTGAGGTGCATGGATACACCTTGTTCGAGGCAGTTGGTGTAGGCTGATCTGGTATGGGTAGAGATCTGGACTCTTCCTATACATTATTGTATAGTCCTACATCATTCTTTGTATATGTTACCACTTATGGTCACATTGACCCTTAAGTGGGAGATTGTTGGGGATGTAAGGGTCATGTGACCTTACCCCCATATTCATATATATACATCATATATAGAGCATTGCCTCAAGAGAGATCATTATGTGGGTTTCGAGGCTCCCACGCATATCTGCGTGTCTCTCCTCTCTTCTCTCTCGTTCCATCTCCTCCTTCCTCCTCTTGTTCTGCACACCAAAGCCGTTCAGTAGACATAGTGTAATAAAGTAAGTCTATGATCCAAGGGTCTGGTCAGTTCAGACAGATCTGAAATCGGAAACCGTTTGGTCATCCGTGTGTATGACCAAAGATCTCAAGTTTAGACTTACTAAGAGGTCTTGTACTCTTGTGAACAAGTGATCGACTTAGCTTAGTGGTTAAGTCTCAAGGATGTGAAGGAGGAGGTCTTGGGCTCAATCCCCATGGGGGACATGAGGAGAGTATTTTGCCCAAAGAGATCTAGAGCCTTCTAGAAGCATCCACTTGAGTTAACTCGAGTTAACTGGGACACTTGGCGTACATGCAGTTACATGGTTACATGGCCGACACATGGATGGTTAGTATCCACCTGCCCAAGAAGGAAGTTCCTTGGAGAGAGCTATATATAGAGGCATTTGGTTGGGAGGAGAGTCATCTCTGTAGCACGTGGTGTTCGTAATCCTTGTTCTCTTGCATTGGTATTAGAGCTTCGATGGTGACCTTGGAGTGAGCTTCATCTTGCTTCTCTCCATTAGCTTCCTGCATGGATCATCATTGTAGCTTTAGCTTCATCTTGGTTATTACGAATTCAACCATGGGTGGTGTATGTTTCTCGCGAGTGTGCATCATTATCCTTCCGAAATTCTCTTGGCGGGCATAGTTTGGCGGGCATAGTTTCACAGGCATAGTTTGGCGGGCATAGTTTAAGGAGGAGATTATCAAAAGTGAAATCTTCTTGCTGTGATCGAAAGCAAGATTCGAACTTGAAACTTGTTGTTAGAGGGAGCGCTCTCTTAGCCAAGAATCCATGCCACTTGCGTGAGTATTAATTTCTATCAATTTTATTCCTTTACTGTACAATTCGAAAACAACAAAAGAAAAAGGCAGTCCTTGCAGTAGTCGCCTAATGGAATCGAACTTTGGCGCGTAGGATTCGACAAGCGATGTTCTGCTCATGGAGTCTTCCACTTAAGCAACAGAGCACTCCTCTGGTGTGACCTTCTTGTCGATTCACGCGCTGTAGAAGGCATATCAGTTCAAAAAGTGAGAAGGAACTGGAGATGGCGCTCGGGAATCGACCCGTTGACGTAAAGGTGTATCAGCTAATCGTCTATCCAACTCTGCTCCACTCGTTCGTATATACTGCTTGGAGGAGTTTGTTATTATACTTCTTAGTTTTGGACCTACAGACTTTTCTCAGATAAATGAAGGGAGAGAGCCGCTCTAGAACATGGCAGACGAGGTTCGAGCACGTGATGATGTGGAGCTGAGGGCTATGGTCTATCCACTAGATCAAGAAGCGCTCACGTACTAGATCAAGAAGCGGTCACTGACATATTCTAGAGAATAAACAAGAAAAGAAGAGATTGTTCCACCTCCGGTGATGCACACACACGGGAATCAATTCTAAAGCATCTGCTAATTTCGAGCCGAGAGCTCTTGATTCTAAGCTCAAAATTGGATGGTCATGATGAATACCCGGAATCAACCTTGTTACCTCCGGAATTAGATCGGAAGCCCATACGTCCAAAGAGAGGCAAAGGGAATACCACCTAAAGCCAAAGTGAAGCAATGTCGGATTGGAGCAAGGACGATTGTGCTTTCGATTTTCATTTCATTTCGATCAACAAAAGAAATCTCTTTTCAAGGTCTTGGAGAGAGGTGAGCATGGCTATGAAGGTTGGCTCCTCTCAAGGATCAGAGGATGGACGAAGCTATGATCAAAGCTAAGTATTTTCCAGTTTCTACTTGGCCTTAATGCTTGATTTGTCTTGTTTTCATTATTCTACACTTAATCCTAGATGCACATTGAAATAGTGAAGATTTCAATCAATTAAGTCTAGATTAGGATAATGAAATAATCCACTTCTCATTCTAAGCATTACTTTGCATTAAGGAAAGATTTGATTAAAAAAAAAAAGGATCCTTGTGCATCAAAGAATGTATTTTGGTAGTTTACTTCTAGATTTCCTTTCCATTGAGCAAGTTTTTTATTGCACCACAAGGATATGTTTTTATATCATAGTGCATTAGAACAAAGGAAAGGATATACATGCATCAAGATTGCATGATATACATTTTTAGTACAAGGAAAAGTCATGCATCAAACTCATGCATGATTGTTGCATTATTTTTTGGGCATGCAAAGAACATGCATGCATACACATATGAGCATATGGATTTGCATGTAGATACATGCATTTGCATGATAGAATGGGATGTTGTTTGCAAGTAGATATGAAAATGTACTCTCTTAGTATTTAGCTTACTTTATAAAGCTCGCGGTTTAACATTAGGGAAGACATAGGACTAGTTAGTTGCAAAGACATGCAAGTTCTAGTTTGCAGCTCAACTAATTAGTCAATTCCTTCCCAAGTTGATACTCCACTATCAAAGACAAATACTTAATGATAATTAAGTATGTTTGATGTCTTAGTAGGCACTAGGAGAAAGTTAAGTATTAAATTTTCTTGATGACCAAGAAAATTTAATTACTTGCAAACCTTTGTGATGTATGATGACTCTAAGTCCCGGATGTACTTAGGGAGTCATGAAGATAAGCTTATAATGATTACTCTAAGTATAAGTGATATTTAGAAAGTCATGCGGATAAGCTTTAGTTGATTAGTTATGTAATTTATGTAACTTCTCAAACATCCCAAGATTGGATGATAACTTAAGCTATGTTTCCAGGTTCCATGAGCACTCTTCTATTTAGAAGATTTTGAAAGTTTTAAGAAGTTTCTTTATGGTTTCAAGATTCGTATCTTACGATGAAACCTCGGTAAATGACTTTTAGGAATTGAGATATTTCCTAAAAGAGAAATACTAAAATGAAATAGTCAAGCCTTCTATTCCACGTGAGATCATTCTCCTACCATGTTTGAAATGAATTTATTTTTGGGAAGGCAGACGTTCCAAGTAGAGGATCTTAATTGATTCATGAACTCTTCCCAAAATACACATAAATTCACACTATATGATAGGACCAAGGAATGATGATGTTTTAATATAAAGGTTCCAAGAAAAGCTATGAAGCTTTTATAAGTTTTCATTTGATCTCATCCCAAGGAGTGATGGAAATCAAAGGTTGAACCTCAACATCAATTGATTTTTGATGTCAATAAAAGGATGTTAGATACTATAGTTGCATCTCTGGTAAATGATGCAACTAGCTAAGTAATATTTAGGAAATAAGATAAGTTCCTAAGGACTTGAAGCAAGTGTGAACTTTTCATTTAGGAATAGAAAGTTCCAAGAAATGGATTTCCAGTCCATGAACTTTTCCTAAATAGGCTATAAAGTTCAAAAGTTATGTGCTCATAGTAGCATTACTATTGGATCAATAATCAATAGATGCTTGGACTTTAAAACATAATTTTGATTAGTGAAATATGTTTAAAGGACTATAGTAACATCTAAAGATTGACCAATAATAATAAATCTTGTATCAAACTCAAGAATATGAGTCAATATCATATAAATAAAAGTTCAACTTAAACTTTCATAGTGGCATGGGAAACCATATCTAAAAGGTGATATTTAATCTCTAGTTTGATACTCAGGAAATGAACACAATTGAATTAATAAACTTTTTGGATATTGTTTGAAAGAATTTCTTTCAAATATCCTTCCAAAATTGCAAAAGATTCCAAGATGAATCATTTGCTCAAGATATTTGATTCCCTAGAAGGAATCTCAAGTCTTTGAAGAATAACATTCTTCCAAGTATTGAGAATGAAGTTCTTCATACTCTTTAAACAATAAGTAGTTCCCTGGATGTCCCAAACCACCAGAAGCGGTACTTAAAGTCCAAATTGTGATATAACCTAAAGGTATATGAAAGATTCTTAGCTTTGGAATCTGAGAGGCATTAGTGTATGCTTGGACTTGAGTAAGGGAAAGATCTCTAAAAATCTTGCAGGTAAGCAAAGAAGCTTTAGATAGTTTAGCAGATCTTAAAGATAAAGACTAAGTCTTTATTCTAGTTGCAAGATCAACCAGACTTCATCAAGCTTGGCTATGATTGTCCAAAAACATGCAATTGGAACGACTCTGAAGATTGTCCAAGTATTGGCAATAAAAAATTCCTTTTGGGATATATTCACTCAAGTTTGCATTTATCCAATGGAAAAATGTGAAAAGAGTAAGCTGTTCCAAGTCTGAACAGAGGGAGGAAATTCCAAGAATGTAGTCTGCAACTGTGAAGACGATAGTTAAGTCTGTGGAAGGTAAAACATAAGTGTTTGCCTATCCTTAAAGGGATTTTGGTACAAATCCAGAGAGCATGAGCGGATGCTTAGACTTAGGCAGTAGAGAGATTCCTTTAAAAGTCCCGGCCAGGGTAGGTACCTAAAGCTTAAGTAATAAAGGAATCTAAAGAAAAGAAGTCAAAAGCTCTTGTCACTACAAATTGGTCAAGGATAAACCAATTGAACTTGAATCTATGAAAATTGAAGTACTTGGAATTCTGATTGGTTTTCATTTGAAAACCCTAGCAAAGAGGGATGGATGCTCCATCAAAATCTTTTTTAAATTCCTCAAGGAAAGCACAAGATTGTGATAGGATCATGTGAAGGGATCAAAAACCTAGAAAATCTAGTTAGAGGTAATGCCTGAAACTTCAAAAGTCTTGTAAAGAATTGAAGCAAGAAGGTACTCTATCAAGAGATGTTTAGACTTTAAGATAAAATTCACTCACTTGTCAATGTAAGTATAAAATAGGGTGGTATGGGACACCAAATTTTATACTTAGATTGATGTAGGAAAGATGGTATGGGACATCGGACCGTGAGATGATGATTATCTTTTAGTCCTAGATCAGATCTTGAAGTTAAGTTTGATCCTCAAGGAAATTAAAACTTCAAAGAAGGAGTTTAATTCAAGAAGGATGAAAGTAGTATCTCAAGATACTTCAAGATAACTTCAAGATCAAGGAAATTGAAGATATGAAGTAAGTAACTTCTAAGATCTTCTTAGAACACTTCAAGCTTAAGTGTTGTTGATCAGAAATATTTGTTAAAGAAGTTGGACTTTGACTTTGATTTGATCTTTTCAACCAAGGATTTGATTCACTAAGTCAAGAACCAAGTTCCTAGTGTAACTTGGTAAATTCACTCTTTTGACTCAAAGAAATGCACAAGAATTGCATTCCCAGTAAGGAGTCAGAAAGACTGAATATGACCTGAACTTAGTCGACACACTGATGTTGGTTACCACACTAGTATCTTGTGGTTGGATGATGTTTTTGGATTTTCTTTAAATCTTTTTGAGAATCCAATTTATTTCTCTTAAAAATAGAGAAAATGCTTCAATATCTTGTTGAGATAGATCTTTGGGAAGTTAAAGTCGTGAGTCATCTAGACTTTGACTCATAGCAGCCTTACATATCTTCAAAGTTTGAATTGGTTGTATTGAGTTTCAGTTATTTCTTTCTGCTTTTCAAATCTTTTGGAATTGGCTCAGATACAGTATCTGATTCCTTTTGCAAAAGACGAGGGTTAGCTAGTTAGAACTAGATAACTAAATTAAAACATCCTAGATAGATGTTATGTACAAGAACCTTTTCAATCTTCAAAAGATAATAAGTCATTGTGGACTTATTTATTTGAGTTTGCTTCAAGTTATAACATAAATGATTTCCTAGAGTCCAGTATACTCTAGAATAGAGAAGTTAGGAATTGCTCAATTGATTGACAATTCCCAAGAACTTTTAGCTAAAAAACTAATCTTTGAGAAAAGTGTCCTAAGTTGGAAAAATTTCATTGCGAATATGTATTGGGCAAGTTATAGTATGGTTGACTCAAAGAAAATGGTAAATTTCTCTTACACTTTACATAGGATTTTTAAAATCATTAGGACAAAGTAGTCCTCTAGTCGGGTGAAAAAATCAAGTAATTGTTGGATCAAAGTAAACCATTGTACAAACATCTAAGACAAATGTTTGAGACAACCAAATTTCAAGTTCTCCAAAACAAATTCAAGTGAATCAAGAGTTCTCAACGTCTTGCAATGGATAAGAATCTCACCTTGATTACTAAGTCCATGCACCAGTTATGCCTAGAAATGGACTAGTAATTTGAATCCACCTACTTCACATGTTTGTGCTTGGATCACACATCCAAAAGCTGTGAATTGGCCAGGGATGTGTTTAGATCCACCCTTATTATTCTTTCACTAGTTTGTACTTTGTCCAGTTCATCAAAGTGCAACATGAGACAGTGTTTTGAATTATTTGGGCAGGGACGCCACCACAGAGATGAGACATGTTCTTCCAGTTTTAGAACATGACCATGTTCTTCCAGTTTTAGAACATGAGGCTTGGGGGTTGCCTATAGTATGTACATAGCTCTATTCTTTAGGAAAAAAATATTTTCAAAGGGGTGAAGAATGTAATAAAGTAAGTCTATGATCCAAGGGTCTAGTCGGTTCAGATAGATTTGAAATCGGACGCCGTTTGGTCATCCGTGTATGACCAAAGATCTCGCATTTAGACTTACTAGGAGGTCTTGTATTCTTGTGAACAAGTGGTCCACTTATCTTAGTGGTTAAGTCTCAAGGATGTGAAGGAGGAGGTCTTGGGTTCAATCCCCATGGGGGACATGGGGAGAGTATTTTGCCCAAAGAGATCTAGAGCCTTCTAGAAGCATCCACTTGAGTTAACTCGAGTTAACTAGGACACTTGGCGTACATGCAGTTACATGGCCAACACATGGATGGTTAGTATCCACCTGCCCAAGAAGGCAGTTCCCTGGAGAGAGCTATACATAGAGGCATTTGGTTGGGAGGAGAGTCATCTCTCTAGCGTGTGGTGGTTGTAATCCTTGTTCTCTTGCACATAGCATAGCAATATGATGCAAAAGATGCACTATGAGAGCCTAGACGAGTATGGTATGATAGAGGTGCATCTAATTTGTTATCATAAAAAGTCTACACGAGCCATTTTGGCATAGTTTTTGCCTCCTCAATATCATCTCTCTCTTCAATAAGTGCATCATGTAAATTTGCATCAGAAATGGAATGATCTACATCATCACCTAAAACTTGCAAAGGTTGAGAAGTTGCCTCATTAAGTCTAGCACTAGACTGTCCGCCTGTAAAATGCAAAATGATCATTCCACTACATTTGAGAGTAGGAAGCTTAAGCCCTAAGAAAAGAATTATAGTACATATGATAAAGAATTGTTAGCAGCTGTGCATGCTTTGTGAATTTGGAAATACTATCTTATGGGCTCTGATGTCTGATTTCCACTTATGCATCTGATTTGTATTTCTCATGTGCATGGCATGACTTCAACAATGGTGCACTTTTATCTAATGAAAAATATACATTTCATCATGATTTATGTTGGGAATTGAACTCACAACCTCCCAGTTAGGAGTGCGATGGGCTAACCACTTGCCCCAAAAGCCATGGTTGATGATTACTTCCTAATCCTCTCTCTTAAGGCGTGGTTCAACCATCTCCTACTAGGATTATGTGACATTCCTTCCCTCTTAGATTGAGCATTGTCCTCAATACTCATTTGTGGACCCTTCTAACTCTTGGACCCACTTTCCATAAATGAGCGCTTCCACCAACCTCAAACTCCAGCACATGGATCAAATTTCAACCTATCCCACCCTTTGTGGGTGCCCAAATGCTCATGTGCCTTCATCCAAGGCCAATTTCACACTCACCATGAATAAGCGCTTTTTCCAAGTGCCCACAAATGAGGCGGGAACCTCCGTCTCACCCAATTTCTCAACTAGGCTCTGATACCAATGTTGGGATCAATACTGAACAAGATCTGTTCTATAGTCTGTACTCCTTGTGTGAGCATCTCTACTCAGACAAGATGCACAACTCGGACGAGGAGGTGGAGCTCTTGGCTGCCTGAGCGTGAATAATTGCTGCACGGGTGTGTCTGCTTATTGCCTGCCTTGATGACCGTCCTGCCCTCCTCACATATCGGTGTGTGGGCAGTGGGGATGGCAACCCAGCCTTCTGAGGAGTGTTCCCAATAAATCCTTTTCTGATGCACTATAGATCATAATGTCATCTAAAAAGTCTACTACAAAGTGTCCTAGATAAGGCTATGAAACACTATTCATGAGCTTCATGAAAGTGGCAGAAGCATTGGTGAGACCAAAAGGCATCAGCAAAAACTCATAATGCCCATATCTAGTCCTAAATGCAGTCTTAGGGACATCCTCTGCCCTAATCCTGATCTGATGATATCCTGATCTAAGGTCAAGCTTGGTAAAATACCTAGCTTGATGTAAGTGATCAAATAGATCTTCCAATCTAGGCATTGGAAACCTATTTTTGATAGTTACCTTATTAAGTGCTCTATAGTCTACACATAGTCTCATAGAGCCATCTTTCTTTTTAACTAGGAGCATTGGTGATGCACAATGTGAGTTACTAGGTTTAATGAAGCCTTTTTCTAAATAATCCTGCAATTGCCTCTCAACCTCCTCATACTAAGAAACACTAAGCCTATAAGGTGGCCTGCAAATAGGGTTAGTGTTAGTAACAACCTCAATGGCATGGTCAATGTCCCCTCTCTCAGGTGGTAGCCCTCTAGGTAAGTGAGTGGGAAAAACATCTCTATACTCAAACATAAGATTCTTAAAACTTTTAACCACACACTGTTGCAAAAAAGAATAGTAGAAAATCCTGTCCATATTTGCATTCCTAGCATGAAAATATACATCAGATGAGCTGTCTGTACAATGCTCCATATCATGACTATACAATAAAAACATGTCCTATACATGCTGAGAATAACAAAGACTATACAACTCTAATGATGAAATGAGAGGTGCACTAGGTACATCTCTCTCTCTCTCTCCCTGAATACAAACTTTACTTCCATTCTTTTCAAATTCAAGTGTGTTATTTTGATAGCTGCGTTTAAGTGTGTCTCCCAACCCCCATAACCACTCTCTTCCTAATACAAGGTCTGTCCTCTCCATATTCATAATTTGGAAGTCCATATAATCTATATAGTCCTACATCTTGACTTCCAAATTGGATACCATAGTATCCCATATCCTCTTATCTTGACCTTGCATCATAGATACAATGTATTTATGTGTAGTAGGCTACTAGGGAATCTTTAATTTCTTGACCAAAGCATAGTTTATAAAGTTATGAGTGGCAAAATCATCTATCATGACCCGCACCGTGGTCCCATATACACTACCATGCATTTTAACTAGGTCATGTGGTCCAAACTACGGTGACCACAATGACTGAGTCAGACAACATGTGTGCTCTATATCCTCTTGCATCACCTCCACTCCCTTGCAGCTAGATCTTCCATGAATAGGAAGGGTCTGCACTAGGTGGACCGCCTTTTTTCCCTTTTCGGGGGCCATACTAGACTCTGATCCCTTCTTCTTTTCTTCCCCCTTCTTGAGTGGACAGTTCCACTGTGAATGGCTAGGAGACAGGCACCTAAAACACAGGTTCTCTCTTTTGGCCCTCTCGAACTGATCTATGGATAACCTAGGCCCTTGTGATCTTTGTTTTTTAATAAAAACTTTGTTTTTCCCAAAAGGCAACTTTCTTTTGAATTTAGTCGTACTAAGAGGTTTGAGGGGTTGATCCGTCTCCATACGAGAAAAATTGAGGACGGTTATGGTCCTCATAGATTTGTGCATACTTGATCGCCTCCTCAAACGTCTTAGGCGCATTTCTTCTGACTCCCCTTTTTATGGCTTTATCTAGGCCCTAACAAACACTCTTGTCTTCTGGAAATCATCTAAGCCCTTACGTTTCAAAATGATCTCTCTATAGTGGGATAGGTAGATCGTAAGAGGCCTACCTCTCTGTGTAATCCTATCCCACTCATCTCATTTCTCTCCTCCTCGTTCTTAGGAAGAAAATCTTTTAGAAAAAGAGTCTCAAACTGAGTCCAATCAGTAGGGATAGAGTTCGCCTCCTTAAGACTCATCCACCACTTGTAAGCACGCGGGCCGAGGGAGAGACTCACCTCTAGCACATGATACTCTAGTGGGGTTCATTTCAATTGATGCAAATCATGCCACTTTTGTAAAAAAGTGTAGATTGCATCCTTATTCCTATCTCGTTCATCCCCCATAAAAGTAGGTGGCTTCAAGTCTTTTAGGAGGGAAGCTTCCCTAGAGCTCTTTCCTTTGTGCTTACTAGGAAGAGAAGTATCTCTCATAGTAATTTCTAGAGGAATAGTAGGGGTTTCTCTTTCCTTCTAGCTAGGAAAGAGGTGACACTAGTCTCAAGTGAGATCATTTGAGACTTAAGCTACTATATGAGAGATGTGATGCTACCAAGATCTCTCTCTAATTTGAGGGTTTGCTCTTTCAATTCTATGAATAGGTCACGAGTGACAAACTCATCTAACAGTTCCTCATATGTATATTCCTCTTGCTGAGGCTCTTTCTCTTCTAAGTTTTCTTCTATTTCTTTCCCTAATTCCACTTCTTCCATTCTAAAATCAATATCCTCTAGTTGCTCTTTAGATGGAGAAGTATGTTCAACTACTTGTTTACCTTTAGATTCCATGTTTTTCTTCCCTTCCCCCATTTGCTAACTAGGGTATATGAAAATGAATAGAAGTAAAGCTTAAATATGCAAGAAGAAGAGAAATATATCACAAGAGCACTTCCCTGTTACAAAATAAAGCAGCGAAAACGAAATCCAAGTGATCCTTGAAGCTTTAGGTCGCTGATTTTGAATCCTCGCCAGGCCCAAACAAAAATTGGAAATGTTCAGTTGGTCCCAAGAGGTTCTAAGCACCAAAAACCATAAAAAACAACACCAAAACGATGTAGTAATAGTCCCAATCGGGCAAATTGAGTAAAACTGAGCAACTTCTGAGATTTAACAGTCCTTGCCAGTCTAAGAAATGTAGTCCAACAGCTGTACTTCAAAGATTTAAGACTATCCCAAGTGAATTTGGACACCAGACGATGAAAAACTAGGCCCGAGAGTGGCTGTCTAGTTCCTCTTGAAGCGTTGTAGAGAGATTTTGATTGACCAAATCTCATCCAAATCCAACACCAATGATCTTTCAGCGAAGCTTAAGAGTATAGATTCGTAACGTGACCAAAATGTTTGAAATCAGATATCATATGAGGAAGCTATGGTGCAGAGAAGCCGGGTATGTAACAAGTAGGAAGTGAAAAAACTCATCTTCATGGATAGATGAATTTGAGAAGCTCTAAACTGAGAAACTGAAGCTTTTAACTCAAATCCAAAACCCATAGCCCATCTCCACAACCCATAATACATGTATGCATCCTTAATCTTCCAAAAACTTGGTGAATAGCATCAAATTTATCTTCTAGAAGTCCAAAGAAAACTTAAAATTTTCCCCCATCTCCAACTAAAGTCGATTGCAATTTTGAACAAGCCATAGAGATGACCGCCGTGAGCGCTTATTATCCCACATGTGGGCTTGCAGCTGGAAATGCGCCTTATATATAGAGCACAAGAAAGCTCATTTGGTCATCTAAGAGGGAGGAGGGAGGGAAAGAGTACCCTCGTGGTAGCTCTTCTCTACGTAACTCTGTCGGCTGGATCTCTGGGTTCTCCATCGGTTATTCATGCATCGATCTCCGTGCGGGTAGATTCTCTGTCCACGTGGGCTGTCTGCCGCCGTCCCCCTAGCTTTGATGCCAATGTCAGGATCAATTCCCAATGATATCCTCCATTTTTGGAGTGTACTGCTACTCAGTGTTCGAGATTCTCATAGAGACTCACCAAAATGCGATCTGCCCAGCCGCATGGTGTCCCTTCTCTTATTCCTCCCAATTATTCCACAATGAGTATTACCCATGGTCCCTCACATGAGTGCCACTTGGCACTCAAGTGAGTACCCTACTCTAAAAGTCTAAGAGGTGATTCACACCTCCTACTAGGGATCATGAGCAATACTCCATGTTTAATAACACCATGAAGGCTACCTTTTCAAGCTCTCCATTTAGGAAAGCATTCTTCACATCCAACTGGTACATCTTCCAACCTTTTGAGGCGGAAATTGCAATCAAATTTCTTATGGTTGGCATCTTATCTACTAGACTGAATGTTTCCTCAAATTCTATGCCATAGGTTTGATCAAAACCTCTAGCAACCAATCTTACTTTATACCTAGAGATGCTCCTATCTGCATGCCTCTTTACCTTGTACACCCATTTGTTGTCAATGAATTTAATGTCCTTTGTTCTTGGAACCAATGAACAAGTTTCATTTTCTTCAAATGGCTTGACTTCCTCCTCCATGGCATCAATCCATTCCCTATGCTTAATTGCTTCTTCAAAAAAATTTAGGTTCTTCACAAGCTATAACTTGACTCATGTAGGCATATTGTCGTGCAATGAATGAATCATAATTTAACCTTTGAACAGGTTATTTAACCCTATTGGATGAACTTACCTCACCATTAGGTGGTAGGAATTTCCTCCTCCTTGGTTTCGAAGATTTACATCTTGGAGTTTCTAGTTTATCCATATCGTCATCACGTGGATTCTATGTCTACCCACCGATGTTCTTCATCATTTGCTTTTTCCTTTCCTTTTCTACTTCTTTCATTTGAATGAGCTTCATTACTTGTCCTTTGATGCCAAGATGATGTATTACTCTCCTCTCATGGTGTTCTTGAAGTGGTTGAACCACTCATCTCCATGCTTTGTTGTTGCTCTTTGAACTTCTTCTCAACTTCATATGCATCATCAACCTGTAACAGATCTTTGCTACCATACCAAGGTAGCAACTCATCAAATATTACATCCCTAGATATCTTAATATCTTTTGTGTAAGGATTACAACATCTAAAACCCTTTTGCTCTAAAAAATATCCAAGAAATATACACCTATATGCCATCGAGTCTCACTTGTGTCACAATTCTTGAGGTATGTGAACATAACACACACAACCAAATACTTTGAGATGTGGAAGGTTGGGTTTCTTACCACAAAAAGCTTCATAAGGTGTAACTCCATGTACTTCTAAGTTGGAACATTCATTTCATTCAATAAAGCTCTAGCCACTTCTACTATGTATATGTTCTTCCTCTCTACCACCCCATTTTGTTGAGGTGTATACCTACAATTTAATTGCCTTTTGATGCCATGCCCATGTAGAAAATCTAAATATTTATTTGAAAAATACTCTCCCACTCCATTCAGTCTGAGAGTATTTATATACTTCATTGTCTCGTTCTCCACTATGTTCCCTGGCATGGGTGGTGCATGAAGGCAACTTTCGTGTCATAAGCACCTCTTGAAATGATAAAACACCTCTGACTTTGACTTCATGCAATACATCCAAACAAACCTTGAATGATCATCTATAAATGTGACAAAATATCTATTACCTCCTATGGATGGCTCCAATGTAGTTTCCCATACATCTATGTGTATGAGATTCAACACTTCATTGCTCACATGTGCTCCCTTATTGAATGGCAATCTGCTTTGTTTCCCTAATTGACAAGCATGGCACAAATGTTGCACATTCTGAGATGTAACATCCCATAGAACACTCACCAAGTCCTTCCTTTGCATGTCCTTTATCCTTTGTAAGTTTATGTTCCCAATTCTTTTATGCCATAAGTCAATTTCTACAATCTGATTATTTCCAATCGACAAGTAGACAATGTGAAGGGTTGATGGCTTTATCTCCATGGTGAAGAGTCT
This sequence comes from Ceratopteris richardii, assembly GCA_020310875.1. NCBI lineage: Eukaryota > Viridiplantae > Streptophyta > Polypodiopsida > Polypodiales > Pteridaceae > Ceratopteris > Ceratopteris richardii. The sequence continues at coordinate 166,782,412 of CM035406.1, forward strand.
TTCTTGATTCTTTCCTTTTTCTATGAGCTTGTAGTTCTGCATGGGGTCTTCAATAAAACATCCTTGATCATTGAACCTCACCTCATAACCTTTTTCAACCATTTGGCCTATCAAAACCAAGTTGTTTGTGATGGTTGGAACATGCAATACATCCTTCAACACCTTGGAGCTTTGAAATCTATTCAATGCAACATCTCCCATATGTGTAATCTTGTGCTTAGTATCATCCCCTGTCTCTACATTTCCTTGAGTAATGGGTGAGTGTAAATTAAAGAAAACATCTTTATTGAAACTCATATGGTTGCTACAACCACTGTCAATGTACCATTTCAAATCTGAATTGAATCTTTCACTTGACCCACATCATAAGAAAATTCTAATTTTTTGTATTTGTTGAAGTACTAGCATAATTACGTTGGTTCCTTTTTTATTCCTTGATTGACTCCTCTTTTGGACCAACAATCTTTTGCATAATGGCCCGATTTTCCACAATTGTAGCATTCTCCATTGGATGCTTCTCTTCCATGTGATATTCCTCCTCTTTCTCTACTCCTTCCTCTTTGTCTTGATCCATAGCTTTGGTTGGAGCCTTCTTGGTTGCTTGAGCTTGAGTATGACATTCCTCTCCCTCTACCTTGGGATTTTCTTCCACCTCTATTGCCTTTGCTTTTACCTGCATAGAAGTCTGCCCTTTGATTGTGAACCTCCTTGGTTGATCTCATCCCTCACCATCAATGTGACTAATTGATCGAAATCTTGTAGGGAATAACTCACATTAATTGAATTGGTGAATGCTTTTCACCTTTCATCCTCTCTCAAGCCATTGGGAGTCTGCATGGCAAGATCCATCTTTGGTTAGGCTCCCAATTGAGCCTAAGGCATCAAGAAGCTTCTTAACCTTCAAAATGTACTCATTTATGTTAGTACTTCGTGCTTTCCTAAGATTATTTAGCTCATTCTTGAGCTGAATCTTCCTTGAATTGGTTGATGAAGAGTACCATCTCTCCAAGGTCTCCCAAACTTTCTTGGATGTGTCCAAGTCTTGTGTATGCCCTATCATGCTATTGCTTATGTGTTGGGATAGAATGAATATGACTCTCCTATCCCTTTCTATCCGTTCATTAAGTGCCTTGGCCTACCTTTAAAGTGGTGGATCATGTACATGAGGCATTGGCTCCATGCCACTCACTAATCCCCACAATTCTTTGCCCATAAGGTAGTTGCTAACTCTAAATTTCCATTATTGGTAATTGTCTTTCTCTTTCTCTATTTGTTCATTATAATCAGCTATATTGAGCTCTAAGATGTGTCCTCTAGCTTCTCCTAAGTTTTTGTATGCTTTAGAAGTTGTGGATATTACCTTTTGATAGCTTGTCCCTTGCTAACCTTCGACTAGTTGATCGACATAGCCGCCTTTTGATGTCCTCTTGCTTTGATAAGTCCTATTTGTGCTTCGATGAGTTGTTTTGATCCCTTCAAGTCTTCAATATGATGCCCACTAATATCTCCAAGCCTCCAAAATGCTCTAATACCATTGATGGGGGATGATTCTAATACCCCAATGCAACAATGGAAGATGGCCGCCCTGTTGGAGTTAGATGTCTGTGGAAGCACACAAACAACACAAGGAAGAAGAAGAAGCTTTGAGCACAATACACAATGCTGAATGTATTACGACTATAATGTACAAAGATAAGCAACCCATTAGGTCTATATGCGTATACACAAGCTAGGGGGGAAAACCTCCTAAAGAGGGAAAAAAGTGCCCTGACGGCCCTAGAGTGTTCACACACATCACTACCTAAATATATTAGCAAAACCCCCTTAGGAAGGATGCGATGAACAAGGACCTAGCACTCATGTATATGGAAGTGCCAAACTATGTGTAATCAATCCACAAAAGGAAGTAAGTCCAAAGCTTTGTGGAAAGCTTCAAACTTCTCCCTAGGCACAACCTTCCTGAAAAGGTCTACAATGTTCTCCTGCGTGGGCACATATGCCAAGCTGATCTCTCCAACAGAGAACCTCCCACTATCATAATGTTAATGCACCTCAATTTGCTTAGTGCGAGCATGGAACACATGTTTCCTTGCAACTACCAATGCGCTCTGACTATCAATGAAGATGGTGGTGGCAAAAGACTGACCAACACCCAAATCAGTCATAAGGTGTCTCTACCACACACAATCAATAGTCTCTATGAAAGCTGCCCTATACTCAGCCTCACAACTAGGAGTGGCCATAGTAGGCTGCTTCTTGCTCAACCAAGATATGCATGAGGTATGAAGCATGAAGCAAAAACCACTAGTGGACACAAAAGTGTCATAGCAACCAACCTAGTGAGAGTTAGAATATCATGCAAATCTGGCAGCAGTGATCCCACCCAAGTAGCCGAGTACCACTCAAGTAGAAAAAGATGCACTTAACTACCTGCCAATGTTTGACACCTAGGAAATGCATAAACCTGCTCATCTGTGAGACAACAAACTGAATATTTGGCCAAGTAATGCCTAAGTAAATCAAGCATCCAACAACCTATTGATAAAGAATAGCATCAAATGCATCTCCATCATCATGAAGACTCAATCGTAAACCTATCTCCATAGGAGTGGCAATAGGTTTACAGTCTTCAAGGCCAAAATACTGCAATAATGTGTCAATATATTTTGTTTGACACAAAGCCGTTTGTTCATCAACTTGCATAAATTGAATGCCCAAATAATTATGCAAATGCCCTAGATCAGACATCTCAAATGAGGCATGCAAATCAGCCTTGAAATCAGCAATGTGCTTCTCATGAGGACTAGTGAGTAGCATGTCATCAACATACACAGCAATGATTAGAAGCACATCATTAGCATGCTTAAAATATAAGGTGCTTTTTAGTTGGATTGTTCTCAAAACCATGTGCAATCAGATAGGCATGCATATTTTCATACCAGCCACGTGGTGCTTGCTTTAAACCATATAATGCCTTCTTTAAGCTGCACACCTGGTTTTCATACCCTTTCTACACAAAGCCATGGGGCTAAAAAACATACACTTCTTCATGCAAGTCCCCATTCAAAAATGTTGTTTTGATGTCCAAGTGATGTACATTCCAACCATGATGAGCTGCAAGGGCACAGATGCTATGAAGAGTATTCGTTCGGCAAGTAGGTGCAAATGTTTCATCAAAATCAATGCCTCCTTCCTACGCATAACCCTTTGCAAGAAGCCTAGCCTTATAGCTATCAACTACTCCATTAGGTTTACGCTTTAGCTTGTATACCCACTTAGTGCCAATGGCCTTCTTGCAAGGAGGCAACTCACATGAAGACCATGTACCATTTTTCATGCTAGCATCATATTTAGATTGCATTGTAGCCATCCAATGTTCACAATTTTGTGCTTCATCAAAGGAAACAGGTTCAATCTCATCATAGAGACTAGAGGCAACCATATCATAACAATCTGATGCAAAAGAGGCACTATGAGAGCCTAAACGAGTACCATATGACAGAGGTGCATCTAATTTGTTGTCACGCAAAGTCTACACTAGCCATTTTGGCATACATTTTGCCTCCTCAATATCAGCTCTCTCATCAGCAAGTGCATCATGTAAATCTGCATCAGACATAGAATGATCTGCATCATCATATGAAACCTACAATGGCTGAGATTTTGCCTCATTAGGACCAGCACTAGACTGTCCACTTGTAAAAAGAGGCAGCAAAATATCATACATGTCTTTGGAGCTAACAAATGTCTCCTTCGTATATGAAAGTAAAGGTTGAATAGCATCTTCCACGAAAACAACATCAGGGCTAACCAAAATGCATTTAGTTTGTGGGTGATACAGAAGATAGCCTTTGCTTTCAGAACTGTATCCAACAAAAATACATTTTACTGCTTTATCATCCAATTTTCTACGATGTTGTTCATGCATTAATGCATATGCCAGACAACCAAAAAGATGTAGATGAGCAACCGATGGCTTGCAACCATGCAAGCCTCATATGGAGTGATAGACTGCAGTGCTTTAGTGGGACACTGATTAAGTACGTATGCTACACACATGAAAACCTCAAGCAAGAAACTATGTTGTGAAGCTGGGCTTTTGACCATACACCTAGCCATCTCCATGAGTGACCTATTTTTTCGTTCAGCAACTGCATTCTATTGAGGTGTATATGGAATTATACACTAATGTTTTATCCCATGTTCAACAAAAAATGCATCAAAGTCAGAAGGCATATATCCCCCCCCCCCCCGCTTGATCAGAACCGAGGGTGCATATTTTACATGCTGGCAGATTTTCAACCAAAACTAGAAATTGTTTGAAGCACATAAACACTTCAGACTTTGCCTTCAATGGATATACCTATGCATGCCTCAAAAAATAATCAATGAAGCCCGAAATGAACCATCTTTTGGGAAGGAGGAATGCCACATTGTGCCCAAAATATAGCCTTCACATACATGTTTACTGGGTGCCTCAAGTTTGGGTAAAGAGAATAACATTTTAGATTTCTGTAGGCATAACGAACTAGTAAAATTCAGATAAGTATGCATGCCAAAGATTTGCATCTAACATAGCCTGAGAATCATGTGCACATGCTGAATCATTTACAAATCTTTCATAGTCTATGAGCTTATACAACCCACGACATAAAATGCCAGAAGCAATAATCACATCACCATTTGACATATCATGAATTGTACACATGTCATCAACAAAGTTCACAACCAAGCCAATCTTGGCTAAAGCCGAAACTCATAACAGATTCTTCTTGATCCCTAGCACAAATAAAGAATCTAACAAAGTGAGAGAACTACCATCAGTAGTAGTTAGAATGATCTTACCAACTCCCATGATAGGATAAGAGGAGTTTTTGATGCATGTGACAGTATTCCCTGTAGGGGTAGGCTCAAGTGACATGAAGAAACTGTGTTGCGACGTAATATGTTTGGATGCCCCACTATGAAAAAACCAAACATCTCAGTCTACTGTAGACATACACTGCTAATGAGAAGATGGGTCAAAACTACAAACAGTAGTAAATGCCTATACTTCATTCTACACAAGATTAACGAACTTTGTTTTCGGTGTAGAGGACTCTGCAACAACCATTCTAGCCTCCTTTTTCTTTGCCTCTTTCACAACCAGTTTTGGACAACTCTTAATGACATGATCATTTGCTTCACAATATTTGCAAAACAATTTTTGCTTTTCTGATTTCTTCTCATCTTTGTCTTCCTTCTTCGAATGTGTAGCATTTGCAGATTTCTGCTTACTAGTAGATGAGCTCCATTTACCTTTGCCCTTCTGACTCGCCAAGAAAGCTTGATCTGCAACACACATAATAGACCTGTTCTTCGTAAACTGATCTTCCTGCAACAAAAGAGAAACTAACTCCTCAAATGACAAGGCATTTGGATTGCCTTTCATCATCAAACGAAGAGTAGGAGCAAAACTCTGATATGAATCAAGAAGACCATTCAGAATGGTCTGCACAAGTGAGCTATCTCGTATGACTTCATCAACAAAAAATCAACTATTCCTTCAAGTCTTTGATCTTTGTTAGAAAATTATCCATAGAATCACCTTCATTCATATGCTCACTCTCCAACTTTTTTCGACCGTAAGCAACGTGAGCCTCATTCCTAGCCTGGTACAACATGGTAAGTGTATCCCAAGCATCCTTAGCTATTCTGCAAGAGCGAATGTGAGGGATAATGACATGTTTGCACAGACAAGGCTATCAATGCATGTGTCTAAGCATCTCTGTCATCCCAATGAATTTGCTCTATAGTAGGTGCAGCAAAAACTATAGCACAAACAGGAACCTACAAAATATCACCATCTTTGATGCCATCTACATCAGCTTCAGTACCTATATTTGCAATACCTATATTTGCAAGTGTAATAGGATGTCTTTCAATACCTTGCACAATATTCCATAGTCCTTTTGCGACCAATACATGATGCATCATATAAGCCCACAATGGGTAATTCGTACCATCCAACTTATCCTCAATAGCCAGATATGAAATATATCACTACTTTCAGCCATGGCCATTGACTAAAATAGCCTGATGCAGAAAAATGAATGTATCTGAAAAATTTGAACAAAACTACCTTGACAAGTCCTACTAAACCTGTAGCAGACTTTGAGACGTTGTGGAGGTGATTGCAATTTGGGTGGATCGGGTCCGGTCGTGGCACACGCAGAGTGTATGAAGCTAGTGAGTGTTGGAAGGTTTATGTAATAAAAAATGTGAAGGTGAAGATGAAGTTGGGTATGGGGGGAAGAGATGTCATGATTTGATTAGAGAAAGGGAAACATATGAACACAAGATAATCGCTTGAACATGAATGATGAGGACAAAAGAAACCATTCACATGAATCAATTCGGAAAGGAAGAATGGTCCAAAAATATGGAGCTTCTTAAACACTTTCCAAATTTAACTCACATTCATAGGTTCTTTTGAATGGAATGAATGCATGATGAAAAAAAAACTAAAACCACACACATGAATCAGTCCCGAAAGGAAGAATGGTCCAAGAATGGAGCTTCTTATACACTTTCGAAATTAAAACATATGCATGGGTGTTTGTGGGTGGTATGAATGCACGTGGGTCATGATTTCTGAATGAAAAGAAAATTATTCTCTCAACTTTAATGGATCATCTTTACTGGTTCAACGCAATACTGCGGAGCCTTCTCACACATAGAAAGAGATAGAAGGTGACATGTAAAAATATAGAAGAGACAAAGAGATAAGAGACATGAGACATGAATTAGAAGATCTTGTTATGATAAACATATACATGAATGTTGTGAAATGTCAAGCTAAGCATTCTACTGGTCGCATGACCCTCGCACCATGACAGTTCAACCGAATGTCACACGTAAGAGGATAGGTCCCACTTCATTGACCCTATGTCTTTCTAGGATCGTAATGTGTTTCTAAAGAATTCTAAGACACATAAAAATAGCTCTAACTCACTCACACACTCCACTGAGGGTAAGCAAAGAAAGAGATACTCGGTTTATGAGCCTATCCTAAAGAGGAAGTCTAAAATTTGAATTTAGGAACCATGCTCTTACTAGCCCACCTTGGATCCTCACACACTGAACTGAGGGTGATCGTCTCAAGGAAACCATGTGCTAGCAAGGGCCCTATGGATGTCTAACAATGATGCTCTAAGAGTTTGGAGGGGGTTTTATATAGTTTTTTGAATGAATTTGGACCCTTGGATCTAGAGAAATCAACTCTCAACCCTAAGATCAGCTTCTTTTGATAACAACCATTGGATTTATCAAATGGATGATTAGGATTGGTTCTTTATATGATATCTAGGGAAAAAAGGAAGGAAAATAGGTGCCTTCATTCTCCACCATTGGATCTGGGGCTGATCTGGACCGTCGGATCAATGCTGACATCAATTTGGATAAGATAAGCCACTATTTTTGGAGAAACTTTGCATTATTGATCTTTGATCATAAAAAAAGGCTTATCCAATGAAAAAACTCATGGATCCTCCTTGCTTTATGCTTAAGTGCATCTGCACCCTTGAATATGAGCTCATCTTGACCATACAACATGGTTCAATCATTGTTTGCCATGTGGTAGCCCTTCAAGCCTTCAATTTTCTTATTCTAGGAAACTACGGTGACCTTGAAAATTGGATTTTGTGCTCTTTGACCCTTCAAATATCCTTTGATGAAGATATAAATTTTTAGGGGTATGTTTTGAAAGGCCTTCTTTAGGAATATGCAGAAAAAACTCCCATCTGAATCTCCCTTGTACAAGTTTGACTACATTTGGAAGCTTGCAAGGTGGCATTAAGGTGTCTAGGAAGCTCTAATAACCTTGAAACTTTGTACAAATATGTAGGCTCATATGGTCTTTATACATGCCAAACCATATGGCTAACAAAAATTCCTATGCAAGATTTTGTAGGGTCTAAGTGAAAATATTACATTTTTTACAAAATGCACATGGCATATCAATGTGCTAGAAAACCCATTTTCATGTGAAATTCGGGCTATAGACTGCATTTGATAGGATTTAAAAGTATATGAATTTTCATGTGATTTGGAGACATTGAGATTTTTGCCCTAATTTCCAAAGTTTGACCAACTTTGACCGCTACCCTAGATTTGCTTGATTTCTTCCAAAGTTTGCATGTGAACTCCCTTTGACATCCTTGATGCATCTTGGACTTCTTAGGGAATTCTGGCTACCTTCACCGAATGTGTTTCCTGTAGGCCTTCATGAGTGAGAGAGAAGAGAAAATCTCGACGACATTCGCCCCCACTAAACCTGCGATTCCTTCGAAAGCGCCACTCTAGTATCTGTGAAAAACAAAGTGTTCCAGGCATCAAATTCTTTTATAGGAAACATATGAAACATGAAAGGAAAAATTGATCATATGCATGAATGAGTAGGCAATGAACATGAAACAAAATTTGCATGAAAGAAAGAATTGAAACACGCAACATGAATATGCATGAACAAATAGGCAACATATATGCAAATGAACAAGCAACATTGACAATAAGAAAGAAAACAAACAAGCATCAATATGAAGTGGAAGTGGATATATTGAGTCATTTTAAGCATCAATTCCTCTCATCTTGAAGAAAAATTTGTACCTTTTTCATAAAGCAATCTACCTTAAATACGATTATAAACAAAGATTTAGGATTTTCAAGAGACATATTTCATCTTTAGTTTATTTTAGATCGTTTCCTTTCCTACATAAATATGAATATGATCTTTCTCTAATAACATGCAAGGAAATCTAACTAAACTCCATTAACGCATAAATTTGCCTATATAGCCCATGATTTATTCTACTATGCCTCCTTATCTTCCTTTGACTTGCTCTCTCTCTCTCTCTCCTTTTTTTTTATCATGATGATGATGATGATGATTCAGAAACTTTATGGTTACGATCACTTTTTTGGGATGGAAGAAAGTGTAAACTTCCTGGTAACATGTAGTAGTTTTTTATTTTGATGACGGGGAAAAATTAAAACCCGATACAAGGTACAACCATTTTTGATGATGGAGAAAAGTCGTTTAAACTTCGATACAAGTGCTGTGAGATGGACTAAGGTTGTAGAAACATGCAATAGCAGGAGCTAGGATTTCAACAATTATGCTTTTGATACAGGATACATATGCATGTTTATATATGAAAGTCATGTCACCAAAATAAACCTCCAAATCTACATGCCCTATCTTTCCACAATCCTAGATTATAATCAATTTCTTAGTAGATAAATTACTACTTAAGATACAATTTTACACAAGTAGAGAAATCATCATTTGCCTTTTTTGACTCAAGTGATGTGGATATGCAATGCAATGCAAAGACTGAAAAGAAACATGCATGAAACAAGAATGGAAAAAAAGTAGAATGAACTTGAAAAAAACATAGCAACATGAACTTGAAAAATTAATGATATATATATATATATATATATATATATATATATATATATATATATATATATATATATATATATATATATATATATATATATATATATATATATATATATATATAGTTTTTTTTCTTTTTTTTATAACATGGATACTCCTGTTTATGAATCGGCCTCATTGTTGTCATCTTCTTCAATGTCCTCAACCAAGATGTACTCATCATTATCACATTTCTTGAATAACTTTATCATTTTACCTGCAATCAAAGTTTTTAGTGCAACACCATTTAATTCACAAAGAGCATACGTACCATTGTTGTTGACTTTTGATACAATGTATGGCCCAAACCATCGTTGAGTGAGCTTTTTGCGTGCATCATATTGAGAGTCAAATGTACTATCATAAATGAGCACCCAATCTCCTACTTCAATTGGCTTAGGACGCAATCGATGAGTTTTATCAAAATAATGCTCGTTCTTCATTCTAGATTATCTTAATTTTTCAACGGCATCATCAAGTATTAATTTACCTTGTTCTAAATGTTTAATGCGCAAACTCAAAAAATCATCAGTAGACATGTTTTCAGAACAAGGCAAATTTGACCATGCAGAAATATAAGACTGAATTGGAAATAATGGTTTTTGACAGTACATGAGTTCAATAGGCATATACCTAGTAGTACGTGCGCATGTCATTCTATCTGCCCAAAGTGCAAAAGGTAAGAATCTAGGCCATTGTTTGATGTCACCATTACATGCTTTAGATATGGCTTTCACAATAGGTGGATGCCCTCTCTCTATTTTACCATTGGCCTCTGGATTATATGGAGTAGTAAGAGATAAACAAATACCGTGATGTTGAAAGAACTCTTTAACTTCTCTCACATTTAACTCTCCACGATCAACAACTACTTTCTCTATGTACCCAAAGCGACTTATGACATCTTCAAGGAAGAATTTGCAAACATTGTAAGTGGTCTTAGATCGTAGTGCGGGTCCCTCTACATGATTAGTTAAGTCTTCTCTTGCAAGTACAATGTAATGTATTTTGTCAATACCTTTAGGCATAGTTACAAGATCTACTACCCACTTGTAGTGAATACAGGGTGGATAAGTAGGATGCAATGGATCTCTATGTTTGACTGATGAATGAAGTTGACAAGTAGGACATGTAGAAACATAGCTACTAATGTCAACATACATCCTAGGCCAATAATAGGTACTTCTAATTTTTTCATATGTTCCAAAAAAATCCTTTATGACCTGCCCATAATGTCTCATGCATTTCCTTCATTACTTGCAATTGAAGACCTTGTTTTCCTAGGACTCGTTGTGGATTCTTAACCTTACCATTAGCATGTCTCCAAAGATAACCATTACATAGGAAAAAGTTATAAGCTCGTTTCCTAATGTTACAAAATCTATTCATAGTCCAGCTAGGTAATGGTTGTAGTGTACTCAGATACTTTCCTATGTCTCTACATTCATTTTCGTACTCAGACTGATGAAATTTCTCATACTCATATATATATGGAACATAGTCAACTAAATTCACATTCTTTATTAGATCACTTTCAATAGCATCATCAAATCTAGCTCTCGATAACATATCAACAACTGAGTTTGACTTACTTGAAATATGAACTAACTCAGGATTTATGAACTTAATATATGAGATCCATCTAAGCATGGCTATATCAGGAGATGAACAATTGGCTATCATTCCAATGAGAGGCAAACAATCAGTCTCAACTTTGACATTTGCACCAATGAAATATTCTTTGTCTGCTTTCAAATTTGTTACCATACCCCATAGTTCTCATTTGATCTGTGGATATTTTCGTTGTGTTTCATGTAAAATTTTGGCACCAAACCTAATTGCATATCTATTCCCTTCACTATCATCTTGACTTATGACCCAACCTATACCAATAGGACTAGTATCAATAGTTAATATAATAGGTTTGTTAGCAGAATAGTCTACACGCTTAAGGATGGGAGCTTCAAGCAATAATTTCTTCAATTTACGCATAGCTTGAGTGTGTTTGTCAGTCCAAATAAATTTTCGTTTCTTCCTTAACAAGTCATAGAGACAATCAGCAACATGAGCAAAGTGTGCAATCCAAATAACATAAAAGATGCAAGCACCAAGAAATCTGCGTATCTCACTCACGTTGTTACATGTTTCAGAAATCTTACTAATGGCATCAACTTTTTATGGGTATGGCTTTTGACCATAATGACCACATAAATGTCCAACAATAAGAACCTCGTTGATACCAAAAACAGATTTTTCTATGGAAAATGTGAGACCTACCTCTTCAAAGCGTTGAAATATTCTTTCACAATCCGAGATATGGTCAAGAACAAATTTACGACATCCAGATGAGTCTAAAGTAATGTCCTTTACACATTCCTCACTCCCTTTAATTGGAATATCATCAATGAATGGCATAGTTATATGAGGGATAAAATCATGTAAGACCATATTCATAGCACTCATCATATGAGCCATAGAATTCATCGCTCCTTGAGGTAAAGTACACATTCACACTAAGCCAAAAGGAGTTTTCATTGTGGTTATGTCACGACTGCCAATTGCTAATTGGAATTGGTCATATCCAGAATATAAATCACCCATTGAATAGATAGAATGTCCTGAAAATGATTCAAAAAACTCATCTACAATGGGTCCTGTTCCTACATTCCTTATGGTGATTTTATTGACAGGTTGGAGATCTTGAATAAAATGTAGTTTCCCATTCTTTTTAGGCACAGTGAACCATCTGATTGAGTAAGGTGCAAAAGATGGCTCTAAAATTCTCATGTTTATCTTATTCTTAATTAGTTTCATTAACTCAGGTAAGTGAGCCTTTGGAACTCGTATAGGGCAAAGATTCCATGGAATATGTGGAATAGTAAAGATTATCATGGGTGCAACTAGCTTAGGATCTACACAACCAATCTCATGAGGATACATAGTAAAGGCTTTTCCATGGCTACGTATGACTCTCTCAAATTTATCTCTCTCTGCTGGCAAAAGAAAGTCATTATCTCACCTGTTTGATTGTCTCATCCGTGAATGTATGTCCTATGTTTTTCTTATCCCGAAGAATTGGATCATTTTTCACATCAATAATTTTTTCATTACTTCCTTGGGGTAATGGTTGAGCTATGGGTTTGATTTTTTGTCTATAGTTTTGTACTTTGTTTCAACTAAGGCATCATGTGTTTGGTTAAATTTTGAGCACTTGTCAACATTGAGAGCATATTCATCGATAAGAGCATACTCATCAAAGGAAGAAAGAAGAATAATATGGGAATTAGAGTTTTGTTGAAGACATAACTCTAACTCCTCAAGAGTAGATAAATAATGAGATGTTTCAATCACATGCTCAATGTTCTCATCATGTTCCATGATTTTGTTGTTTTTATATATTTTTTTGGGTTTTTTGGATAAAAGACTTGGACAATTGACTCTTATGAAGAAAATCTAATCTAGAATGTGGAAAACAAAGTGACAAACTATTTACATGTTGGTTGGATGTGAGATGTCAAACCAATATCCACTGTTGTCCCGCTCAACCATGGATTCTATCCAAAATTTTGATCATATGTAGCTCCAAACATGAATTGAGGTGCATAATCACTACAAGCATGCTCATGACCCTGAGTAACAATAGGTTTCTTTCTTATTGACAATCGATTCCTAGGATGATTCACTCCTACTGTCATGACTTGAAGTGATTGCATTCCATCCTTAGACTTAAATCTTGCATAGGTAGACCCATCATCCATGGCTTTAGTTTCCATACGACTCTCACAAATAAAGGGTTGTCCTAAGAAAACTTCATAGGAGCAATTATCTTGAATAAAAAAGTGAAACTCTTATGTGATTCCTCCTATGGATATGGGCACACTAGCACAAGCTCCATACACGGAACCTACATCATTATCTGCAGTTCTCATATGCCATCCACAATCTTTATCTATGGTCCATCAAAACTTATCATAGACATCTCTTGAAATCACATTGATTTCGGAGCCGAAATCTACTAATGCATTTACATTGATAGCGTTCTTATCATTTCCTATTTTAACATGCATCTCTGATGTACCTCTAGACCAAAATGTTCTTTTAAAGTGACTTTTAGGATCGTTTTCATGATTTTCATGGTCACGTTGAATAGGTCATAAGCAATTTTTATTAACATTTACTTCATCATCATCAAAGCCCTCTTCATCAGAATCATCAAAGTTTAAGGCTTCATTCATAGCTTGATCTTGATCTAGAGAATCTTGTATCTCAGTATCTAGATTAAGCGGAAACCTCTTCCTTTTAATTAGGCCGATAAATTTATCTTTAAAAATAGGCTTTGCAATAGAGAAAACTTGTTCTAAAGACATAGTTACTTGACTCTTAAGCAAAATGTCATCTAAAATCTCCATAGGATCTATTTTTCTCTCAATTTTTGAAATCAAGATGGCTTTAGGTTTTCTCTTTGGTTTCTTTTGTTTTTGCTCAGGATCTTGTTTTTGTTCATGTTCTCGTATTTGGCCTTCAGTTTTTTTTTATTGTTCTTGTTTATCTAAAGGCTTTGCTTCTCTTTTTCTTTACTTTGTTTTCTTCCCTTTTTTTTTCTCCTCTTGTTTTTGTTCATTGGGTTATGATTCTTGTTTTTTATCTTTGCATTGTGATGTTTCTCCCTGCTCTATGATTGTTTCTATTCCCTCTGAGGTTTGTTTTCGAGTCACTCTTCTTTCACTAGGCTCAGCTTCATCTCTTTTTCGTTTTTCTTCTACATTGGATATGTGAGAAATAAGAGATTGATCTTCTATCGGTGACTCCCAAGCCGTTATTCTCCTAATCGCATCTCGTGCTCTTACTAAAGCCTCTATAGAAAAGTCACCTTCCTTTGTGGGTCTACTTGATTCTACTTGTTGTTCATCAAGAGCTTCTAGTTTCACTCCTCTAGTTCCTACGTCCGTTATGGTTATATTTTCATAGTGTTTTTTCATTCCTCCCTTATCATAATTTCCTTGTAAAGGTAGCCTAGATCGATAGTCACAGATTTTCTTGTCTATGTCTATTACTAGTTGTTGCTCCTTAGTAGCCTTCAATAGTTCACAATCTCTCAAAAAGTGCTCTAATGAATCACATCAAGGACACCTACGAGGGCCACACACAAAACCATTTTGATTTTGAGGATTTTGATTAACTTGTGGTGGGAAATTTTGAAATTGAGTATTTTGTTGATAAGGAAGTGCTTCAACAGGATAATTAGGATTTTGATAAGGCAATTGATGTATTTGAGGAGCTTGGGGAGCAGCATGTGGTGCTTGAGGTGCAAGAGGAGCTTCCATAGTATATGGTTGATGATTTTGAAGATTTTGATTTTGAGGATTTTGAAAAGTTGTTTGAGAAGCTTGAGGATATATGTTTTGATACATTTGAGGATTTTGCACATGAGGATGAGGATTTGGCATTGAAGGATTATGCATTGGAGGAACTTGATATGCTTGAGTAGGAGCTACTTGTGGATTTTGATTTGTAGCTATAACATGTTGATTAGGCTCTTGAAAAGACATTGGGTTCATTTGATTTTGGAAAGTTTTGGTGTAATTAGATTGTAAAGCATCTATAGTCTTGGCCAAATTGGATTGTGTAGCAATAAGACTTTCCATTTGCTTAGTGATAATTTCCACTTGAGATTGTTCAACTACACCTTTATTTGGCTCTACTTTAAAACCTTGAGTAGGCTCCATCATTTGAGGACTTGGAGTAGAGTCAAAAAACATAGCATGGGATTGTTCTCTAATACGATCCTTAGTTTGTGGAAGGCTAGCTTGATGAAGACTTGTTTGCTCATAAAGCATGGATTGCTTTTGATGTCTATGGGCTACAACCTCTACTTTACACACTTTTTGCCAATAGTCAGTAAGACCATAGCGCTTATCCGACTCTTCTAATCGTCGTTCTACTTCCCTATGAGTTTCAAGATGAAGAAGCTTAAGAAAATTGATCACAAGATCAGGTTCCAAAGTTATCTTATCCTCATCAGGAAGTTGTTCATAGCATGTAATGTACTCATTTTATAAGTGAGTAATAGAGCTACTAGGCTTTGGGGAATTGATCCATCGTAAGAATCCATCCCGATTATGTTGTCTATAATCTTCAAGATAGAACTCTTTGAGCATCTCCTTTCTAAAATCACTCCAAGGAAGACTATCATATTGAGTGACACGGTTTATGATAGAGCTATCAACAATTCGTTCAAAGAATGATATCAAAAGATCTTCGGGAAGACCAAAAATCATAGCTTGCTCTTCAAAAAAAATCTAAGTAGCTTGTAATGTTGATGCCATTAAATTTTCCCTTCTCTCTCAACATAGAAGAGACTATTATTTGGCCCTGTTTCTCAACAATAAAAGATTTGAGTCCTTCCTCCATCTTATGTGAATAAGCGAGTGATGCACGATGTTCTAGATCTCTCACAAATGCATTTACTTCACGACGAAGATGTGCACGATATTTGTGAGAAATCCAGTGCAACAATCAAGAACGACGATGATGATATGATGAGGATGAAAAATATGAAACAAAAAATATGGATCACAACCTCCCAACAAGATCAGAAGCAAATGCCATGAAGCGTCTCACATCAGGTTCAAATGTGGAGGTGATCACAATCCGGGTGGATTGGGTCCGGTCGTGGCACACGCAAAGTGTATAAAGCTAGTGAGTGTTGGAAGGTTAACATAATAAAAAATGTGAAGGTGAAGATGAAGTTGGGTATGGGGGGAAGAGATGTCATGATTTGATTAGAGAAAGGGGAACATATGAACACAAGATAATCGCTTGAACATGAATGATGAGGACAAAAGAAACTATTCACATGAATCAATTCGGAAAGGAAGAATGGTCCAAAAATATGGAGCTTCTTAAACACTTTCCAAATTTAATTCACATTCATAGGTTCTTTTGAATGGAATGAATGCATGATGAAAAAAGAACTAAAACCACACACATGAATCAGTCTCAAAAGGAAGAATGGTCCAAGAATGGAGCTTCTTATACACTTTCAAAACTAAAACATATGCATGGGTATTTGTGTCTGGTATGAATGCACGTGGGTCATGATTTATGAATGAAAAGAAAATTATTCTCTCAACCTTAATGGATCATCCTCACTGGTTCAACGCAATACTACGGAGCCTTCTCACACATAGAACAAGATAGAAGGTGACATGTAAAAATATAGAAGAGACAAAGAGATCAGAGACATGAGACATGAATTAGAAGATCTTCTTATGATAAACATATACATGAATGTTGTGAAACATCAAGCTAAGCATTCTACTGGTCAAAGGTGGTCCGCACGACCCTCTCACCATGACAGTTCAACCGAATGTCACACGTAAGAGGATAGGTCCCACTTCATTGACCCTATGTCTTTCTAGGATCGTAATGTGTTTCTAAAGAATTCTAAGACACATAAAACCAGCTCTAACTCACTCACACACTCCACTGAGGGTGAGAAAAGAAAGAGATACTGGGTTTATGAGCATATCCTAGAGAGGAAGTCTAAAATTTGAATCTAGGAACTGTTGGAACATCAAGCTTACACTATGCTTGAGGTGGATTTGATCTATATCAAAGGCTATCGCGTCGAAAGAATATCCGTTGGAGAGTTCTTTTTCATATGCTCATTTATTGTATTTTTTGAGAATATTTTGATGGCTCATTTACTGTTGTAAAAGCCTTGAGTTGTACACATGTAAAGGTACAAATATAGAGCCCAAATCCCACGAATTTGTGGTGGTTGAATTTGCATTCAATCAAGCAAATCAAGTCACCTAAAAGTAGATCAATCAAGATCTTCACTTTTCCTAGATTGTAGGAAAGTGAATTGATTCCCTCCAACAACCATTCCCACCTTCATTTGAATTCAAATTCAAGTTGTAAAAGTTGTGGAACACTCCTAGAGGCTATATAAGGAGTTGAAATCACTTGTACATTATATGGAAGCAATATACATACACTTGTGACCATCATTGTCTTGCTCCTTCAATTTTCTGCATCATCTTCTTCGCCAACAGTAATCTTGCAGAGGCTGCTGCTCTCTCCTCAGAGCTCCAAATTGAGTGCAAGAGAACTCATTGGAAAGGTATTAGTGTCTAGTTTATGCCTGTAAATTTTCAAAGCATTTGGTTCAGCAGATTTGGAGAAATCTCAGTTTTTCTGCCTCGGGGTCAATCTCTGCGTATTCCTGAAAAAATAGGAAGTACCACCGGTGAATATCGCATTCATTCCTATAGCATATTTTGCTTATTCCGTATACTTTTGTGCATTCCATACACTCAACCCTATGTGTATCACTCCCATAAAAGGATTATTTCTAATTGTAATCACGCTGGTCGCTATGGGCATTTGAAGTTCATTGTCTCTTCCATAGATAGTAAGTTTTTTGAGCTAGTGGACCCGCGAACCTATCTGTTTTGTATCGACTCATTCTCCTTGATGCTCCAAGGTACATAGTGTGTTTCTTTGCACTTATCACATGCCTATAAGGTCTATTTGAGTCTCCATAAGCTCAAGGGCTGGTCTTGTGCCGGTTGGCTTGACCAAACTTCATCGCTTGGAAACACACTTTTCTACCTTCGACAAGCTTCTCCAAGTTCTTTCAGTGGTATCAGAGCTAGTTCAAGATGGGTGACGGCTTTCCCTCAATGATCGAGAAGCTTGATCGACACAACTACGCGGCTTGGCAAATCAGAATGGAGGCCTATTTGCAAGGTAGAAATCTTTATGGAATTGTAGCAGGTGATGAAGCTATGCCTATCCAAGATCCAAAGGAGGACCTACATAAGAGGAGACAGATAAGCTCACACTTTGGTGCGCAAGGGATGCTCAAGCAAGGTCGTACATACTAAACTCTATCTCTGACTTTCTATTACCACATATTAGAGGATGCAAGACATCTCAAGAGACTTGGAATGCCCTAGAGACTTTCTTTTCTGCTAGTACCAAAGCAAGAAAGAATCATCTTTGGAACGAGTTCAACCAAATGAAGAAGACACCTAAACAAACCATCACAGAGTTTGTTACCAAGGTCAAGGAGGTTGCGGATCAATTAGCATCCATTAGAGAGCTGATTGAAGAAGAGGTCATCATGAGGCCAATTCTCAACGGCATTCGAAGTGATAAGCAATGGCAATCCTTCACGACGGCTTATGATCTCATCATGGATGTGCAAACTCCAGACTTCAACATCTTTCTTGGAAAACTCTTCAATCAAGAAGCCAACAATAGCATAAAGGAAGGTAACTCTTATCATGGTAGTTCAACTAGTGCTCTATATGCAGATAAGAAGGATAAGAAGCAAAAAGGCAAGAAGAAGGAAGAAGAGACTTCCCAAGCCAACTTCGCAAGCAAGAGCAAGAGGAAAGGGAAGAAGAAAGGACCAAAGCAAGACAAAGCCAAAGGTCAGAATGTTCAACCTTGTGCCATATGCGATAAGACCAACCACACCACTCAGAATTGCTGGTTCAATGGGAAGACCCAGAAAGGAAGTGGAAGAGGTGGATATAGCGGCAATAGAGGCAGAGGTGGACACAACTTCAACAACAACAATAGAAGCTATAATAGAAGGGACTACAACAATTATTCAGAAGATCAACCACATGAAGACTCATTACTTCTTATGAATCTAAGCCACAAAGAAGGTAAAGAAGATGATCATTTGTTCTACATAGATTCAGGATGTTCGAATCATGTTGCAGGCAACATTGCTCTTCTATCTGACTTGGAAAGTCCAAAGCATAGACATGAAGTGCAAACAGGGGATGACACGAAGCACAATGTGGAGAAGATTGGTAATGTCAAAGCTTCCAATGGCAGGACAAACATTCTGAGTAAGGTTCTCTATGTACCCACTATCACAAAAAACCTAATAAGTGTAGGCCAAATAGTTGAAAAAGGCTTGCAAGTTAGGTTCACCCAACATGGAGCTTTTGTGGAAGATCCATGTCAAGGCTTCAAGAAGATAGCCCGAGGTGAGAAGCATGGTAGGCTCTTTACTTTTGAAGTAGGAGATACCAGGAACATAGCTCTATTCAACTTTGGGTCTCAAACCCTAAGTGAGCTTGAAGTGTGGCATAAGAGACTTGCTCATGTGAATGAAAGAACCTTGAAGGATATATGCAGGGATCAAAGTGTTCTAGGACTGCCGAACATATCAAAGCAACACATGATCAACATGTGTGATGCATGTCAGATTGGGAAGGCACAAAGACAACCATTCAACCACAAAGGCTACATCCACAACAACTTATTGGACTTAGTACATACAGATGTATGGGGACCAAGTCAAGAACCTTCATTGGCAGGATCAAGGTATTATGTCTCATTTATTGAAGACCATAGTAGATGGACTGTTCTATACTTTATCAAGAGTAAGAATGAAGTATTTGATTGCTTCAAGAAGTATCTTGCACATGTGGAGAATCATACAGGTAGATCACTTAAGAAGCTCAGATCTGATGGAGGGGGAGAATACTTCTCCAAAGAGTTTGATGAGTTCTTGCAGGACAAAGGTATCAAAAGGGAAGTGACTACTAGGTACTCTCCTCAACTAAATGGAATTGCAGAGAGGAGAAACAAGACATTGGTTGGATCAGCCCGAACAATGCTTGAAGAGAAGAAGTTGCCACATTATCTATGGGCAGAAGCTATTTCAACTGCAGTGTACCTTGTCAATCGACTACCATCCAAATCACTTCAAGGTATGACTCCTTATGAAGCATGGCATGGAAGAAAACCTAGTCTTTGACATTGCAAGGTTTTTGGTTGTTTAGCTTATGTTCATATACCATCACAAATAAGAGGTAAGCTAGATGAAAGGGCAACAAAGGCAGTGTTTATTGGATATGATTCAACTCAGATGGGTTACAGGTTCTTCAATCCTTCAACCAAGCAATTCACTACAAGTAGAGATGTTGTGTTTGAAGAACACAGGTCTTGGTATGATGAAGACAAACAAAAGGTAACACTACCATATGATCTTGATTATGACTCTCATCAATTAGGAAGCAAGCATGATACACAGGTCCAGGATCCAAGAAGTGATACAGACGATGACCAAGATGAAAGAGAAAGGGATTACAAGCTATGGAAGTCAAGAGGCAAAGCAAAGATGCAAGAGGTTGGAGAATGCTCCAAACAAGCACCTAGAAGATCAGCAAGAGAGAAGAAACAACCAGAAAGGTATGGATATGATTCCACATTTGTTACAAAGCATTCAATCTACTTGGCAAAAGACTCTATTTCAGAGGAACCCTCAACCTATGAAGAGGCAAAGGGAAACCCTAATTGGAAAAAGGCCATGAACGAAGAGATAGATGCATTGAAGGAAATGGACACTTGGGATTTGGTTCCAATGTCGCCGAATCAAAAGGTAATTGGTTGCAGATGGGTATATAAAGTTAAAAGAAATTCAGATGGATCAGTTTGCAGGTACAAGGCAAGATTAGTTGCCAAAGGATGCTCACAAACTCATGGTATAGACTATGAGGAAACATTCTCACCAGTTGCAAAGATGACTACAATCAGGACATTGATAAGTGTAGCTGCTCCAAGGAATTGGAGACTCCTCCAACTTGATGTGAAAAATGCATTCTTAAATGGTTGGATAAGTGAAGAGGTATACATGTCACAACCACCAGGTTTTGAAAACCCTAATCATCCATCTTATGTTTGCAGACTTAAGAAAGCATTGTATGGATTGAAACAAGCTCCAAGAGCTTGGAATTATAGGTTGGTTACATATCTTCAAGATCAAGGGTTCAAAGCTAACAACTCAGATCCTTCTCTATTCATCAAAAGGGATCACAATGAGGTTATCTATCTATGTGTATATGTAGATGATATTATTGTGACAGGTGATGATCTAAATGGCATTCAAAGGATCAAGAGACACATGCAAGAGGAGTTCAAAATCAGTGACCTAGGTGAGCTCACATATTTCCTAGGTATGCAGGTGATATACACACATGAAGGAATGTATTTGACTCAAAGAAGATACATTCAGGATCTTCTTCTCAAGTTCAAAATGGAGAACACTAAACCTGTAGGTACACCTTTGGAGATGAATCATAAACTTAGTGTTTATGAAGGTGAGAAAATTGAAGACATTAAAGAGTATCAAAGCTTGGTAGGTAGCTTGATATATGCTACTCATACAAGGGCAGACATCTCATATAGTGTGGGAGTGCTTAGTCAGTTCATGCACTCACCGAGAAGACCACACATGGATGCGGCTAAGAGAGTACTTAAGTATCTCAAAGGTACAATCAACGAAGGTATATTCTATCCTTACTCTTCAGATTTGGATATCAAAATCTACTCAGATGCAGATTGGGCAGGAGCTAAGGATGATAGAAAAAGTACATCTGGTTACTTAGCATTTGCAGGTTCAAAGCTAGTGTCATGGAGTTCCAAGAAGCAACCAACAGTTGCTTTATCCTCAACTGAAGAAGAGTACAGAGGCTTGAACATAGCAACTCAAGAGGCAATATGGTTAAAAGCATTGTATACAGATTTGGGACTTGTGAGTTCCAAACCTCACATATTTGGAGATAATGTAAGTTCCATGCATCTAGCGGCAAATCCTATTTTCCATGCAAGAACCAAGCACATAGAAGTCCATTATCACTTCATCAGGGAGAAACTCATGGCAAAGGAGATTGACATTTCTTTTGTTCCGACTGAAAAGCAAGTAGCAGATATGATGACGAAGGCACTTGATGGAATAAAGCTTTGTAAATTCAAAGCTATGGCATGTATTCAACCTATCAGAGAATGAAGACTCAAGCATACTTTAGCTTGAGGGGGAGCTGTTGGAACATCAAGATTACACTATGCTTGAGGTGGATTTGATCTACATCAAAGGCTATCGCGTCGAAAGAATATCCGTTGGAGAGTTCTTTTTCATATGCTCATTTATTGTATTTTTTGAGTATATTTTGATGGCTCATTTACCGTTGTAAAAGCCTTGAGTTGTACACATGTAAAGGTAAAAATATAGAGCCCAAATCCCACGAATTTGTGGTGGTTGAAGTTGCATTCAATCAAGCAAATCAAGTCACCTAAAAGTAGATCAATCAAGATCTTCACTTTTCCTAGATTGTAGGAAAGTGAATTGATTCCCTCCAACAACCATTCCCACCTTCATTTGAATTCAAATTCAAGTTTTAAAAGTCGTGGAACACTCCTAGAGGCTATATAAGGAGTTGAAATCACTTGTACATTATATGGAAGCAATATACATACACTTGTGACCATCATTGTCTTGCTCCTTCAATTTTCTGCATCATCTTCTTCGCCAACAGTAACCTTGCAGAGGCTGCTGCTCTCTCCTCAGAGCTCCAAATTGAGTGCAAGAGGACTGATTGGAAAGGTATTAGTGTCTAGTTTATGCCTGTAAATTCAAAGCATTTGGTTCAGCAGATTTGGAGAAATCTCAGTTTTTCTGCCTCGGGGTCAATCTCTGCGTATTCCTGAAAAATAGGAAGTACCACCGGTGAATGTCGCATTCATTCCTATAACATATTTTGCTTATTCCTTATACTTTTGTGCATTCCATACACTCAACTCTATGTGTATAACTCCCATAAAAGGATTATTTCTAATTGTAATCACGCTGGTCGCTATGGGCATTTGAAGTTCATTGTCTCTTCCATAGGTAGTAAGTTTTTTGAGCTAGTCGACCCGCGAACCTATCTGTTTTGTATCGACTCATTCTCCTTGATGCTCCAAGGTACATAGTGTGTTTCTTTGCACTTATCACATGCCTATAAGGTCTATTTGAGTCTCCATAAGCTCAAGGGCTGGTCTTGTGCCGGTTGGCTTGACCAAACTTCATCGCTTCGAAACGCACTTTTCTACCTTCGACAAGCTTCTCCAAGTTCTTTCAGGAACTATGCTCTTACTAGCCCACCTTGGATCCTCACACGCTCAACTGAGGGTGATCATCTCAAGGAAACCATGTGCTAGCAAGGGCCCTATGGATGCCTAACAATGATGCTCTAGGAGTTTGGAGGGGGGTTTAAATAGTTTTTTGAATGAATTTGGGCCCTTGGATCTAGAGAAATCAACTCTCAACCCTAAGATTAGCTTCTTTTAATTACAACCATTGGATTTATCAAATGGATGGTTAGGATTGGTTCTTTATATGATATCTAGGGCAAAGGGAAGGAAAATAGTCGCCTTCATTCTCCACCATTGGATCTAGGACTGATCTAGACCATCGGATCAGTGCTGACATCAATTTGTATAAGATAAGCCACTATTTTTGGAGAAACTTTGCATTATTGATTTTTGATCATCAAAAAAGGCTTATCCGGTGAAAAAACTCGTGGATCCTCCTTGCTTTATGCTTAAGTGCATCTCCACCCTTGAATATGAGCTCATCTTGACCGTACAACATGGTTCAATCATTGTTTGAATCTTGTTAAACATAAAAAGAGCTGGAGAGCTCATTTTTGAGGAGCATTTCTTGGGAATTGAAGTGAACAAAAGACATTGTAATTGTATTTCTGGTTAATCAAAACATTCCATTGCTCCATCTCTTTGTCTTGCCATGTGTGTGTATATGTGTGCATGTTGGTGTGCTTCTCACTCACATGCTTGTACTCTCACTTGCTCATGGTCATCACCCGCCCTCATGTCTTTCGATATTGACAATTATGAGGTGGACCTCACCTTTATACTTATCATTGTGCTAGAGTGAAACCAAGTTTGGTACCATTGCCAGGGATCCAGCTTTGAGGATGAGTGTGTAATGGTAACACATAGAGATGTGACATTGGAATCATAGGTAAGTAGGTAAATATCTTATTTCCTTTACTTTTCTCATCTCCATCACCATCTCCACTCTCCATCTCCTTGCCCTTTCACCTCCACCATTTTGGTCATATCCTCACCTTCCATATACATCCCCCTCATTTCACTTGTGAGAGTACGTGTGTGTGAGAGAGTGATTCTGTGCATCCTGTTTTCGTGTGTTTCTTGAATTTCCTTGTAGGTACCATCATTCTCTACAATAGAACCAAGGCATATTTCAAGAGACGAGCTTAGTCAACAATGACATTGAGTGCACAATTTAAAAAAGAACTAGAGCTTGGAAAGATAGTCGTGAATGAATGAAAAGACAATGGACAAAGAAGATGAGAAAAATAGAAGGAAGCCTAAGAGAGATAAAAGCTAAACTTAAAGAAATCACATCCCAGACATAATCTCACACATTATCACCATCAGCATCTAATCACCCTCACATCATCCCATCACTACCTAGAGCACAATCAGTCTTAGCGGATCCTACTCCTTAGGATTTAGATATGATGCTTAAAGCATATCAAGCCGGAATCCAAGAAGGGCCAAATGTGACAGAACATGACAAATGTTAGCCTAGAGGTCACCTAGAGATTGAAAGAACCAGGCTATGTGTGAAAATGGTAAACTTGGCTCAAACAATGTTTGAGGCCGATCGTCTTTTCAATTGCACTAGGTCAACCAAAGGCCAAGTGCACTTTGATGGATTACTAGAGAGACTATAGAAATTAATAGCAAGATTAGGAAAACTAGCAACATCATAGGTGAGTAACACTATAAGTGAAGGGATAAGCCTCCACACTAGGGAAGTTTATGCTCCTAACTCTACCAAGTCTCGAATCCCTTCTTCTGTGCATCAATACTCACAAGGATTCCTAAGAGAAATTCAAGAAGAAAAGCGGGCCAAAGAGAGTGAGAATCCTCCTTTCATTGAGCTAGTAGATGATCTTCATGATCACTTTCCACAAGACATTCCTTCTATACATGGAGAACAAGAGGATACCCAATCTAATGAATGGTTAGACTTTGAGTCTAATTCCCTGTAGGAATTTCCTCATTTCACAGGCCCATGGGAGTCTAAGTCTATCCACATGAGAGCACCCACGATCATGGTAAGGAATGAAACCTAAGTCATACCTAGGAATAGGAAGGTAGTTAAGAACACTAAAAAGTGTAGTGCAATCTCACTTCAGAGGAGCTACTCAAGGTTAATCCAGAACTGTAGAAACACATAGCTAGTCAAGTGCAAGAGGTAGCTAAAGCTCATTCCCAAGTAGGAATGCATAAGTCAATGCCAGAGATACCCTTGGATAAGATAGGATACATGATTGAAGGTGAAGAAGGAAATACCTATCTCCCTATCACTTATCAAGATTACACAACAAAAGCTATCTTAGACAGGTGCAGGTGTTTTCATTGCTACCGCCTCCTTATGGAAAAGTTGGGGAGAACTGGCACTCAAACCAACAAGAATGAAGTTGCAAATGGCAAATGGCCATGTCAAGAAACCTCTAGGATTGTTGGAAGGAATAAATCTTACCACTTACAGTGTGGAGTTTGAGCATACTTTTTCCATATGTGAATTTGGCAAGAACCATGCAAATAAGATGATTTTAGGTAGAACATTCATGAGACAATTGCAAATAGTGTAGGATTGGGGAACCAATTTTTTTGTATTTGCAAAATTTAGGAGTCACTAGTAAAGTCAATCTCAAGGACTATTCACATTGAGATGTGCCCCCTATACAATGGAACACCATCCATAGAGCATCAAATGATACGGAGTCAGTGCGTTCTATAGGATCAAGATCCTCTTAGATGCAAGAAGACACTTAATTATGAATGTGCAAAGTTTCAGTTAAAGAGGAGAAAAGATTATCTACATGTGAATTAGGTGCAGAGCAGTACCCTAGATCAGTTCAACACCCAGCCTATGCACCCATATCATTCCTAGATGAGCAATTTGCACCCCACGGTTCGCCAAAAATTCTAGCCACAATGGACATAGTAGTCAATGAGGAACAGTGGACCCCCCACAATGATGAAGATGGCTATGACATTTTAGTCTTCATGATATAACCAATCATGTATGATTTGGTTATCAAAGAGTGTGAACCTCATATGAGTGAACCCAAGAAAGATAGTGACGATGATAAAGAGTCTATCCTCATGGAGCATTTCTATGCTTAAGAGGAAGAGTGCCTCTATCTAATAGAAGCCATAACTCAAGAGGAGGAAAGATCAAAACAAGCACAAATGATTATAGTAACTAAAAAGAAACAAAGAGAGAAACCAAACCTTAAATCAATAGAGGAAAGTCTCCAAGGATTTCAATTAATATAGCATAGAAGATCAAAAGCTTATGATAAGGATGCCTAAAAGTGGAAACACTCATAGGAGTGGCTAATGACAACAAAGAAAAGACCAAGAAAATTGTTAAGACTATAGAAGATAATGAAGAACGATGTACATATATAGTACAGGACGTGAGAAAAAAAGAAGGGAGTAGACCTGGATATTTGTTCACAGAGAATTCCTATGTCTTTAGAGGCCAAGCCGATGAAGTAGAAACCATACACATATAATGAAAATTATGCAGCCGAGATCAAAGAAGAAATAGATCGCTTGATAGAAGCTAGATTTGTACAAAAAATTGAGCATACCAAATGGGTATCCCACATTGTTGTAGTGCCCAAAAAGAGCAGAAAATTACAAGTATGCATTAACTTGCTACTATCAAAGATAGTTATCCACTTCCTATCACAAAACACTTATTGGAACATGTGGTAGGGAAGGAAGTCTACAGCTTCCTTGATGGATTTTCAAGGTACAATCAAGTAGATATTGCCCTTGAAGACCAACACAGGATGGTTTTTGCCATAGAATGTGGAATATTTGCATTTCATGTGATGCCATTTGGGTTCACCAATGGTCTTGCTACATTTCAAAGGTTCATGTGCCATGTGTTCAAAGAGTTTTTGTGGAAGAATCTAAAAGTCTATGTTGATGATTTATGTGTGCATTCCAGCCTGAGGCAAACACACATTCTTGAGCTGAACCGAATCTTTGACAAATGTAGAGAATATCATATCTTCTTAAACCAAGAAAAGTGTGTTTTCATCGTCAAGCAAGGCAAGATCTTAGGACACATAGTGTCAAAGAATGGTATATCAGCAGATGAGGGCAAGGTTAAAGCTATTGCTGAGTTAGTCAAACCAAAGAACATCAAGGAAGTACAAGCTTTCATGGGGCATTGTGGTTATTGCCGATGATTTATCCATATGTATGCAATCATTGCAACCTCTATACAACCTTTTGAATAATTTCAAGTGGACAAACGAGTGTGAGAACTCTTTCAATGAGCTCAAACAATGATTGAGTTCAACACTAATTTCGATTACACATGATTGTCCAATATCTGATTGGAATAAGACATTCCATGTCCATGTGGATGCATCCAATCATGCTAAAGAGAAGGATTAGGCATGATGTATGTCGTTAAAATGCTTTGGTATTATTTTCTTGCAAATAAATTTAAATTTTTTATAGACCATCAAGCACTACCATATCTAGTAAGCAAACCTTGCAATATAGGTAGATTATTAAGATGGTTCCTCTTACTAATGGAATATGAATTTGAAGTGGTGGTTAGGAAAGGTAAAACCAACTTGAGGGTAGATCACCTTTCTAGACAAACTTCAAGAGGGTCCCCAAAGGGAGTGTTAGATGAACTTCTTGATGCTTACTTATTCAAGTTGGAAATAGTGCATGACTAGGCCAAAACTATTGTGCCTATTCTAACCTTTGGACCTAAATATCCTGTATTGAGAGACAAAGATAAAGAATTAGTGAGGTCTCAAAAATATCACAGACTGGCAAGCAATGTGTATAAGCACATTGATCAAGGAATACTGGCTTCCTATGTAGACGAAGATGAGCATGCAAAGTGGTTGTAAATAGCACATGTAGGTGCATTGCAATAACATCACTCTAAACATTGAACCATACAGGATCTATGAAGAATAGGTGCATACTGGCCAAGGATGGAAGACGATGTGTATATGATTTGCAAAGGATTCCCAATTTGTGGTGTGAAATTACCAGTGGAACATGCCACTGTGTATCAAGTATCTTTGGTACCGGATTGGAGCAAACCTTTGATAATTTTTTTGTAGACGAAAACATTCCCTCAGGAAATGACATTGGCCAGACACAAGAGCTTAGAACAAGAAGCCCTAGACTACTCACTCATTGGAGATAATGTATACCGATGAGGAAGAGATGGATATCTAAGAATCTACGTCTATGAGAGTGAGTATCTCAAGATCTTACAGATTTGCACTCTAAGGTTTGGCAGGAGGACTTTTTTACCAAACTATGTGATCAAAGCTATACTATTCGCAAGTCTTTGGTGGACTAACTTTGAGTGGATCGACAAGTGTAAGAACTCCTTCAATGAGCTCAAGAAACACCTAATTGGAATAATCCATTTCATATCCAATTGGATGCATCCAATTATGCTATTCGATGGTGCTAGCACAACCTACAAGTGAAGGTACCATTGATCTTCCAATAGCTTATGAAATTAGGCAACTGAATGCAATTGAACAAAATTACACCACTACTAAAAGAGAAGGATTAACATGGTTTATGTGGTTAAAAAGTTTAGGCATTATTTTCTTGCAAATAAGTTTAAATTTTCTACAGACCATCAAGCACTACTATATCTAGTAAAAAAAAACCTTGCACTATAGGTAGATTAGTAAGATGGTTTCTCTTACTAATGGAATATGACTTTGAATTGGTGGTTAGGAATGGTAAAATCCACTTGAGGGTGGATCATCTTTCTAGGCTAACTTTAGGAGAGTCCCCATAGGGAACCTAAGATGAACTTCGTGACGCTTACTTATTCAACTTGGAAGTAGTGCTTGACTGGGCCAAAACTATTCAACATCCTGTATAAAGAGCCAAAGATAAAGAAGTAGTGAGGTCTCAAAAATATCACATACTATCAGGCAGTGTGTATAAGCACACCAATCAAGGAATACTAGCTTGTTGTGTAGAAGAAGATGAGCATGTGAAGTGGTTGCAAATAGCACATGTAGGTGCACTATAGCAACATCACTCTAAACATTGAACCCTAAAGGTTCTACGAAGATTAGGTGTATACTGGCCAAAAATGGAAGCAGATGTCTATAGGATGTGCAAAGGAGGTGCAATTAGTGGTATGAAAACACCAATGGAACATGCCACTCTGTATCAAATATGTTTGATATCGGACTGGAGCAAACCTTTGATCAATTATTTGGGGACGAAAAAATTCCCTCTAACATTGGCCAGACACAAGAGCTTAGAACAAGAAGCCTTAGACTACTCACTTATTGGAGATAACGTATACCATTGAGGAAGAGATGACTATCTAAGATTGTGCATCCATGAGTGAGTATCTCAAGATCTTAGAATTTGCCCACTAAGGTGTGGTCGGAGGACCTTTTGGACGAGACCGTGTGATCAAAGCTATACTATTCACAAGTTTTTGGTGACCAACCAACTAAGAATTCACATGCTGAATACATTATTGTTGCCACTAATTATCTAACCAAATGGGTAGAAGTGAAAGCCACTAAAAACATTGATGTGCAAACTACTACCAAGTTTCTCTTCGAGAATGTATTTACAAGATATGGTTTGTCAATAGAATTGGTCAATGATCATGGAACCCATTTCTTGAATGAGGTCATTGAATAATTTCTACAATAATTCATGATCATTCATAAGAAATCAGCTCCATACGACCCACAAGCAACAAACAAGCTGAAAGCACAAATACGATCTTATGTATTGTGCTAACAAAGTTGGTGAATAATGAACGTTCTGGTTGGGACAAACAGTTACATCATGTTGTTTGGGCATACAAAGTGGCCTAAAAATGGTACTCAAAGCTACACCCTTTCAGAAGGTGTTTGGTCAAAACAGAGTGTTTCCACTAGATTTTTTTATACCTACTTTGAAAGTGTCACAAGAGCATCAACAGGTCGATCATGGGCTCTTATCTAGAAATTTTGATTTAGAACTAGGAAAAACTAGATTAAGAGTAATCATTGGGATCTATGCAACCAAGAAAAGGCAAAAGGCCTATGTTGATGCACATGTGAAAAATAAGAGATTAAAGGTAGGAGACTTTTTCTTCGTATATACACTAAAAACAACATGCTAGGAAGTTGGAGAAGCATGGCTATGAACCTATGATCATCAATGGGATTTACACAAGCGGGGCTGTCTAGTTAGCCACTCTAGAAATCAATATCCTACCAAGTTACATAAATGGATGCAAAGTCAAATTATATTAGGAAACCCTCATAGATGAAATGGTAAATCAACTCAACATTGCTAAGAAATGCAAAGAAAAAGAAAAGGATTAGATAAGAGGCTCAAGTGGAAGCTCTAAAATGCATCTAACGCATGAAGTTAAGAAGAGAAGGTAGAGATCAACCTAGGCAAGATATTTATGAGGAACCAAGATACCACATGGCTTAAGGTGATTGCTAGAGTGAAGTAGATCTAGATACGCAAGAGTGAGCAATCCTCAAATCCCTCAACAGAACCACCAATATGTACAAACCAAATGACAAAATCACCCAAGGCTGAAGGCTATAAGATCCAACCTCAATTATTTACTTCCATATTGATACCAAAGTGGTCGATCAAGGTAGACCCCAATGCATGCCAAATCTAGGTGCCCAAGACTTGCTTACATGCTCAATTAGTTATGCACATTCTCATAGGCTAGACTCATTACTCCGAGGCATTCACATCACACACTTCATGAAGGGCATCCATTATCACCACATTAACACATCACACCTCGGAGTACTCAAAAATGGGTAGTTAAAAAGCCCTATATCTAGATAGAATTATCTCAGACAACCACCAATGCTAAGATTAATAGCTGATAAGATCTGTTTGCAAGTCAAACCTTGTACTAAACCCCCTCATCGACCGTGTAAATTCACCCTGCACAACATTGATGCTTACTGAGTACATTGCAAATCTAGAGTATGCATATAGGGAAGTGACTAACCCTTAACAACCACTCACAATCACACCCCACCTCACCAAAACTACTCACTAAACACATTCAATATCATGTTGGTATTGTGAAGGGGACAAGGCATCATCTATTTTCCAATGCAATGCTAATATGATCTTCTTACTTCTCACAGATTCAAGTGCAACCATAATCACTAGCACAATGGCAGATACAAGAGGAACCAATTTGCAACCTGGGACTGCTTATCAAACTATTGACATAGAGAGCTTGCCCATATTAGATGAACTTAAGGAATCACTAGAGGAGATGCTAGCAGTGCAAATCATTCCCATACATGATCTACCCATGGCTCATACAATGAGAGTGAACAAGAACTCACACTAGTTTAGTGAGATGGCAGGACCCTTAGCAGAAGGTGCATATATGTGGGAAGATAAGATCAAGTACAACAATACATGGTGCAAATATCACTTATTCGCTAGAGAGTTTGAGAAATTACAAAATGCAGTAGACTTAAGGTTGTAGAGAGGGTAGCTGGTCACTTACTGACATCAATTCAATTTCGTTTGTCTAATCTGCATGAATCGGCAACAACGCCTCATTTTTACTTTTAGTTATAGATATGGAGTACGTTATGCTTACCCTAAAACTAATTGTCTACACGGTAGTTATTTTTTTGTTTCGTTGTTTGTTTTTGGTATTTTTTATTTTCTTTGAATTGGATAGTTGTTATAGTTAAACAAAAAAAGAACGACCTGAAAAAGAAATGCATTAAGTAATCTCTACTACCAGCTCATCAGCCAAAATGTTTCCAAACAGTCGAAAACTAAGTGATAAGGGTTTGGTGAAATCTGTTTCTTGTCAGAGATTTTAGTAAACGGCATGTTTTCCTGTAAAAATCCTTTCTCGGATTCGTTTGCTCCCACCAAAGCAACTAAAAGAAGAAGTGAAGCGATGTGTAATTATAATATTGAGGATCTTCTCCTTACACGTCGTCAGCGGGAATTTCGCTTTCTTAACTGTTTAGTAATTTCAAAACAACTAGCTCAGAGAGGAGAGCGGGTTCAGTGCATTTTTTTGACTTTTAATTAAGGGGTGTCATAGAAGGAACAGGTTCAGTGTCACGGTCAATTCCTTTTTCAAATCCAGCTGCGGCTGCACTGTTCAAACGATGAAAGGCTTGCGGTGGATACCTAGGCACTCAGAGATGAAGAAGGGCGTGGTAAACGACGAAATGCTTCGGGGAGGTTAAATAAATAAATTTTGGTTTCTTTCGTTTCAATTTTCTTTTGTTTATTAATGTTTGGCTCTCGCTAGATTCAACTTTCATGGAAGTTTGGTCAAGAGACAATTTCTTTTTATTTTCATCTGTATGTTTTTGACAAAAAATTTCCTTCGAAAGAAACAAAAGTTTCAATCTGTAATATATATTTCAACCTACCTAGTTTATCACG
Source organism: Ceratopteris richardii (assembly GCA_020310875.1). Lineage (NCBI taxonomy): Eukaryota > Viridiplantae > Streptophyta > Polypodiopsida > Polypodiales > Pteridaceae > Ceratopteris > Ceratopteris richardii. Next base: position 166,815,248 of record CM035406.1, read on the forward strand.
ATTAGTCGAAGCATCATAATATAAAGAAAAGACTTGCGCGGGAATTAAGAGAATACAATTTTGCCGTTAAGATCAGAAGTAACTAATTCGCCTTCATATAATTCAACTATTGGTCTTAATTCAGGAGGAAGAACTGGTAATAAGTCCAAAACCATCCATTCAGGATTAATCCCGTAATTTTTGGCCAATTCTGTGCTTCAACGTAATTATCGGGGGAAAGTGCTATTACGCCAACAACATTTTCTCGGGCGCTATCGTCCCTACTTCTGCAGCTATTGGGTTACACTTCTACCCAATCTGTGGAACATACTTCAAATACAAGTTTTTCTAAACTCTCTTCAAGAAGAAAAGGCTTTGAAGCAACTCCGAGAAGGGGAAGCATTACACAAAAAACTATGTATAGTAGCGGTATTTTATGTCGGAAGTTAGCAAAAGAAAGGGCTAATCACTCAAATTCATTTAATAGATATAGAGAAACATTTTTTTCTTTCGTCATAACATTATGACGAATGGAGCCATTTTCATTGTTATGGTACCGGCAGTGACAATTAGGTTGGATCCCTCCTATATACCGGAGTTGAAATTTTTTTTTCCAAAAAATTAAAATTAGGAAAATAAAACTAAGCGAGCACGAAAACCTAAACGGTTAAGCGAAAACTTTAGCGCCTGGAGGGAAGACCATTACCCGATTTGACCAACAGTTCTCCTGGGTCCTATTATTGTAATTCTTCCTCGCGATCAGTATTCTACGCGGATTCCAGCTAAACAGAAACCTCGATTATTATCTATCATGGCGAAGCCGCCCATTGAAGCCATTGCGGACCATTGTCCACCACTACGTATTTTTGAAACCCCCATATCCTGACGAACCTTTGATCAGATTATTTGACTTGTGATTTCTGAGTTCACTGTTTTTACGCAATCTTCGCCATTCAGTAATGAGGGGGAGTAACATCAATCTGGATATGCTGATGTTGATTCATCGAACTAATTATAAACAACTTCGCATCGGACTAGCTTCTCCCGAGCAGATTCTCACATGGGCTGAGCGAAAATTACCTAATGGAGATATTGTTGGACAAGTTGATTAACCTTCACTCTCCTTTCTAGTATCTAATGATATTCTTTTTGTTCCATAAAGAAAGAAAAGATTTAGAAACATCTTGTTTAGAAAAGAATACTGGTTCTATATTAAATCCTACCTGGAACAAAGCATGACCAAAGAAGAAAATGAGAGCAAATGTGGTGTGTCCAAAAGTGAACCACCCTCTCGGACTACTTCTAAAAACGGAGTTTCATTCTTGCGAACGTACTCCCCAGGCGGGATATTTAACGCGTTAGCTACAGCACTGCACGGGTCGATACGCGCAGCGATTAATATCCATCGTTTACGGCTAGGACTACTGGGGTATCTAATCCCATTTGCTACTGGTTGAATTTTGCTGACTTTGTATACTACTATACCGAGTAGAAATGAAAATATATTGGGTTACATGGCAATGGAAATTGGCAAAAAAACGTTTTGGCTTAACCTAACCTCATACACTCTAGGATCTTTTTTTTTTTGAGCCTGTTCCCCTTATATTGTTTGCCCCCCCCCCCCCTACGTTGGCGTAGAACCGAGGCATCTCGGCACATTGAATTGATACGTTTGCCTTACTTGACGAGGTAGACGCCTCTTCTGGTAAGTCCTAATTAACTTTTTTTGCACAGGTTTCCAAAAAGAAGTTTCTTTTAGAATAGGTCCAATTAGTGATTTCTATTCCCCCCCTTCCTGGAGCCGTAGTAGAATAGTTACAGGGTCTTTCCGCCTTATGGTTTCATTTCCACATCTGTTGAGGATCTTTTTTTGCAAAAGTAGTTTTAGAAATGATAAAAATTATTTTTCTCCAGGGAGTTACGTTACAAAATTCATTCCCAAAGGAGGTGCGAAGCAGAGGATACTCTGCGGTTTCATCGAAGCCTTACTTAACGTTTTCTATCTACGTATTAGCGAAAACTAACAGTGAACGTTTTCAACACAGTATTAGCTTAAACTTCTTTTGGGGCGCAGCAGCTTAAACGTTCAAGCGTTTACAGTAAACGTAAAAGCTAATACTAAAGTAAACGTTTAGAAAACAAAGGTAGACAGTTTCTATGGGGCGTAGGCCTCCCAAAGAGTAACGGAGGCGCGCACAGGTTTCCTCAGGCTGGACGGAAATCAGCCTCCGAGTGCAAAGGCAGAAGGAGCAAGGATGGAGATTGACCAAAGAAAACTTAACTTCGACGCCGGGCCGGGTTCTTTCAACAAAACCTTCCGAAGCCCAAACTTCCATTTCTCCAACTCGTTGACCTCCCCGCCTGGATTTTCCTTTAAGAGGTTGTTGCGTAATCAAAATTCCCGCTGACGACGTGTAAGGAGAAGATCCTCAATATTATAATTACACATCTGCTTACAATTATGTTCATTGACTATGTGGAACTTGTAACATAGAAAGTTTGGTAAAGCTTAAGCTATTACGTTTACAACACGTATTAGCTCGCTACGCGCCATAAGTCAACGTATTAGCTTTGACCTAATGGAGAGATAAGCCAGTTGCCCTTTCCATCGTTCAAGCACGCTTAGTTGGTTTAGCCCATTTCTCCGTGGGTTATGTATTTACGTATGCAGCTTTTCTAATAGCATCTACATCTGGCAAATTTAAAGATTCTCATAACCATTAGAGTCTCTCTGAACAAAAAAAGTGAGTTGAGGGTTCAGTCAGATTAGATGAAAAGCACTGCTGGTTTTGATACACTTTGTAATGCTTCCTTTAATTGCTGATTGAACAAAATGCGACCGGCCGTTGTAAGTACATACATGTTTGAAAGAGCAAAGTCACATTACTAGCTTTCAATTAAAAAAAAAAAAAATAAGTCTACATTTTCATATTTTTTTCTGTTTGTTTTTTTATAAAGCTTTTTCTTTTTAGTAGGTAGGGGTAGATAAATTTGAAAGATACGAAACGAGGTGGTCCTCGCTGATTCACACGGGATTTCGCGTGCCCCATGCTACTTGGGTTGGAGCGTAAGGCAAAATTGTATTCTCTTAATTCCCGCACAACTGGACCAAAAATTCTAGTTCCTTTGGGATTTCCTTCTTGGTTAACAATGACAGCTGCGTTATCATCAAATCCGAGGAGCATTCCGTTGCATCGTTTGACGCCTTTTCTGGTGCACGCTGCCACTGCCCTAACCACTTCCGATCTTTTTAAAAACATTTTAGCAGGAGAGATCTTGACTAATTGCTCTGCGTTGGAGGATTTCGCCATTTTGAGATAGGGACTCTGCAAAGATCCCGAATTGTTCACTCTTCAAGCATTTTATGGATCAAGATTAGTGTATAAAATACACGCAATTTTATATATTTACGGAATTTAGATTGGAAAACCAACAAATATCCTCTTCCATTATGAATTGGACCTATAGCCCATAGACTTGCGCTTTCGCGTCTTTCTAAAGTTGCGGTCATGGTAATTTTTGGTTTTCGCGCAGTATTTTCACTTAAGATTTCGTTGGGCATTTCTTGGTTATCAATTTTTGTATCAGAATGAATTGGAAAACATTGATGCTGTATTTATGCCTGTCCAAAACGTAAATTATAGTATCCATCTTTTTGACAACGGTAGAGCGACGCAAGAAATCTCATTCATGGAAATATGGACTAATGGTAGTTTGACACCTCATGAAGCACTTAGCGAAGCTTCAAAGTCCATTGATGAAAGGGAAAAAGGGATAATTTGAAAGCTGTTCCGGCTAAAATAAACGCAGCAGAGATACAAATTATTTTGGTCTAGATCTATTATCCCATTAGGAGGAGACTAAGATATGCCCGTACTACCAGAATTTGCACAAATTCAGTTGGAAGGATTTAGTAGGTTTGTTCATGAAAGAGGTTAATCCCCCCTTTTCTTCTAAAAGTTTGTTAAACATTTTAACACATCAATGAATCCGACCCCTACCACAGGGTTTGTTTGGGACAGACGTAGTTTAGTAGATAATATAAAATGGTCTAACATATTGGTTTCACTCAAAAGAATTTTGACCGCTGTTTCTAACCATCCTCTCAATATTGTTTGTTTTCACGTTATTGAAACATCCTTTGTCTGCCGTTTCGGGTTTTTGTAATTCGTAACTTGATCGGATGTCATCTCGCTTGTAACTTACGAGACGCAAAATGTAGGATACGAAAAAGAGCAAAAAATCCTATAAATTTTTGTTTTTATTGAATCCCAGTTTTTTTTTCCGATTATTGATTTAGCCTTTTTGAACGGAACCCAATTTTGAAAAGGAGATTTTTTAATACCACAAGAAATTCGTCAGCCGATGCAGCAAGGAATAAGCGTGGACTAAAAATAAATTCTTTTAAATTTTCAAAAGAAGGGCAAGCTAACCTCAGAAACTCGGTCTCAGTTCGGATTGCAGGCTGCAACTCGCCTGCATGAAGCCGGAATCGCTAGTAATCGCCGGTCAGCCACACGGGCACAAGACCATGTTGGTCTTCCCTCCTTTTATTTAGGGAAACGGCTAAAGAAAACCATGTAGGAGGGAAGACCATGAAGGGAATGTTTCAAAAAAGTTTCTTCAGTTGAATAATTAACAAATTGTTCTCGAAGTAAAAAAATGGAAACAAAGAGGGGGATTAGTTTCTTTCAAAATTGAAATCAATTAGAAACGCATATTGCGTAAATAAAAACTTTTACCTCTCTTCCCTGTGTTTTGTGCTCAACCTTTGGGAGACCCTGAGTAATATCCCCAGATTTTAACCTATCATAAGGCAATGTCATTAAAGTGTCCTTTTACAACCGCATTAGATAACCACGGAGAACCTGCGTGTCGAAAACGCTCAGGTCGAAGTACGGCTTTAAGATTGAGTGATGAATTGATGGATGCTGCCAGAAATTCTGGAAAATCAGGTTGATGATAAAATTCATGCACGGTCTAGTGGTCCCTATGCACTTGTTACGCAACAACCTCTTAAAGGAAAATCCAGGCGGGGAGGTCAACGAGTTGGAGAAATGGAAGCAATAGATATAATGAAGAAAAAAGTTTTTTTTAATAAAGGAATAAAAAGACAAAAGTAAAAATTTTATTTTGTCGTAACGACAAAATTTTCTAATTATTAAATGACCCGAAATCAAACTACATTATTCCAAATATTAAACTGGAGCGTGCTGAGTCGGGGAGATCGGTTCTTTTGTTGTTGGAACAACGAAGAAACATAATAAATGAATCATATTTTCGAACTATTGATGAAATAAAAAAGGATGGGTTTTCCGCGAGTGCCACTTTGTTTGGAAAAGCAAGGATGGAGATTGACCAAAGAAAACTTAACCGTTATCCACTGAATATTTCTTTCGAATCAACTATTGGTTGGATGATTGGACGGGGCGCGGAGAATATACCAGTGTGCGGTATGTTAACAAATTGGGCTACTACAGAAACACGTCTTCGTAGGTTTCAATACTTACAACTTGAAGAAAGTAGAGGAGGATTTGATCGACTTCCAAAACAAGAGGCGAGTTGGAGATAAGCGGACTCGAACCGCTGACATCCGCCACAGGGTAAGCTACCGTCTCTCAGTCCTACTCTGATTGAACAAAATGCGACCGGCCGTTGTAAGTACATACATGTTTGAACTATATCCTTTTCTAGTATGGCAGAGAGAAGGTTTGGTAGAATACTTTGCTACCAAACTACCAAAACCAGATTTCCTGTGGTGTTTTTACCTCATCAACTTAGTCACTCTCGCCTAGGACCCCAAAGCTTCAAGCACCTTTATAGTTCCATCATTGACACATGGAAATGAGTTAAAGAGATTGTTGTTGACCAATAACTTAGTACAAGAAGCTCTAGACATGAGAGGGATTCACATTCCTACCGAGAAAGAAGGATTAATTCTAGAAAACATGAAGAATAGGAGCCTGACAAAGCTCAAAGATATGGTGGCTATGACACCAAATATTGTAGGGCACCTTGGAATGTGTATGTAGCACTTCTTGTTTCGAGGGCACAATAGATTGATGATGCCCCATTAGAAGGTTTGGTTTAGCTTGCATCTCGTCGACACACAGAATAGGACAATCGATCTTCCACACTAGATTACTGATCAAATTCATCAAGCATAAAAAAGATGGCCACATAAGCCAGTATTACATAGATTTTGCACCCTTAACAGAATTATCTAGCAGTGCCTTGCTTATGACATTCCACTTCAGTGAGCTCTATCATGGAATAGAGTATAATAGTTTAAAATCAGAAAAGCCTCCATCCCATCATCTAAATGAATGAGGGGATCTATACCCTGTGCACAAACCAAGGGTGCTACCTTGACTCTAGACATATCTCCAGTGCCACAACAAGTATTCAGGCCCTTTACACTCAAGATACCAAGGCAAAGTACAGATGGATCCAACTTGATTTTCCCACTAGTACCATCAGATCCAGAATTCCTTTGAGGAGTTCTCTTGGAAGAACTTAGTAAGCAAAACTTCAAAAGAATCCTTCAAGAATTGAATCTTGAATCAGGAGAAGAATGAGAAGGTGATCAACATCAACAACATGATGAAGGGCAACAAGAACCAACTAAAGATGATGAAGAGGATGAAGTAGTGCAACATGATGAAAAACAAGGAGAAGCTACAGACACCCCTACTTACATGGCACAATTACAAAGGCTTTATGACACTATTGTGAGTGTGCAATAAAGGCACCACCTATCCTTCAGTACAAGCATAGCATTAATTGATTATATTCTTAGTGAGGAAGGAGTAGACCCACACTTTATTGAAACACTCCAACTCTTGATTGAATAATTGGGTCTCACTAAAACAATTTACACAATGCTACAAAATCCCATACCTCCCTATGATCAAAGACATGTGGAAACTAGAGAATGAATAGGCAAAAACATATGAACTCTTATATCTGAACATGAAGCCACTACACTGTAAGATGTTATCTTAACTGCAACTATCAATCTGATAGCAAAAACATTTATACAAACTTTTCCCATATCACCTCAGCAACCTCCTTCCCCTCCATCACTTCGGATGTCCATACAACCTTTGAAACCACGGCCACCACTCAACCAGTTGTACTCAGATGTAGATTGGGCAGGATGTAAGGATGATAGAGGAAGTTCTTCTGGCTATTTATCTTTTGCAAGTGATAAACCAATCTCATGGTCTTCTAAGAAGCAACCAACTGTTGCTCTATCTTCAACAGAGGCTGAATACAGGGGATTAGCAAATGCTACACAAGAAGCTATTTGGATTAGGTTGCTCTACTCAAATTTGGGACTTCACACTCATTTACCAATGATCTTGCAGCCAACCCTGTTTATCATGCAAGAACTAAGCATATAGAAGTGCACTATCACTATGATAGAGAGAAACTCTTGAACAAAGAGATTCAACTGGCATATGTATCTACAAATATGGAGTGTGCTGATTTGTTAACCAAAGCACTTGATGGTACTAAACTTTGCAGGTTTAAAACCATGATTGGCTTATAGGATATTCAAGAAGATTGATGAAGCAATGCAGGCCAAGATGTTTGGCTTGAGGGGGAGCTATTGGTGCAAATGATCAAGCCTACACATTTGTCTTAGCATGGAAGACAATGTCTGGAACTAGGACTTGATGATTCATGTGAACTATAGGTTGTAACTACTTGATCATTTACCAATAATTCCTTGGAGAATCTTGTAAAAGCTTATATCTAGTGGAGTTAGGAAGAATATTAGCTACGACTCCAAATTGAAGGAATATCTCCTAAATTAGTGGATTACCATTTGATTGGAGCCAAGTTTGAATTCAAAATTCAAACTTAGAAGAAATACCTATAAAAGACATTGCAAAATTTGACTTTGTACAATCATGTTCAATAATACATATAGCTCATTGAACATCTTTGTTTACTTCTCTGCTATGACTACTCAGAACAATCAATGTCTTCTGCTTATATCTCAGTGAATACTCAACCATTTTACATACTCTTTGGCTTGTTGGAACCAGCTTAAAGCATATTTTATGCTGCCAAAATTCAAGGCATTTGGTTCAGGCATGTGGGAGAAATCGTCTTCGAAGTACTCACTACTCATCTACTAGTTGTTCCCTAAAAAGTCGGGGGTAAGATCTAATTTGCTGAAGTTATTTCTCATAGCACAGTTCATCATTTTAAATGATTGTGCTTGCAATCACTAGCTATCTAAGCTAATTAAATTCCCTCACAAGGAATTTTGTCAATTGCTACTGTACTATGACCTCTCAGTAAAAAGCCAGCAGATGTATGGACTAAAATAGCAAGTTTTTCAACACTAGCTATTCTTGAACTAGTCTGTTTTGGATTAATTGCTTCAAGCATCAACTCCAAAGTACATAGGTACTTTCTTGGTGTCATTTGCAAGCTAAAAGGTCCTCGTTTATAACTCTGAAGTGTATCAAGGCTGGTACAAAGCAGGTTTTAGCAGTACCACCTCACTTCCTTGAGGTATCCATCCATCTCTTCCAACACTTATTTCTTGTAAAACAATGATTTTGATCACTAGATACTATTGTAAATTCTCTTTTTGATAAACTCAACTCTATTTTGTTCATGCCAAGGAGTCCTTCAACTTGAGAAGTATTAGAAGTACCTATGTATCAAATTTTTGTATTTTTTTGAGCTCATTTGATCCTCCAAATAGGCATAGGAACCTACTTGTGAACTAGGTTGGACACTAGATCTAGACAAGACCAAAGCTAGTGAAAAACTATAAAAAAGAGTTAGAGAGCTCATTTTTGAGGAGCATTTCTTGGGAATTAAAGTGAACAAAAGACATTTAATTGTATTTTTGGTTAATCAAACATTCCATTGCTCCATCTCTTTGTCTTGTCATGTATGCATGTGTGTGTATGCATGTGCATGTTAGTGTGCTTCTCACTCACAGACATACTCTTACTTGCTCATGATCATCATAACACCCTCATGTCTTCTCGGATTGACAATTATGAGATGGACCTCCTCACATTGATATTTATCATTGTGCTAGAGTGACAATCTCCTAGCACATTATAAGCAAACATTCAAAGAGATGTTCACCACCAAATTCTAAGAATTCCATTAAGAAGCTTTCATCTTTTGGCCAATACATTTATTACAATTATTTGCTTGCGAATAAGTGATGTACTCAATACATTTTAGATACCCACAACAAGGCACTCCCCCTACCATTGATTGGACAAAACTAGAAGTTGATCTTGCAAAATATTTACAAATAACCAATATTAAATACTTCCTCAAAAATTTCCATGTGGTATCAATTAAGAAACTAGGAGTGGTTGTAGTATGCTATAAGGCATTTGAGATATGGATTTTGACTAAAATAAAAAAGAAATGGGGTAATTCCATAGAAAAAATGTGGAACATTGATATGGAGAATGAGTGTGGAGTTAAATGTGGTAAGCCATAGGCTAAAGGTTTCTAATATGTTAATTAGCATCTGACATGTAGGTTCAAGGATGTTAGCTACCTCATCCTACCATAAGGTTATGGTTATGCACATATATTCTAAGCTTAAAGTACTACCTTTGGATGTTTCCATACTTGGCTAGTTTAGCGAATAATTATTAGTTCTCTATTGTATTTTCATGACATCATAGGTTGGCCATGGACTTCTTTGGGTGAATGAACCAAAAATTGGGTTATATTTAATGTATGTTGGGACCAAGTTAAAGGTTAAGAATATATTTGGTCTTTCTCAAAGTATTCTTCTCTACCATTTTGGATTGGCTTGTGCTATTCATGTGGTTTTTATATTCATGACATCCTCAAGCTTTAGCATGCATCTATCATCTACCTCAATTCCAATTCTATCTTAGATGTAAGCTTGTGTTCTTTCCCTAATATGTCCATAGTTGAGTGAGAATAGTAAGAGAAGACCCTCATGGTGAGCTTTCCCCATTCTTCTTAGTCAACACAGGTCTAGACATTGCTTCCCAAAGTCATTCAAGAGCTTCTGCATAAGATATGTCATTTATTTCCTTAAATTATATCTAGCAAGAAGTTCCTTATCTTCATGTATCATTGAAGGAAATTCTCCAACCTATCATTCAATTGTTGATCCATGGTCTTGATCATCATTGTCTGATGCTTCAATTGGTGCTTTGAATCCATACTCTCTTACTGGTGATTGAACTTCATTGACTTTGTGTTCTTGAAAAGGTAGGTTGTGTGTTATCCATTAGGAAAAGAAAATGCACCCTACATGGACCTTTTAGGTTAAGGAATGATTAGCGATGAACCAATCAAAAGAGGGTATTGGCCACAATATATATCCTATAAATTATTAGGCTCAAAGGGGACATCAAACTAGGCCCAAAAGCTCAAAGTTTTAAAAAAGTTGTGAAACTCATCATAATACCACTAAATGACCCCCCATCATTTTTTGGGGTCAAGAGTGCTATTTTTTACTTTTAATTCAAAATTTATGCATGCTTATAGCTCAAAGCAGTGACTTTTTCCAAAATAACTCAAAAACATATCTTTTCCCTCCCCAATCTCCAATTTTCATAGCTCATCCATCTCTATCATACCACAAAATCTATGCTTCTCCTCCCGAATTCATCTTTCTCCCTTCATCCCTCTCTAACATACCACAAAAGCTATGTTTCTCCTCCCAAAATTCTCATCCAACTTCCACGGTAATTACAACAACTTGAACTCTCATGGGAACCTCCATAGCTCATATGAAACCAAAGGATGAAGTTCACACAATGACATATCACAACAACAAAACATTGGAGGAGAATCGGCTACCACATGAGTTTTGCAAAGGTGCATGGGTGTACATGCAACCATCTGGATATGGTCCTCATCGTGTTCAACATCATGGAAATTTGGATATTCATTGCAATGGTAATCTCTTAGGCTTTAAGAATCAAACACATGGTGGGATGGTTGTTATTGTGCAACATGTTTCCATAGTGTCAATCATGAAGTTGGAAAACTCTAATAAAACTAAATATCCTATCCATTGTGAGTATATCTATACTATTTTATATGCTTCATGGTTTCAAATACCTTACTGATCTCATTATGTTTTTCTTTGTTATAGTCATATTTCCTTCTACTTTAGTGGAAGATTAGACACTTCATAATCTTATAGGCAATTTCAAAGCATTATATGCATACATTGGGACATTATTGTTTCTAAGTGTACCTCTTGCTAAACTTATTCATGAAAGGATCTCTTTTACACACACAAATATATCGTTCCTTCTAAAAATCAGGATTATGAAATGTTAGAGATAATTAAAGTTGATTCTTCTTAATCTAGAGTGGCCACAACTAGATTTTTGGTCCATATTATCTTTCAAGTGTAAGATGGTAATAAACATACATAACTCTTTGAGATTCACAAGAGTCTCTAGATATGCAGGTCTACACTAGAGTCTACCAATCCATTATTTTGCGTTCAAAGTTCAAGGTCTTCCTTTTGTAGAAACTCCCACAATGTTCCTATTTAAAGATATTACATATGAGGTAGTAGAAAGTCTACTAGGAGGAAACTAAACTTACATAGAAGAATTGTCAAAAGGAGATAAATAGCATAGTAAAATTTGTGACATAGGTATAGGGTTCTGCTATTTAAAACACTATGCTTCTTTGTACATTAGATTTTACTATGATTGTTGCATGTGTAAAATTTGCAAGTGGATACCTTTACAAAGCTCTGAAGGATCTTTAGTTTCATTTGAAATTAATGTAAAGTTACCAAACAATAATATGGAGATAGTTTATTTAATCAACATTGAAACCTGGCTAACTTGAGAGAGCGTCTTATCTACATCACAATTAACACTTTGACAGGCAGCACTTCTGATTCAACACTCTCGCACTGTGACATGACAATTTGATCTCAGAAAAACACAATTTTTGTGTATCAACAGTACACGCAATCGCTTGAAATTTTGGATCTGGAATGTATGAGTGTTAGTAAACACAACGCAAGTTACAGTTTTCAAAACTAACCTGGTTTTTCTACCTTCACGTCGATTTTTGTAGCAAACGAAGGTCATTTGTGAATCCCATTTTCTCCACGCCTTGCTACATACTCTTCACTGTCGCCTTCTCCATGAGCTTTCTACAGTCACGTTGGCTCTGATACCATGTCACAAAGAAGGAGATAAGGAAGAGAGCTCACACACACACTCTCACTCTTAAGGAGAAGCACACACACAAATTGAGGCAAGGAAGACTAATGATCTTCTTCTCCTTCTTCTATTACATAAAAGGAATGTACAAGAATGACCTAAAAAACAAGAATACAACAAGTGCAACATATAAAGTCCAGTACATAAGGAAAAACCTAATGTCCTCGAATGAGGGAGCTAGCAAGAAACAAATGTGCCATCACTCTCGGTAAATAAATCTAATAAATCTCAATGAAGTATCCCTGACATATACTAGCATGATCACTATACATGTTGGAGAAATAAAAAACTGATACGTGTCATCTTGGATAATCACATGTTGAGCTTGATATCTTAACATGTATGTGTGTGTGTGTATGTTTGTGTGTATGTATGTATGTAGGTATTTATGTATGTATGTATGTATGTATGTATGTATGTATGTATGTATGTATGTATGTATGTATGTATGTATGTATGTATGTATGTATGTATGTATGTATGCATGTATGCATGTATGTATGTATGTATGTGTGTATATATATGAATGTATGTATGTTTGCATACATGCATAAATGTATGTATGTGTATATATATATATATATATATATATGTGTATGCATGTGTGTGTAATTTTGTATGTATGTATGTATGCATGTATGTATGTATTTATGTATGTATGCATGTATGTATGTATGTATGTATGTATATATGTATGTATATATGTATGTATCTATGTATTCATGAATGTGTCTATGTATGTATGTATGTGTGTATGTATGCTTGTATGTATGTATGTGTATGTATGTATGTCTGTGATACATAAATATATACACACATACACACACATACATACATACAGACATACATACATACATAAATGCATACGTACATACATACATACATACATACATACATACATACATAGATACATTCATACATACATCTATACATATGTACATAGATACATACATACATGCATACATACATACATACATACATACATACATACATACATACATACATACATACATACACTAATATCAACTCCATCATACAAGAGTGGTTACTTTAGAAAGCACAATCATATCTTTACAAGAGCAACTTGCAGAGCTTGAAAAGGTTATGGAAGAAAAGAAGAGCACAATTGAGAAGGTAAAAGTCAGTCTCCAATAGTTGAAAGAAACCCCACTTGGTAAGCAATATAGGAAATGATCATTAATATCCTTTGAAACTCTTTCAATTGGTGGTAGAGGACACAAAACACGTATTTTTGTGATCACATTTGTCTTTCAAGTGTATATTAAAATTTGAGACTTTCATATTCATTTCTATATTGTGTAGGTCATTCATTGGAGATGTTAGTGCTTCATCAACAACTCAAGATTGATTCAAGTTACTAAATTCTTGTTTGACCAACAAGCATGTGGTTAGTATTTTGGAGTCACAAATAGGAAACCTTATTAAGATGCAAGTGATTAATGATTTACTGGCAAATTATAAGATATTATTACTTATAGAGACGTGCAAATGGTATGTGATGAACAGGGAATAGTACTAGAAGAAATAGTGCAGTGTACAATCATTTGAAGCATGCATTACAGGAGAAAAGGTATTTTTCATATTATTTTTCCATGCCCTTACAAGGTATCTCCAAAGAAGATGATCTCCAATGAGGATGTAGTTAGTATTCTCAAACACTACTTATATATAGACGATATTATGCCAATGTCCATTTATCATTCTGGTACATTAAAAAAAAGAGTTGAAAAGATCATATGAAAAGGGTTTCCCTTACACAAAGTACAACAACATATTCTTGAATTTCGAGAGGCTTCAATAGGCAATGGTTTGATTTACATATATACCATACTAGGTATGTCCATTATTGTTACCATGATATTCATTGTATTTTGATATTATAAAAGCTTTGGTGATTTATGCAAATTTTAATACCAAATTGAGGTTTATATTGAAGCTTGATGAATGCCAAATCATGAAGGGATGATGAGTGGAGATATTGAGTGTGACACTCATGAATGAAGCTATGACACATGCCATATGTGATGAAAATTATAACTCTACCTCTAACTTTACATATGGTGTTCAATCCATGAAAGATATATGTTGTTTAGGTGCTATTGAAGTGTCTAAAGAATCCAAGGATGTTCTTTCATGGATTTTTAGTAGGGCCCCATGGATCACTAAGGTAATACCTTCCCAAATTCATGTCGAGAAACTCAATGTAGTAGAACTGGATGATTTTGAGATAGAATGTCATTTAGGTGGGGATTTAACGACTATCAAATGCATGTTAGGTTCCAAACAAGATGCATCTTCTCTTTATCTATGCCCATTTTTCACACGAGGTTACAAGCTAACAAAGAAACAACAAAAGAGAATATATGATTTAGATGAATATATAGATGCTCCTACTTCTAGGGAATGGATATACCTTTATTAAGGTGCCTAATGTTAGATAAACCTACTCATGGAACACTAGATGAAGATTGGAATCCCATTATTTGATTTCCATTAGCTAATGTTTCCTTTTGCATATTGCATGCCTGGATTATTCATAGATTATTGAAGCTCCATATAGAATATGCATTTTCCATGAAATATTTGATCAATTTGTACAAGCCATTAGAAAGATAGAGGATCTTCTTAATTGATTTGGTTATCATGGTGGGAATGTAACTCTATTTGTAAAAAACCCGGTGAATCCGAAGAGAGTTTGCAACAAGTATCGATGATAAGGAAGAAGGCAAGAAAAGTTTTTAGAATAGGCATTAGATATAAAAATAATGTGTGTGGGGAGATATGGAAAGACTTGTGCATGTTCAAAATTGATAATGATCTCAAATTGACTTTATGAATAATCAAAAGAATGTTTGGTTATGCTTAGATAAGTTGATAGGGTTGATGAGTCTTACTAGCTCCAACAAAAATTAGTGTCAATTGTTTCAAGATACATTAACTGAGTTCATCAAAGTGTTTCATCATACCTTGGAGTGAGAGAAATATGTTAAATTTTTTTTAAACAGTTTCTTATATGTACTTACCAAATTTCTTTCATCATACCTTGGAGAGAGAGAGAAATATCTTAAATTTTTTGAAATAGCTTCTTATATGTACTTACCAAATTTCAACGTATTTTATTTGCACACGGAGCATTTTTCATGCATCAATATGGATCATCAGAGCTTTTAGTACACAAGGAATTGAAAAGTCACATTATAGGGCTAGAGGTCTAATTCAAAGACACATCATGGTGGTGGCACAACACAATCAAACTATATGGAAGAGATGTCTAATTGGTTTTATCATACTACATTCTTAAGGAGATATGCTATGGAATGAGCCAATGATTCAAACCTTGAAAAAGCTACAAGGATTATTTAACACAACATGGGTAGTGAAAAATGGAAGTCAATGTTAGGACCTCTACATCACGCTCAATGGTGGGCTACAAGCATACGAGACGGTTTGTCTTGGAAGTGAAGTGATTGAATCCATTAATGGTATTTTTATATAAGTCATAAGGTTTCCAATACACTCTTTTTTATTTTGTATTTTTTTAAAGGAGCAATTCTATTTTATAACTATTTCTATCCCTTCAAATGTGGACAAAACATTTTTAGGTGAAACTTTATAAGAAGAGACTCATTGTCTCATTTCAACATTATAATGCTTTAGAGGATGGAAGGTACAAAGCAAACTACTAGAAAGGATCCAATTAACTTTCCTAGCTACATGCAAGGTGCTCAATGGCCACCATGGATGAGTCCCCACAAGAGACCACATAGTGGATCATGCTCCACATCCCATTGCAACATAGGTGGTGGCAATTACTCATGAAGTGAACAATCTCATGAATAAGAAGTGGCACATGGACATACATTGCAACCAACTAAAAATTTGTTGGAGTTTGATATGGAAGCACGCAAACAACACAAGGAAGAAGAAGAAGAAGAAGAAGAAGAAGAAGAAGAAGAAGAAGAAGAACATGAAGAAGAAAAAGAAGAAGAAGCTTGGAGCACAAAAAATGATACTAAATGTATTACGAAGTGAATGTAGAAAGATAAATAACCCATTAGGGTTATAGGAGTATATACAAGCCGGGGAAATAAAAACCTCTTAAAGAGGGAAAAAAGTCCCTCGATGATCCTAAGTGTGTTCACACACATCACTACTAGAATATATCAACAAATCCCCCTAGGAGTGATGCACTAAACAAGGAGCTGGCACTCATGTATAAGGAAGTGCTAAGCTATGTCTAATCAATTCACAAAAGGAAGTAAGCCCAGAGCTTTGCGGAAAGCTTCAAGCTTCTCCCTAGATAGAGCCTTTGTGAAAAAGTTTGCAATGTTCTCCTATGTGGGCACATATGCCAAACTGATCTCTCTAGCAGAGAAACTCTCCCTGACATAATGATAATGCACGTCAATGTGCTTAGTGCGAGCATGGAATAGAGGGTTCCTTGCAACTGCCAATGCACTCTAACTTTCAGTGAAGATGATGGTGGTAAAAGACTGACCAACACCCAAATCAACCACAAGGCATCTAAGCCACACACACTCAACAATCACTATGAAACTTGACCTATAGTCTTCCTCACAACTAGAAGTGGCCATAGTAGGATGCTTCTTTCTCAACCAAGATATGCATGAGCTACCAAGCATGAAGCAAAAACCACTAGTGGACACATGAGAATCATA
The DNA here is from genome assembly GCA_020310875.1 of Ceratopteris richardii. Lineage (NCBI taxonomy): Eukaryota > Viridiplantae > Streptophyta > Polypodiopsida > Polypodiales > Pteridaceae > Ceratopteris > Ceratopteris richardii. Next base: position 166,832,163 of record CM035406.1, read on the forward strand.
GAAACAAGCCTAGTCAAAGTCAAAAAAAGCATGTAAATATGTGGTAGTGATCCCCTCTTGGGGTAAAAGAATCCAAGTAGCCAGATACCACTCAAGTAGCAAAAGATGTGCTTAACTTCCTAACAATGTTTGACACGTGGGCAATCCATAAAACTACTCATTTGAGAGACAACAAACTAAATATCAAGCCAATTTATGCATAAGTAAATCAAGCATCCAACAACTTGCAAATATAGAACAACATTAAGTGCATCTCCAGCATCATGAAGACTCAGCCATAAGCATGCTTCCATAGGAGTGGAAATAGGTTTGTAATCTTCAAGGCCAAAACACTTTAATAATGTGTCAATGTACTTTGCTAGCCACATAATTATTCCACCATCAACTTGCGTAAGTAGAATGCCCAAATAATGATGCAAATGCCCCAAATCTCACATCTCAAATCAACAATATGCTTCTCATTAAAACCACTGAGCAGCATGTTATCAACATAGACAACAATGATCAGAAGAACATCATTTTCATGCTTAACATATAAGGTGCTCTCAGTTGGAATGTTCTCAAAGCCATGTGCAATCAAGTAGGCATGTATCTTTTCACCAAGCACGTGATGCTTGCTTCAAATCATATAATCATTTTTCAATCTCGACACTTTGTTTTCATGCCCTTTTTGCACAAAACCATGGGGCTAAAATACATAAACTTCTTCGTGTAAATAACCATTTAGACATGTAGGTTGAATGTCCAAATGATGTACATTCCAACCATGATGAGTTGCAAGTGCACAAATGGTATGAACGGTAGGCATTTGGTATGTGGGTGCAAAGGTCTCATCAAAATCAATGCCTCATTCTTGAGCATAACCTTTTCCAACAAGCCTATACATATACCTATCAATTTTTCCATCAGGTTTACATTTCAACTTTTATACCCATTTAGTGCCAATGGCCTTTTTGCTTGAAGGCGAATCACATAAAGACCAAGTACCATTCTTCATAAAAAAATCATATTGTGAATGCATGGAAGCCATCCAATTTTCTAAATTTTGTCCTTCATCAAAAGAAAGGCGCATTCTCATCACAAAGACTAGAGGCAACCATAACATTGAAATCTGATGCAAAAGAACACTATGAGAACCTGAATGAGTATGATATGATAGAGTTGCATCTAATTTGCTATCCGACAAAGTCTGCACTAGCAATTTAGGCATAGTTTTTGCCTCCTCTATATCAGCCCTCTCATCAACAAGTGCATCATGTAAATCTGCATCATAAATGGAATGATCTACATCATCATGTGAAACAAAGTGTCTCATTTGGACCAACACTTTACTCTACACCTATAAAAAAGGGAAACAAAGTGTCATACAGGCCTTTAATTGATGTCTCCTTAGTACATGAAAGTAATGGCTAAATTGCATCTTCATAAAAAACATCACGACTAACCACAATGCATTTACTCTATGGATGATACAAACAATAGCCTTTTCTTTAAGAACTATACCCAACAAAAATACATTTTGTAACTTTATCATCCAATTTGCTATGTTGTTTTTCAAGAATTAACCAAAGTCATGCAGATGAGCAATAGATGGCTTGGGACCATGTCAAGCCTCATATGAAGTGGTAAATTGCAATGCTTTGTTGGGACACTTGTTAAGTACATATGTTGCACACATAATAGCCTCAAGCTAGAAGCTATGTGAAAAAGCTTGACTTTTTACCATGCACCCTGCCATCTCCATGAGTTACCTATTCTTCCTTTTAGAAAATCCATGTTATTGAGGTGTATATGGCACTGTACACTAATGTTTTATCCCATTTAGCCAAAAATGCATTAAATTTAGAAGACATGTATCCCCGCAGATCAGAAATGAGGGTGGCCAATTTAGAGGCTAATAGATTTTTAGCCAAAACTAGAAACTTTTTGAACCACATAAACACTTTGGACTTTGCTTTCAATGGATAAACCCATGCATGCCTGAAAAAATCATCAATAAATGTCGCACGAAGTAGAGGTAGTTCCCAAAAGAAGGTGTTTGCATAAAAGCACATACATCACTATGACCAAGCTACAATTTGTGAGTAGCTTGTACTAAAGGATCTTTTGGGAAGAAGGAATGTTGTATTTTTCCTAGAATACAACCTTCAAAAACATCTTTACAAGGTGCCTCAAGTTTGGGTAGAGAGGACACCATTTCAAATTTCTGCAGGTGTAGCAAACTAGTATAATTTAAATGACCAAAGCATGCATGTCAAAGCTTTGCATCTGACATATCTTGAGAATCTTGAATTGCACATGGTGAATCATTCATAGATTTTTCATAATCTATGAGCTTATACAACCCACAGACATAAAGTTCCAGAAGCAATAATAACATCACCATTTTGAAAGATCATGAACTATACATCTATCATCAACGAATTTCACAACCAAGCCGACCTTGGCTAATGTTGAAAGTGATAAACTAAAGAAACTACAATATGAGGTAATAATTTTGGTTACCCCACTTTCAAAGTACCAAACACTTGAGTCTACTACAGACATACACCGTTCATGATAAAATGGGTCATTCCTGCACATAGTAGTAAACATCCATTCTTCATTCTTCACAAGATTAGCAGACTCTTTTTTAGGTGTAGAGGCCTTTGCAACAACCAATCTGACCTCTTTCTTCTTTGCCTCTTTTGTAGCTAGATTTGGACAACTCTTTATGACATGATAATTTCTTTTATAGTATTTGCAAAATGATTTTCGCTTTATGTTTTCTTCTTGTCTTTGTCTTCTTTTTTCGATTGTGTAGAATTAGCAGATTTTTTCTTACTAGTAGATGAACTCTATTTAGCTTTGCCCTTCTGACTAGCTAAGAAAGCTTGATCTACTACATGCATTATGGACTTGTTCTGCCTAGATTGATTCTCCTACAACTAAATAGATACAAACTCCTCAAATGTTAAGGAATGTGTGTCTTTCATAATCAGCTAAAGAGTAGAAGCAAAACTTTGATATGAATCTCGAAAACCATCCAGAATAGCCTGCACAAGTGAACTATCTGGCAAGAATTTATCAGTAGAAATAAATCGCTCCTTCAAATCTTTGATCTTTGTCAAAAGAATGTCCATAGAATCTCCTTCATTCATATTCTCACTCTCCGACTATTTTTGGAGGTAGGCAACATGGGCCTCATTTTTAGCCTGGTACAAAGTGGTAAGTGTATCCCAAGAATCCTTTGCTATTTGGAAAGAGCAAATATGAGGGATATAGGCATGTTTGACAGACAAGACTATCAATCAATGTGCCTAAACATCTTTGCCATCCCAACAAAGTTGCTCTGTAATTTGTGCATCAAGAACCGTAGCACAAACAGGAACCCAAAGATTGTCATCTTCAACACCATCTGCATCACCTTCAATAATTATATTTGCATGTGTAGTAGGTCGTTTTTCAACACCCTGCACAATATTCGACATTCCTTTTGTGACCAATGCATGATGCATCATGTATGCCCAGAATGGCTAATTGCTACCATCCAACTTATCCTCAAAAACCAACATACAGAATGCATCATTGCTTTCAACCATCACCACTAACGAAAATACCCCAATGCAGAAAAACGATTGTATCTCAAAACTTTGAACAAAACTACCCTGTCAAGATCTGCTAAGCCTGTAGTAGACTTTGAGATGCTTGTACCAAAGAACCAAAACTTGCATATATGTTTGTCACAAAAGGAGAAAATCACCTACACATGCATTTTGATAGTGCATTTGGAGGCCAAAATGAGCTTAGTTTGAAATTTTGACACCACATAGTGAAGATTTTTTAAAATCCTAATTGCCCTAAGTATGCTCACCAATTTTTATGTGATTTCAAGATTGTGATCAAAGGGATGTCGATGATGCCCTAGATGAAGGGCAATGTGCTCTAATACCAATTGTTGGAGTTTGAGGTCTACAAAAGCACACAAACAACACAAGGAAGAAGAAGAAGCTTGGAGCACAACACACAATATTGAATGTATTACCAAGTGAATGTAAAAAAATAAGTAACCCATTCAGGCTATAGGTGTATATAAAAACTGATGGAAAAAACCTCGTAAAGAGGGAAAAAAGTGTCCGGTGGTCCTAAGTGTGTTCACTGTTGGAGAGACGGTGGATAATCACAAGAGATGAGAGTGTAGCTAAAACCTCCTTCACACCTACTATAAGTGATGGCTGGAGAGTGTTGTGGGCCTCCTTAACTAGCTAATAAGCATAAATGATCATATATGTTGCTTGGAAGATGATGCACAAATGATAGACTCAAAACAGATAGGTGGGCATATGATTCAATCCATGAACTTGCTATTTTGGTTGAGACACATGCTCCTGTTTTACTCAATTCTTTGAGTATAGCAACAATTAGTAAAATTACTTTTAGGGAACTTTAGTTAGCTTAAAAAGCTACCAATCATGAGTGGAATCATCTAAAATGACAAAATATATGCAGATAATTATGTTTAGCAACTAAAGCAACACTCTTGACTTTTACAGGCCTAGATAGTCACAGACTAGTGAGAAATGTTTGATTAATAAGTGACAATCCACTGAACCATTCTGGATGGAACTTTGTAGGAGTAAAGTACACAGTATGCTGAAGATGTCATGCTTTAAATCATGTACATTGATGTAGTATAGAGTGAGAACCAGCTCAGACAAAGTCACTATTGTAATAGAGTGTGACAGAGATATGAGAGTAGGAAGTAATGAACATGTATTGACTAAATCATGTAAAATTACAAAGTCATTGGCAATAAGGCATTGCTCAATGAGTGTAGAATGAGAGAGCTATGAGGTGAGCTCCTCTTCTTAATGAAGGTACATGGAAATGATCTCAAAACCTCGAGATGCATGTAGGATTTTCTTCTCAAGTCATATAGCTTTGTGTTGGAGCCAAGCATTTGAATTCAAATTCAAATCCTCACCTAAAAGTAATCCTAAAGTATAGGATTGATTCTCTCTTGACTTCAAATACCAAATGATACGAGAAAGATGCTTGCTAACTCCTCATGGGTTTACTGACCTTTTACGATGGGCAATTAAACTCAAAGTTACAAGAGGTTGTACATATGAAGCATCTCAAGTGATATGCTAATACATCAAGCTTATGTGTATTCATCAAGTATGTGTTAGGAAAGATGGATGGATACTCCAAGCTATCAGTAGGTAATGCTAATCCCTACTTTGTACCAGCACTCTTTTTCTTCATAGTTGGGTAGTGGGCCCTCTTAGCTTTCCAGTGACACTAAATCAATGCCTATGTACTTTGGGAATGATGTGAGAAATGATTGATACAAAACAGAATACTTCCAAGTTCAAGAATCAATGAAAACCTTCTTTTTTTTATCAGACACCTGCTGCTTGTTAAGTTCAATGCTTCCAGTACAGTAGGAATTAGAAAAATTCCTTTTGGAGAGATTACATTAGCTTAATGAGATAATGATTCCAAGTGTAATCACTTGAAATGATGTACTATACACAGAGCAATCAATTTAGCAATCAAATCATTACCCTGATTTTTTAGGACCTCTACAGAGTTTGACCAATGATCACCTAGATGCACTTTTCTCTGAATCCACTAAATAGAAAGTCTTCAAAATTTGTTAGCATGTAGAGGACTTAGAGCTGATTTTAAGAGGCTATAGAACATTGAAAATGGTGGAGAAATGACTGAGATATGAGCAATACAAAATGACTATTATAAGTGACAATGACAGAGAGACCAACAGATATAACGAATGATCGATTGTATTATGAAACAATTTTGTACATGATCATTGACATGATAAACAATGCTCAATGATACTGAGAGGCATAGGCTATGAAGTAAGCCACACTCTCCTACAATGAGATCAACAAAGACTCGGATATGGAGTGATCTATCCCCCGAGTTTTACATTCATCTTTTATAGATGATTCATTTGAATTTTGAATTTGAATTCTTCATTGGCTTTCTCTAAAAAGTGATCCTCTAATCTAGGAGATATTCTCTCCAAATAAAGGCGTAGCTTTTCCATCTAACAAATTCCACGAGTTTAGTGGTAACTAAAAATATTCCTCTAAGTCAAATAGACTTTTACAAATGGTAAGAAGGTAAAGAATCCATAGCATTGGTTCTTATGGACTATTCTTCATAAGATCTTCTCATGCCTAGCCAAGTGTGTAGGCTTGGCATTTGCACCAACAGCTCCCCCTCAAGCCAAACATCTGGGCTTGGTCTTCTTCTTCAATCATCTTAAATGTCTTGCAATCCAATCATAGCTTTAAACCTGCAAAGTTTAGTACCATCAAGTGCTTTGGTTAGTAAGTATGCACATTGCATATTGGTTGATACATATGCCAACTGAATTTCCTTGCTCAATAGCTTCTCTCTCACATAATGATAGTGGACCTCTATATGCTTGGTCCTACATTATAAATAGGATTTGCTGCAAGATGTAGTGAGCTTGTATTATCTCCAAAAATCATTGGAGATGTAGTATGCAAACCCAAATCTGTATATAACAATCTGATCCATATGGCCTCTTGAGTAGCATTGGCCAATCCTCTATACTCTGCTTCTGTAGAAGATAAAGCAACAGTAGCTTGCTTCTTTGAAGGCCATGATATATGTTTGTTACCTGCAAAAGATAGGTAACATGAGGTATTGCTTCTATCATCTTTGCAACCTGCCCAATCTGCATCTTAGTATATCTTGATGTCTAAATTTGAAGTATAAGGAAAGTATAAGCCTTGATTTTGAGTGCCCTTAAGATACTTCAGAATACTCTTGGCAACTTCCAAGTGAGGTGATCTAGGTTTGTGCATAAATTGACTTAAAGCACTTACTCCATAAGCCATATCAATCCTTGTCAATGTAGCATAGTTCAAGCTTCCCACTATGCTTTGGTAACCTGCAATATTCTCAAGCACATCACCTTCATGAGCACTTAACTTTTGGTTTACCTCCATTGGAGTGCTTGCTACCTTGGCATCATGCAAATGAAACTTCTTTGACATGTCCTGTATATTCTTTCTCTGAGTAATGTAAATTCCAGAGTTAGTATAGACTAACTCAAGTCCAAGAAAATACTTTAGTAATCCTAAATCACTCATTTTGAACTCCTGCATCATTTGATTCTTAATCTACTTGATGCCATTAGCATCATTACCTATGAGTATGATATCATCAAAATATACACATAGGTATATTACCTCTGAATTAATCCTCTTAACAAATAAAGAAGTATCTGCTTTACTCATGATGAATCCTTGATCCTGAAGGTATATAGTCAACCTATGGTTCCATGCCCTAGGTTCCTGCTTCAATCCATAAAGAGATTTGTTCAATTTACACACATATGTTACCTTGCTTGGGTCCTCATAGCGAGGAGGTTGAGACATGTACACCTCCTCTCAAATCCATCCATTTAGAAATGCATTTTTTTCATCCAATTTATAGATGTTCCAATTCTTTGATGTAGCCACACTTACCAATACCCTCATGGTTGGCATTTTGGCCACAGGTGAGAAGGTTTCTTCATAATCAACTCCTTGGATTTGTGCAAAACCCTTAGCCACAAGCCTAGCTTTGTACCTGCTTATTGATCCATCAGAATTCCTCTTGATCTTATAGATCCATCTAGAACCAATTTACCTTCATAGACTCCTTTTTTGGCACTAGCTCCCAAGTATCATTCTCCTTGAGTGCTTCAATTTCCTCATCCATTGCTTCCTTCCATTCTGCCTTGGTCTTTGCCTCTTCATATGATGATGGTCCTTCAAATGACAAGTCTTTTGCAAGATAAACAGAGTGCTTAGTAACTAAAGAAGTGTCATACCCATATCTAATTGGCTTCTTGCTCTCCCTTTGTGATCTTCTGGTTGCTTGGTTGGATGATTCAAGTATACATTTGAGTTTCTTCATCTTGACTTTGCCTTTCGATTTCCATGCCTGAATTCTTCTAGTTTGACGATGTCCTCATCATCTGAATTGATTTCTTCAATCTGGTTTGGTTCCTCCTTGGTGAGGCTTGGAAATTCCTCTTCCAAGTCATAAGGTAGCTTTACTCTCCTACATTCACTTTCAAACCAAGATTCATTCTCATCAAATAGAACATCTCTACTGACCATAAATCCTTTGTTGGAAGGATTGTAGAACCTGTATCCTTTCTAATTCAAGTCATATCCTATGAAGATGCACTTCTCTGCCTTAGGGTCTAGCTTACCTCTGATTTGAGAAGGGATATGCACATAAGCAACACATCCAAAGATCTGGCAATGATCAAGTAAAGGTCTTCTGCCATGCCATGCTTCATATACATCCCATCAAGATATTTGGATGGCAACCTCTTTACAAGATAAGTGGCAGTAGATACACTCTCTTCTCACAAGTAATTAGGTAATTTTTTCTCATTTAATATTGACCTAGCTATTTCAACAATTAGTCTATTTCTCCTCTCTACCACCCCATTTTGCTCAGGGGTATACCTTGTTGTAATCTCTCTCTTGATTCCTCTATCCTCCAAGAATGCATCAAACTCATTTGAGAAGTACTCACCTCCTCCATCTGACCTTAGTATCTTTAGACTTCTTCCTGTTTGGTTCTCAACAAGTGCAAGATACCTTTTAAAGAAACTGAATACTTCATCTTTGTGCCTCATGAAATATAACATAGTCCACCTATTGAAATCATCAATAAAAGATACATAATACCTTGATCCATAAATTGAGGGATCCTTACTTGGTCCCCATACATATGTATGGGCAAGCTCTAGGTAGTCCTCATGCATGTAGCCTTTCCTTGAGAAGGGTAACCTGTGAGATTTTCCAAACTGACAAGCACCACATTTATAGATCATGTTTTGCTTGGATACATTAGGTATCCCAAGCACACATTGATCTCTACATATTTTCTTTAAAGTTCTCTCACCAATATGCCCTAATCTCTTATGCCAAATTTCAAGCTCTGATAGTGTTCGGTCTTCGTAAATATAAAGTGCAATATTCCTTGTATCTTCAAGTTCAAAAGTGAATAATCTACCTGTCTTTTCTCCTTTGGCAATTCTCTTGAATCCTTTTTGGGAATCTTCCACAAATGCTTCATATTTGTTGAACCTGAAACCCTTTTCCACAATTTGTCCAACACTCATCAAATTCTTGGTAATTGTAGGTACATATAGAACCCTACTCAACACATTTTTATTTCCATCAGAGGTTTTAATATTTCCTACCTTGATCACTGAGTGCTTGGTGTCATCACCTCTTTGTACCTGATGCTTACCCTTAGGTTCCTCAAGGTCAGAGAGAAGAGCTACATTGCCTGTCACATGATTTGAGCATCCTGAGTCAATGTAGAAGAGATGGTCATCATTTATACCTAGTTTTGGAGTCATATTCATAATCAAAAGAGAATCCTCTTGCTCCTCTGTATAGTTCTTGCAATCTTTCCTTGCTTTATACCTCCTTGGTAGTTGTTAATGTAGTTGTTTTTGTAGTTGTTATTGTAGCCTTGATGATGGTTGAATCTTCCTCTTGATTGTGTATATCCACCTCTTTTGAAATCCTCTACCTGTCTGATTCTTGAAGTTCCTGTAACACTCATCTATACCATGATTTGACAATCCACAAATATTACATGGTAAGGAGTTATAAGGTCTCCCCCTACCTTACTTACCTCCTCTGCCCCTTGCTCTTGAGTTTCTACCTCTCCCTGCATAGTTGGCTTGGGAGGTAGCTCCTTCATCCTCAATCTTCTTGCTTTTTCCTTTCTCTTTAGACTTACTTTTATCTGTGTATAGGGCAGAAGAGCTATTACCTCTTGATGAATCTCCATTCTTGTTGAGCTTGGCTTCATGGGTAAAGAATTGCCCCATGAGTGTGGTAAGATCTGGAATCGTCATGTCCACGTACAAGTCCATGGCAGTTGTGAAGCTCTCCCATTTGTCATCTGCCTTAATACTATTGATTACTTGTCTTACAATTTGCTCTTCTTTAATCTCTTCTCCTATACTTGCCAATTGATTAGCTACATCCTTGACTTTGGTAACATAATCTGAGATGCCTTGCTTGGGTTGCTTCCTTTGAGTGGTAAACTCAATCCACAATTGGTTCTTTCTAGCCGTTGTGTTGGAAGAGAAATAGGAAGACAATGTTTCCCAAGTCTGTTGGGATGTCTTACAGTTCCTAATGTGTGGAAGAAGAAAATCATAGATTGAGTTAAGTAAGTATGACCTTGATAATGCATCCTTGGCACACCATGAATTGAGTCTTTCATGCTCCTCTCTTGTAGGTTGTCCTTTGGTTCTAAAAATGAGCATCTCCTCATCTCCTGACATATATCCATAGAGACTCCTTCCTTGAAAGTATTTCTTCATCCTCAAAGATCATGCTTGATAGTTGTTCCTATCGAATTTATCAATGAAAGAAGGAAAACCATCTCCCATTTTACCTTAGCTTTGCTCTGATACCACTGTTAGGGAAGATGGATGGATACTCCAAGAAATGAGTAGCTACTGCTAATCCCTACTTTGTACCAGCCTCTTTTGCTTCAAACTTGGGTAGTGGGCCCTCTTAACTTTCCAATGACACTAAAGAAGTGCCTATGTACTTTGGAAATGATGTGAGAAATGATTGATACAAAACACACTACTTCCAAGTTCAAGAATCAATGAAAACCTTCTATTTTTGTCCACACACCTGCTGCTTGTTAAGCTCAGTGCTTCCAATACAGTATGAATGAGAAAAATTCCTTTTGGAGATATTAAATTAGCTTAATGAGCTAATGATTCCAAGTGGAATCACTTGAAATGATGCACTATACATAGGGCAATCAATTTAGCAATCAAATCATTACCCCCGATTTTTTAGGACCTCTGTAGAGTTTGACCAGTGATCACATCAACGCATTTTTCTCTGAATCCACTTAATAGAAAGTCTTAAAAATTTGTCAGCATATAGAGGACTTAGAGTTAATTCTAACAAGCTATAGAAAATTGAAAATAATGGAGAAATTACTAAGATATGAGCAATAGAAATTACTAAAATATGAGCAATACAAAATGAGTATTATAAGTGAGAATGACAGAGAGACCAGCAGATACAATGAATGATATATTGTATTATGAAACAATGGTGTGCATGATCATTGACATGATAAACAATGCTCAATGATATTGAGAGGTATAGGCTATGAAGTAAGCCACACTCTCCTACAATGAGATCAACAAAGACTCGGATATGGAGTGATCTATCCCGTGAGTTTTACATTCATCTTTTATAGATGATTCATTTGAATGTTGAATTTGAAAGTGATCTTCTACTCTAGGAGATATTCTCTCCAAACAAATTTGTATCTTTTCCATCTAACAAATTCCACAAGTTTAGTGGTAGCTACAAATATTCCTCTAAGTCAAATAAACTTTTATAAATGGTAAGAAGGTAAAGAATCCATGGCATTGGTTCTTATGGAACTCCAACTATTCTTCATAAGATCTTCTGAGGCCTAGCCAAGTGTGTAGGCTTGGCATTTGCACCAAGAGTATGCAGGCTTGGGCTTAATTGCACCAGCATCTCCCCGTCAAGCCTAACATGCTTGATCTTCATTGCTCCTTGATCTCTTATATGCCAGTCATCAATTTGAACCTCTTAATCTTTGTTCCATCCAAAGCTTTGGTGAGTGAATCTGCACATTGCAAATGAGTTGATACATATGCTAACTGAATATCCTTTCTTAGTAATTTCTCCCTAACATAATGATAGTGCACTTCGATGTGCTTAGTCCTGGCATGGTACACATGATTAGCAGTCAAATGAAGTGAGCTTGTATTATCTCCAAATATAGTTGGAGTGTAGGAATGTATCTCCAAATCTGCATACAATTGCTTAAGCCACATAGCTTCCTGAGTTGCATTAGCCAAGCCTCTATACTCTACTTTTGTGGAAGATAAGGCAATAGTTGGTTGCTTCTTGGATGACCATGATATGAGTTTTGAGCTTGCAAAAGATAGGTACCCTGAAGTGCTCCTCCTATCATCCTTGGAGCTAGCCCAATCTACATCAGAATATAACTTTATATCTATGTCAGAAGTGGAAGGATAGAATAATCCCTCATTCATTGTACCCTTTAGGTACTTAAGCACCCTCTTTGTAGCTTCCATGTGTGTCTTCCTTGGTACATGCATGAATTGACTCAATGTACTTACAACATATGCAATATCCACTCTTGTCAAGGTAGCATAATTCAGACTACCCACAAGTTGTTGATACCTTGTAATGTCTTCAAGTGGTTCACCTTCATGTGAACTTAGTTTATGATTGATCTCCATGGGAATACCTACATCTTTAGTGTTCTCCATCTTAAACTTTACCGACATATCATGTATGTACTTCCTTTGTGTGATGAATATACCTGAATTTGTATACCCAAGCTCTAAGCCAAGGAAATAGGTTAACAACCCTAGATCACTCATTTTGAATTCCTTCATCAATCGAGCCTTGACCTGCTTGATACCATCAGAATCATTACCTGTAATAATGATATCATCTTCATAGACACACAAGTAGATGATCTCTAATTTATTCTTCTTCACAAAGAAAGACGAATCTACCTTGCTTGCTACAAATCCTTGATCTTGCAAATAGGTAACAAGTCTATGGTTCCAAGCTCTAGGAGCTTGCTTGAGACCATAGAGTTCTTTTCTAAGCTTGCATACATATCTTGCTTTTTCTTCATCTTCAAAAATCGGTGGTTGTGCCATATATACTTATTTTGATATCCAACCATTTAAAAATGCATTCTTGACATCTAACTAATATAAATTCCAATTTTTTGATGCAACAAGACTTATCAATACCGTGATTGTTGGCATCTTTGCCACAGGTGAAAATGTTTCTTCATAATCTACTCCATGTCTTTGGGCAAATCCCTTTGCCACTAGTGTTGCCTTGTACCTGTTTATAGAACCATGAGACTTCTTTTTAACTTTATATATCCACCTTGAACCAATTACCTTCATATTTGGTTTCTTGGGAACTAGATCCCAAGTGTGGTTTTCCTGCAGTGCTTCCACTTCCTCCTGCATGGCTTCTATCCACTCTTTCTTCTTCTTAGCTTCTTCAAATGAAGAAGCCTCCACTGCCATTGAATCTTTGGTGATGTATACAGAGGGCTTTGTGACGAAGGATGTATCATATCCATACCTTATGGGCTTCTTACTTTGTCTTTGTGATCTCCTTAAAGCTTGATTGGAAGACTCGGGTAGATCCTCTAGTTGCTTGTGTTTGCACTTGCCTCTTGACTTCCAAGCTGTGAAGTCAACATGCTCCTCGTCTTCTGAGTATATGTCCTCTACCTGGTGTTGGTCTTCTTGAGTTAGGGTTGGAAAATCACTTTCCAAATCATATGGTAATTTGACTTTCTTGCAATCATCTTCAAATCAAGAACTATTCTCATCAAATACTACATCCCTACTAACTATGAATGCCTTTTTAGTGGGATTCTAAAGTCTATATCCCTTTCGATTCTGATCATACCCAATGCATATGCATTTCTCAGTCTTATGGTCAAGTTTCCCTCTCATTTGTCATGGGATGTGTGCATAGGCAATGCACCCAAATATCTTGCAATAATCCAATGAGGGTCTCCTTCCATTCCAAGCTTCATACATTGTCATACCATCCAATGACTTGGATGGAAGCTTGTTAACCAAATAGAAACAACCTCTACCCATAAATAATTAGGTAATTTTTTCTCATTTAACATAGATAGACCTAGTTGCTTCAACAATTAACATGTTCCTTCTCTCTGCCACTTCATTCAATTCATGAGTATACCTGGTTGTTACTTCCCTCTTTATGCCTTTGTCCTATAGGAATAGATCAAACTCATGTGAGAAATACTCACCACCTCCATCAAACCTTTCTCTTCAAGCTCCTTCTTGTTTGGTTTTCAACTAATGCCAAATACTTCTTGAAACATGAAAACACCTCTTCCTTATGCTTCATGAAATAGAGAATTTTTCACCTAGTATTGTAATCATCAATAAATAAGACATAGTACCTTGAACCTGAGATGGATGGATCTTTGCTAGGACCCCACACACCAGTGTGTACAAGCTCCAAATAATCTTCATGGATGTATCCTTTCCTGTTGAATGGTTGCCTATGAGCTTTGCCAAATTGGCAAGCTCCACATTTGTAAATCATATGTTGCTTGGTCACATTAGGAATCGCAACCACACTTTGATCCCTACAAATTTGCTTCAAAGTTCTCTCTCCTATGTGTCCTAGCCTCTTGTGCCATATTTTCGAATCAGATAGGGTTTGGTCTCGATAACTAAATAGTGCTATGTTCCTTGTGTCTTCAATTTCAAAAGTAAACAATCTACCTGACTTCTCACCTTTGGTTATCCTTTTGAATCCTTGTTGGGGGGGTCTTCCATATATGCTCCATGCTTTGTGAACCTGACTTGTAGAGCTTTCTCTACTATTTGCCCAACACTAATTAGATTTTTGGTTATGGTAGGCACATAAAAAAACTTTGCTCAAAAGGTTCATACTACCATCTGACTTAACATTTCCAATTTGCTTGGCTGGATCCTTGGTGTCATCACCTATTTCTACTTTATGCTTACTTTTTGGTTCTCCTTTCTTAGATGGCATGTTCATAATGAGCAGAGCATCCTCTTGATCTTCAGTGTAGTTATTGAAGTCCCTTCTTCCTCTAAAGCCTCCTTGATAGTTGTTGTTGTTGTTGTTGTAGCTTTGATTGTATGTGGTAACAAGAAATCAAAGATTGAGTTTAGTAAGTATGACCTTGCAAGAGAATACTTTGCACACCATGTGGTTAGCCTCTCTTGCTCTTCCCTTGTTGGTTGATTCTTGCTCCTGAAGATTGGCATATCTTCATCTCTTGAGATGTATCCATATAAGCTTCTCCCTTGAAGGTATGCTTGAATCCTTAGGGACCCTATTGAGTAATTGTTCCTGTCCAACTTGTCAATGAAGGCTGGAAAACCATCTCCCATCTTGATTGTGCTTGCTCTAATACCACTGTTGGAGAGATGGTGGATAATCACAAGAGATGAGTTGGTGTAGCTAAAACCTTATTCACATCTGCTATAAGTGATGGCTGGAGAGTGTTTTGGGCCTCCTTCACTAGCTAATAACCATAAATGATCATATATGTTGCTTGGAAGATGATGCACAAATGATAGACTCAAAATAGATAGGTGGGCATATGATTCAATGCACAAAAATTTCTATTTTGGTTGAGACACATGCTCAGTGTTTTACTCAATTCTTTGAGTACAACAACAATTAGTAAAATTCCTTTTAGGGAAATTTAATTAGCTTAACAAGCTACCAATCATGAGTGGAATCATCTAAAATGATAAACAATACGCAAAGAATTATGTTTATCAAGTAAAGCAACACTCCCAACTTTTACAGGATTAGACTGTCACAGATCAATGAGCAATGTTTGATTAATAAATGATGATCGAGTGAACCATTATGGATGAAAATTTGTAGGAGTAAAGTAGAGAGTATGATGAAGATGTCATGATTTAATTCATGTACATTGATCTTGTACATAGTGAGAATCAACTCAGACAAAGTCACTGTTCTGACAGAGTGTGAGAGAAATATGAGAGTAGGAAGTAATGAACATGTATTGACTAATCATGTAAAATTACAAAGTCATTGGCAATAAGGCATTGTTCAATGAGTGTAGAATGAGAGAGCTATCAAGTGAGCTCCTCATCTCAATGAAGGTACATGGAAATGATCTCAAAACCTCGAGATGCACATGGAATTTTCTTCTCAAGTTTTATAGCTTTGTGTTGGAGCCAAGCATTTGAATTCAAATTCAAATCCTCACCTAAAAGTAATCCTAAAGTATAGGATTGATTATCTCTTGAATTCAAATACCAAATGATACAAGATAGATGCTTCCTAACTCCTCGTGGGTTTATTGACCTTTTATAATGGGTAATTAAACTCAAAGTTACAAGAGGTTGTACATATGAAGCTTCTCAAGTGATATGCTAATACATCACGCTTATGTGTATTCATCAAGTATGTAGGCTTGGGCTTAATTGCATCAACATTCACACACATCACTATAGAAATATATCAACAAAATCAACCACAATCACCACCATCATCATATGATGAGCCTCCATCACCTAAGAAATCATCTACGAAAAGCATGAAGGAGCATGCTGGAAGAAAGGTAGTTCATTTTGACTATTCTGATGAGCCTTCACAGAATGAGTGGAAACAATATAGAAATCCTCCATGAGCTTTAGAGGATGTCAAGTGAGGAGAGTTAGACAAAGGCACCATGAGTAAACCAAGAAATACAATCAAATCATAGGGCAAATGTAGTTGGCAAGAGACTACCAGTGAATCATGGAGCCATACCAAATGATGAAGAAAGGGAGAAAAGCCAACATCAACAATTAGAAAAGGAGAAAGCTCAAGACATGCGCAACATAAGAGGGTTAGTATACAACCCAAAGACATACAATTGGCTAGGACAATTAGGGGTGACCATAGCTAACATGTAATTGAACTCTCCATACAAGGCTTTTTTTTTTTACTTTGACTTTTTTGAATGAAAGTTGAGCATTTGTACTCCATTATGTTGTCTATTATCTCTTTCCATGTTTTTGTATTTTGTAAACTCACACATTTAAATGATTTTTTATATTTTCTTATTTGTTTCATAAATTATTGGCAAGCTACCTCATCCATTATGTCCATGAAAGCATTGTGCCACCGTGTATAGACCAAAAAAGGCCCAACCACAAAAATGTGGGAGGAGCCTTTCCAAAGCATTTGGAGAGGATTCTCCTACGTTTTTGTGGTTGTGCATTTTTTGGCCATTCGACAATGTTTGGGATCACTTGGGGTATCGATAGATTGTTTTGGGCCTCTCTATGCCATGGATAGCTTGTGCACTCAAATTGGTCAAATAGTCACTTGGGATCACTTAGTCATTGTGATGGACGTAACATGTTTGAAAAATCTATTTGATTTTCCCATATGTCTTATCATGTGCCTATACGGCATAGGAAGTCCAAAAAACATCATACCACATAAATGTGGGAGAAGGCCTACAAATTGCTTGTAGGGCCTTTTCTCGCATTTCTATGGCATATATTTTTTTGACCTCCCTATGCCATGGATAACACATTGAGTGTCATATACATACAAATCATGGTTCGAAATTGCTTCATATGACAAAGAAAAACAAAAGAAACTTTGAAATTAATATACACAACAATTTCAAGATCAATGAGAAAAAGAAGATGTAGTGTTGAGAATTGCTGCAGAGATGGCAAATGTAGATGGAATGAGTCAGCTTATGAGCAATAAGCTGGACAAGAATAACTTCCATGCTTGGAGATTCAGAATGACGAATTTCCTAATGGGAAAATGCTATTGGAAGTACATCGAAGGAGAGAATGAAAATGATCTGTAGTAACCAGAGAGGAATCGGGCTGCAAAACAGTTAAGAGCTTATGAGGAATGGAATCAAGGAGCACGAATAGTAATGTATTGGCTATCTGTTAAAATACAGGATAGCATGATTGGACACATACAGGATGCCCAGACTCTGCAAGAGGCTTGGAACAGTTTGGTCACATTGTATGAGACCAATACAAAGGCACGAAAATTGCAACTCAAGAATGAGCTACATACCTTGGAGACAAAGAGCATGTCGGTAAGTGAATATACCCTGAAAATCAAAAGCATATGTGAGTCACTTGCATCTATTGGTGTGAATGTAGATGATGATGATGATAAGGTGGAAGTATGCCCTTTGTGGTTTAGGAGTTGCATATAAGCAGTTCATAATTTGTATACAGACCAGGGAAAATATTCTAAATTTTGCTGATTTGGTATCTTTGCCCATTATTGAAGAAAAGAATCTTGGCGAGGATTCAAACTCCCAAGGAAAGATGAGTTCTGAACTCTAGCAGAGGAAGAGGCAGAGGTAGAGGCTTCGGAAGTGGAAGAGGACATAGTAACCAAGACCAAGGTCAACAACAAAATCATGCAGGAGGAAGAGGACAATTTCGAGGTAGGGAGAGCCAAAGAGGCCGCAAAAGTTTCCAAAAAAATGATTCAGGTAATGACAATAAAGGATGCTAAAGTTGTGGTAAGCCGGGACACTCTGAACTTGATTGCAGATGAGGAATCAACATAACGGAAGGCAACAAAGCAACTATGTATCCACAAGTGCAGATGATTGTGAGAAGTTGTTCATGCTTCAACATCATATGATGAATACAATTTCTACTGATAAATCAAAATCGAATGGTAATGTCTGGTATGTTGATTCAAGTGCTTCAAATCACATGACTAGTCATGCAGAATGGTTTAGTAGTTTGCAAAAATTGCCACTTCCTGGATATGTTGAAATAGGTGATGACACATCACATCCTATCGAGCATATAGGAAATATAGCACTATCTATAGAGGGTGGAAAGGTAAAGCATCTTGCTGATGTGCTGCATGTTCCAAATATAACAAAGAATCTGGTTTCTGATGGACAAATGGTTGATCAAGGATTACAAGTTAGGTTTAATGCTATTGGGTTATATGTAGAAGAGTACAAACATGGTGGATGATTGATTGCCAAAGGAAACAAAGTGGGTAGGATGTTCATCTTAAATGTGAAAATTCCTAAAATGAATGCAGCCATGTTTGCAAAAGGTGTAGGAGTTATTGCTCATATAGAGATGTGGCACAAATTGATTGGACATGCAAACTTGCAAAGGCTGAAATTGATGCAGTCAAAGGAGATTGTCCATGGAATACCAAATTTCAAGGTTGTAGAGATGCAAAAGGTATGTGCAACATGTCAATTTGGTAAACAGTCAAGATCATCGTTTCCCCACGATAAGCATGTTAGTGAGAATGTGCTAGAAATAGTACATACAGATGTGTGGGGTCTTGCAAAGACCACATCTATGGGCAGTTGCAGGTTTTATGTTACTTTCATTGATGATTGTACACGGAAAGTGTGAGTATATTTCATGAAAGAGAAGAGTGAGGTATTAACTCACTTCCAAAATTTTAAAGCTATGGTGGAAAAGCAAACAGGGAAGTATATTCAAACATTAAGATGTGATGGAGGAGGTGAATACATGTCAAATGAGTTCAACAAATTTCTTAAAAGTCATGGAATTCGATGTGTATTTTCATGCAAGTACACACCACAACAGAATGGTGTTGCTGAATGAAAAAATAGACATATTGTAGAAATAGCAAGAGCCTTGATGGCTGAAAAGAATATGCCTCATTTTTATTGGGCAGAAGTTGTGCATATGGATGTATACATCATGAACAGAAATCCAACTGCTGTTGTACATCAAGTTACACCTGAAAAGAAGTTTACAGGTAAAAAGCCAAACTTATCACATATGAAAGATTTTGGCTGAATTGCATATGTACATGTTCTAGGTGAGTTGAGGACGAAGCTTGATCCAAAAGAGAAAAATGTGTCTTCATTGGAATCTCTCTTGAGAAAAAGGGGTACAAATGTTAGAACCCACTCACACGACATGTGAAGGTGAGTAGAGATGTGGTATTTTATGAAATGTCAAGCTTCTATGCAGATGCCAAAGGAGGACTAAATCTTGAACCAAATGACAAAGAAAATGCTGAAAAATCAAGTGTAGAATCTCAAGTTTTGAGTGGAGCGGATGCATCACCAAGCAATAGTTCCAACTCAAATCCATGGAGTGGAAGATTGCGTGGAAATTTCAGTTCAGCAAATTCATCAAATACATCCAAGAAAGGTAAAGAAAAGCTTTTTGTTGGTAGTAAAACGTGTAAGTTTTGAAGACGTTGATGGAGATTCAAGCGGTTCAGAAAAGAGTCTTGATGAGGAACTTGGATTGCCCTCTATGAAGAATCGAGGAGCAAGAAAGGCAGATGCAGATCATACAAGGAGAAGTGACCCAAGACCAAGAAGATATGGGAGGATGCAGAATTCAGTGCAACGATTGACGTATGATAGTTATATGGCTCGTCATTATGCCTACATGACCAAGGATATAAAAGATGTTGAACCTTCTTGTTTTAAAGATGCAATTGGAAATGTAGATTGGGAAAAAGCTATGGATAAGGAGATGGCTGCACTTTATGGAAATGATACATGGAAGCTAGCTCCATTGCCACAAGGAAAGAATTTCATAAGGCATAAGTGGGTTTACAAGGTAAAGCACAATGTTGATGGTAGCATAAGCAGGTATAAAGCACGATTGGTAGCTAAAGGATATGGACAAACATATGGCATTGATTATGAGGAAACATTCATCCCTGTAGCTAAAATGTCTCCTGTCATAACACTTGTTGCATTAGCTACATCAAAAGGATGGATTTTGCATCAAGTGGATGTGAAGAATGCTTTCCTACATGGTGAGTTACAGGAAGATGTATATATGGACCAACCACAAGGATATGAAGATTCAAAGCATCCAAAATATGTTTGCAGGTTGCAAAAGACTTTGTATGGGCTGAAGCAAGCTCCTCGTGCATGGCATGCAAGGGGTGCTGATTACTTAACCAGTATTGGGTTTTCTATGTGTGATGTAGATCATTCACTATATGCAAGGAAGGTGGATGATGGCATCACGATTGTGGCTATTTATGTTGATGATTTGATTCTAGGTGGTGATAATGAAGAAAGAATTGAATAGGTAAAACAATTTCTTATGCAAGAATTTGGCATGAAAGATCTTGGTGTGTTGCGCTATTTGTTGGGCATTGAGTCTATACATACAGAAACAGGTGTATGGATGTCACAAAGGCAATATGCCTTGAATATGCTGCAAAAGTATGGTATGGCTGGTTGCAATCTAATTTCTATGTCATTAGATCAGAATTTGAAGTTAGATACTACATCAGGTGAAGCACTGGAAAATGCTACGATGTATAGGAAAATTATGGGAAGCTTGATATATCTCACAATTACAAGGCCTAATCTTAGCTACACTGTTGGACTTGAAAGTCAATTTATGCATGTTCCTAGGAAGCCACATTTGGATGCTTTGAGGCACACTCTACATTATGTGAGTGCTACTTTGGATTATGCATTGTTTTATTAAGCTCATGTAGATGTGCAAGTTCATGGATAGACCAATGCAGATTCGGTTGGTAACATTCCAGATAGAAGATGGACTAGTGGTTTTCTATTCTCACTTGGGAGTGCAGTTATGACATGGAGCAACAAGAAGCAACCCACTGTTCCTTTGTCAAGTACAGAGGCTGAGTATACAGTGGATTTCCCTCTATGAAGACTCCAAGAGTAAGAAAAGCACATATAGATGATACAAGGACAAGTGACCCAGGACCAAGATTCTAGCATGGAAAACAAGATTCTGTGCTAATTGTATGCGGCTAAGATTATCACAATAAATAGTGATAGGCTTTCCCACTTCCACACCTAAATCTACAAGTAGCATTTCTAGCCATGATGCCTCACATGCTGCCATTGCAGCACCTCTATACTTATCCTCTGTACTCGACAAAGCAATAGCGGGTTGTTTCTTGCTGCTCCATGTAACAACTGCACTCCCACTTCCACACCTAAATCTGCAAGTAGCATTTCTAGCCATGATGCCTCACATGCTACCATTGCAGCACCTCTATACTTAGCCTCTGTACTCGACAAAGCAACAACGGGTTGTTTCTTGCTACTCCATGTAAGAGCTGCACTCCCAAGTGAGAATAGAAAACCACTAGTGCATCTTTGATCTGGAATGCTACCAGCCCAATCTTCATCAGTGTATCCATAAACCTGCAAATCCACACCAATCTCATAAAACAATGCATAATCCAAAGTAGCACTCACATAACGTAGAGTGTGCCTCAGAGCATCCAAATGTGGCTTGCTAGGAACTTGCATAAACTGACTTTCAAGTCCAACAGTATAACTTAGATCAAGCCTTGTAATTGTGAGATATATAAGACTTCCCATAATTTTCCTGTACATAGTAGCATTTTCCAATGCTTCACCTGATGTAGTATCCAATTTCATATTCTGATCTAATGGCAAAGAAATTGGCTTACAATCAACCATAGCATACTTTTGTAGCATATTCAAGGCATATTGCCTTTGCGACATCCATATACCTGTTTTTGTATGTATAAACTCAATGCCCAAGAAATTGTGCAACACACCAAGATCTTTCATGTTGAATTCCTGCATAAGAAGTTGCTTTACCTCTTTGATTCTTCCTTCATTATCACCACCTAAAATCAGGTCATCAACATAAATAGCCACAATAGTGATGCCATCATCAGCCTTCCTTGCATATAGTGAGTGATTTGCATCACACGTAGAAAACCCAATGCTGGTTAAGTAATCAGCAATCCTTGCATGCCATGCACGAGGGGCTTGCTTCAGCCCATACAAAGCCTTTTGCAACCTGCAAACATATTCTGGATGCTTTGAATCTTCATATCCTTGTGGCTGGTCCATATATACTTCTTCCTATAACTCACCATGTAGGAAAGCATTCTTCACATCCATCTGATGCAAAGTTCATCCTTTTGCTGTAGCTAATGCAACAAGTGTTCTGACAATAGACATTTTAGCTACATGGCTGAATGTTTCCTCATAATCAATGCCATATGTTTGTGTTATCCTTTAGCTACCAATTGTGCTTTATACCTCCTTATGCTACCATCAACATTATGCTTTACCTTGTAAACCCATTTGCAGCCTATGGGTTTCTTTCCTTGTGGCAATGGAACTAGCTTCCATGTATCATTTCCATCAAGTGCAGACATCTCCTCATCCATAGCTTTTTCCAAATTTGCATTACCAATTGCATCTTCAAAACAAGAAGGTTCAGCATCTTGTATTACCTTTGTCATGTAGGCACAATGGCGAGCCATGTAACTATCATATGTCAATCGTTGCACTGAATTATGCATCCTCCCAAATCTTCATGGTCCTCGGTCACTTCTCCTTGTATCATCTGCATGTGCCCTTCTTATTCTTGGAGTCTTCACAGAGGGCAATCCAAGTTCCTCATCAAGACTCTTTTCTGAACCACTTGAATCTCCATCAACATCTTCAAAACTTACACATGTTTTACTACCAGCAGAAATATTTTCTTTACCTTTCTTGGATGTATTTGATGAATTTTCTCGACTAAAATTTCCACGCAATCTTCCACTCCATGGATTTGAGTTGGAACTATTGCTTGGTGATGCATCTGGTCCACTCAAAACTTGAGATTTTGCACTTGATTTTTCAGCATTTTCTTTGTCATTTGGTTCAAGATTCAATCCTTCTTTGGCATCTGCATAGAAGCTTGACATTTCATCAAATACTGCATCTTTGCTCACCTTTACATGTGGTGTGAGTGGGTTATAACATTTGTACCCCTTTTGCTCAAGGGAATATCCAATAAAGACACATTTTTTTTCTGCTTTTGGATCAAGCTTCATCCTCAACTCATCTGCAGAACATGTACATATGCAATACAACCAAAAACTTTCAGATGTGATAAGTTTGGCTTTTTACCTGTAAACTTCTCTTCAGGTGTAACTTGATGTACAACAGCAGTTGGAGCTTTGTTCATGATGTATACAACAGTATGCACAACTTCTTCCCAATAACAATGAGGCATATTCTTCTCAGCCATCAAGGCTCTTGCTATTTATGCAATATGTCTACTTTTGCGTTCAGCAACACTATTCTGTTGTGGTGTGTAGCTGCATGAAAATTGACACTGAATTCCATGATTTTTTAGAAAATTGTTGAACTCCTTTGCCATGTATTCACCTCCTCCATCATATCTTAATGTTTGAATGTACTTCCCTGTCTGCTTTTCCACCATAGCTTTAAAATTCAGGAAGTGAGTGAACACCTCACTCTTCTCTTTCATGAAATGTACCCATACTTGTTGGGAAGGATGGTTGGATGCACTCAAGAGATTGAGTTGAAGCTGCTAGACCTGCTTTGCTCTAGCCCTCCTTAGCTTCAGATATGCTTAGTACACTTGCTTAGCTTCCAAATGATACCAAGAAAGTATATATGGACTTTGCAAGTGATATGTGAAATGATCAAATCAAAACAGATAACTTGACACTACAAAAATCCAAGAAAACTTGCTAATTTGGTAGTGACACCTGCTCAGTCTTTCACTCAGTGTGACCAGCACACTTACAATTGATCTAATTCCTTCTGGACATATTAAATTAGCTTAACAAGCTACCATTTGCAAGTGAAATGAGAAGAAATGACAAACTATACTCTGAGAAAGATGTTTAGCAAAATTATATGTACCCCCGACTTTTTAGGGACACTGCAGCAGAATACCAGAGTCGACTTCGAGTGGAATTTCTCTGTAATGGCTGAATCAATTGACTTCAAACTTTGTAGGTGTATAGTAGACTTTGAGCTGAATCCAATGTGCTTTGAATCACTTGATTTGCTTCAGTAGATCCTGAGATATGCTCCTTTGAAGTTGACAGACTTGGAGATGATGACTCAGAGAAACCAGAGATAGTGAATGTGTATACTTCTATTGATTGATGTAGTTTACAATCTCATTAGCATGACAAGCATAGCTAATTGAGGTGTTGTGGTGTAGGCTATGAAGTAGCACTAACACACACTGAGTTACAATGATAAAATGCCTCAGGAAATGAGCTGAAGTGAGTGACACACCCGCTACTTTTTTTCTTCATCTTTTATAGAGGTTTAGTGATCATTTGAATTTGAAATTCAAATCTAGGCTCCCTAGAATCTCTCCTCTAAAAGTAGGGAGATATTCTCTCCAATTACACCATCCAATTTTCCACGAATCTAATCAAGTAGGTGTGATCATTTACATGCCAAGTCATTTAGACTTTTACAAGAGATAAAAAATGGTAATAAGTCATAAGACTAAGTTCCTATGGTTCTTGCTTCACATAGTGATATTCTTCAAGGGTTCGAAGCCAAAGGTGAAGGCTTGATTTGCACCAACAGCTCCCCCTCAAGCCAAACACTTTGGCTTAAGTCTTCATCTTTAGTCTTCAATCACATCCTGCAATCCAATCATAGATTTGAATCTGCATAGCTTGTTTCCATCCAATGCTTTAGTGAGTAAATCTGCACATTGCATATTACTAGACACATATGTCAATTGAATCTCTTTGCTTAGTAACTTCTCCCTCCCATAGTGGTAATGAACCTCTATGTGTTTAGTTCTAGCATGATATATTGGATTAGCTGTAAGGTGAAGAGAGCTTGTGTTATCTCCAAAGATAATTGGAGGTCTAGTGTATAGACCTAACTCTGTATACAAAAGCTTTAACCAGATAGCTTCTTGAGTGGCATTGGCAAGCCCTCTATACTCTGCTTCAGTGGATGACAATGCCACTGTAGGTTGCTTCTTGGCTGACCAAGAAATAGGCTTATCTCCTGCAAAACAAATGTAGCCTGATGTGCTTCTCCTATCATCCTTGCATCCTGCCCAATCTGCATCTGAATAAACTTTAATGTCAATATCTGATGTATAAGGAAAGTACAAACCATGGTTCTGAGTTCCCTTCAAATACTTCAAGATCTTCTTTGCTGCCTCTAGGTGAGGTACCCTTGGTTTGTGCATGAATTGACTTAGCACACTAACTCCATATGCTATGTCAATTCTTGTCAAGGTAGCATAATTCAGACTACCTACTATGCTTTGATATCCTGTAATGTCTTGGACTTCTTCCCCTTCATGAGCACTTAGCTTTAGGTTGACCTCCATTGGAGTAGTTGAGTCTTTAGCATCCTGCAAGCCAAACTTCTTGACCATATCCTGTACATACTTCTTTTGAGTGATATATATACCTGAGTTGGTGTAGACTAACTCAAGACCTAGAAAGTACTTTAATAATCCAAGATCATTGATCTTGAATTCCTTCATCATCTGTCCTTTGATGTGTCTAATCCCATTGACATCATTGCCTATAATGATGATGTCATCAACATAAACACACAAGTAAATTACCTCTGTACTACTTCTCTTTATGAACAGAGAAGTGTCTGCTTTACTCATCACAAATCCTTGGTCTTGGAGATAGGTTGTCAACCTGTAATTCCATGCTCTAGGTGCCTGCTTCAATCCATATAGAGCCTTCTTCAATTTACAAACATAGTTTACCTTCTTGGGATCTTCATAGCCAGGTGGTTGTGACATGTAGACTTCTTCAGATATCCATCCATTCAAGAAAGCATTCTTGACATCTAATTGGTACATGTTCCAATTCTTGGATGCAGCTACACTCACCAATATTCTGATAGTTGGCATCTTAGCCACAGGAGAAAATGTCTCCTCATAATCAATGCCTTGGGTTTGTGCAAAACCCTTGGCTACCAACCTAGCTTTGTACCTGTTGATTGTTCCATCTGAATTTCTCTTTAGCTTATAGATCCATCTGGATCCTATCACCTTCATAGAGTCCTTCTTGGGTACCAAGTCCCAAGTATCACTCTCCTTGAGAGCTTCCATTTCTTCATCCATAGCTCCTTTCCATTCTGGTTTGGTGATTGCTTCTTCATATGTACCTGGTTCTTCATTCAACAAATCCTTTGCAAGGTATACAGAATGTTTAGTTACAAGTGATGTGTCATACCCAAATCTGATAGGCTTCTTCTTTTCTCTCTGAGATCTCCTCATTGCTTGAGTTGAGGATTCTGGTGTATCCTCTAGCTTCTTCATCTTCATCTTTCCTTTGGACTTCCATGCCTTGAATTCCTCAAGGTTAATTGTATCATCATCATCTGAGCTTGATTCATCTTTCTGGATTGGTTCCTCCTTGGTGAGCTTTGGGAAATCTTGCCAAAGGGGAGAAATCAGGTAGATTGTTTACTTTTGAGCTAGAAGACACCAAGAACATTGCTTTATATAATTACAAGGATCAAACACTTTCAGAGTTAGAAATATGGCACAAGAGGTTAGGCCACATAGGTGAAAGAACCCTAAAGCAAATGTGCAGGGATCAATGTGTGCTTGGGATACCTAATGTATCCAAGCAACACATGATTTACAAGTGTGGAGCATGTCAGTTTGGTAAGTCTCACAGGTTGCCCTATTCAAGGAAAGGTTTCATGCATGAAGACTACCTAGACTTGGTACACACAGATGTTTGGGGACCTCGCAAGGACCCTTCCATTTCAGGTTCAAGGTATTATGTGTCCTTCATTGATGATTATAGCAGATGGACCATCTTATACTTTATGAAGCATAAAGATGAAGTGTTTAATTGTTTCAAGAGGTATCTTGCACTTGTTGAAAACCAAACAGGAAGAAGCTTGAAGAGGCTAAGGTCAGATGGTGGAGGAGAGTACTTCTCAAATGAGTTTTAAGACTTCTTGCAGGAAAGAGGCATCAAAAGGGAGATAACTACAAGGTACTCACCTAAGCAAAATGGGGTAGCTGAAAGAAGGAATAGACTCATAGTAGAAACAGCTAGGTCTATGCTCAATGAAAAGAAGCTGCCAAATTATCTTTGGGCAGAAGGTGTATCCACTGCCACCTATCTCATCAATAGGTTGCCATCCAAATCACTTGATGGCATGACACCATATGAAGCTTGGCATGGTAAGAGACCTTCTCTGGATCATTGTAAAATCTTTGGCTGTGTAGCATATGTGCATATTCCCTCACAGGTAAGGGGAAAGCTAGACCCTAAAGCTGAAAAATGTATCTTCATTGGTTATGATTTGAACCAAAAGGGATACAGATTCTACAACCCAACAAACAAAGGTTTCAAGGTAAGCAGAGATGTCATCTTTGATGAGAATGACTCTTGGTATGAGAATGAATACAGGAAAGTTAGTCTACCCTATGATATGGATCTTTGATGAGAATGACTCTTGGTATGAGAATGAATACAGGAAAGTTAGTCTACCCTATGTCTTGGATCCTCCACATATGCTCCATGTTGAGTGAATCTGACCTGCAAACCTTTCTCCACAATCTGACCAACACTCATTAGATTCTTGGTGATGGTTGGTACATAGAGTACCCTGCTTAATAGGTTCTGGTTACCATCACATGTCTTCACATTTCCAATCTTTACAACAGAGTGTTCAGTATCATCACCTGTTTGTACCTGATGTTTGCCCTTAGGTTCTTCCAAATCAGAGAGTAGTGCCACATTGCCAGCTACATGGTTAGAACAACCTGAGTCAATATAAAATAAATGATCATCATTTGTACCTGCCTTGGAGGTCATATTCATGATCAATAGGGAGTCATCTTGCTCCTCTGTGTAGTTTTTGTAATCCCTTCTATTTCTGAATCCACCTTGGTAATTACCATTGTGGTTGTGGTTGTAATTGTTGTTGTATTGATTGTTGTATCCATGGTAGCCTTGGTGTTGGTTGAACCTGCCTCTCCCTTGAGAGTATCCACCTCTTGAGTAGCCTCTTCCTCTCTGATTCTTGTAGTTCTTGTAGCATTCATCTGTGGCATGATTGGACAATCCACAAATGTTGCATGGTGATGAGTTGTAGGGTCTCCCCCTACCTGACTTACCTCCTCTGCCTCTTCCTCTTGAGGACCTACCTCTCCCTGCATAGTTAGCTTGGGAGGTAGAGCCTTCTTCATCAACCTTCTTACTTTTACCTTTATCTTTAACCTTCTTATCTGTATATAGAGCAGAGGAGTTGTTACCTTTTGATTGATCTCCTGCTTTTGTAAACTTTGCTTCATGTGTGAATAGTTGGCCCATGAGTGTTGTGAGATCTGGGGTATGCATGTCCATATAGAGGTCCATTGCAGTGGTGAAGCTTTCCCACTTATCATCTGCCTTGAGTCCATTTGTTACTTGCCTGACTATTTGTTCCTCTTCTATCTCCTCTCCAATGCTTGCTAATTGGTCTGCCACATCTTTAATCTTAGTCACATACTCTGAGACTGATTGCTTGGGCTGCTTCCTAAGGGTTGTGAATTCAATCCACAGTTGATTCTTCCTGGCCCTTGTGTTGGAAGAGAAATATGTTGACAGAGTTTCCCAAGTCTCTTGGGAAGTCTTACAATTCCTTATATGAGGTAAAAGGAAATCAGATATAGAGTTAAGAAGGTAAGACCTTGCCAAAGCATCCTTTGCACACCATTGGTTGAGTCTCTCTTGTTCATCCTTGGTGGGTAGTCCTCTAGTTTTGAATGAGGGCAATTCCTCATCTCCTGATATGTATCCAAATAAGCTTCTTCCTTGTAGATAGGTCTTCATTCTTAGAGACCAAGCTTGGTAATTGTTCCTGTCCAATTTGTCAATGAATGAAGGAAAACCATCTCCCATGTTTACCTTATTTGCTCTGATACCACTGTTGGGAAGGATGGTTGGATGCACTCAAGAGATTGAGTTGAAGCTGCTAGACCTGCTTTGCTCCAGCCCTCCTTAGCTTCAGATATGCTTAGTACACTTGCTTAGCTTCCAAATGATACCAAGAAAGTATATATGTACTTTGCAAGTGATATGTGAAATGATCAAATCAAAACAGATAACTTGACACTACAAAAATCCAAGAAAACTTGCTAATTTGGTAGTGACACCTGCTCAGTCTTTCACTCAGTGTGACCAGCACACTTACAATTGATCTAATTCCTTCTGGACATATTAAATTAGCTTAACAAGCTACCATTTGCAAGTGAAATGAGAAGAAATGACAAACTATACTCTGAGAAAGATGTTTAGCAAAATTATATGTACCCCCGACTTTTTAGGGACACTGCAGCAGAATACCAGAGTCGACTTCGAGTGGAATTTCTCTGTAATGGCTGAATCAATTGACTTCAAACTTTGTAGGTGTATAGTAGACTTTGAGCTGAATCCAATGTGCTTTGAATCACTTGATTTGCTTCAGTAGATCCTGAGATATGCTCCTTTGAAGTTGACAGACTTGGAGATGATGACTCAGAGAAACCAGAGATAGTGAATGTGTATACTTCTATTGATTGATGTAGTTTACAATCTCATTAGCATGACAAGCATAGCTAATTGAGGTGGTGTAGGCTATGAAGTAGCACTAACACACACTGAGTTACAATGATAAAATGCCTCAGGAAATGAGCTGAAGTGAGTGACACACCCGCTACTTTTTTTCTTCATCTTTTATAGAGGTTTAGTGATCATTTGAATTTGAAATTCAAATCTAGGCTCCCTAGAATCTGTCCTCTAAAAGTAGGGAGATATTCTCTCCAATTACACCATCCAATTTTCCACGAATATAATCAAGTAGGTGTGATCATTTACATGCCAAGTCATTTAGACTTTTACAAGAGATAAAAAATGGTAATAAGTCATAAGACTAAGTTCCTATGGTTCTTGCTTCACATAGTGATATTCTTCAAGGGTTCCAAGCCAAAGGTGAAGGCTTGATTTGCACCAACAATACTTTGCGTGTATGGTCATCAATGAAAGTAACATAAAACCTGCAACTGCCCATAGACGTGGTCTTTGTTGGACCCCAAACATCTGTATGTACTACTTCTAGTACATTCTCACTAACATGCTTGTCATGTGGAAATGATGCTCTTGACTGTTTACCAAATTGACATTTTGCACATACCTTTTGCACATACCTTTTGCATTTCTACAACTTTGAAATTTGGTAGTCCATGGACAATCTCCTTTGACTGCATCAATTTTAGCCTTTGCAAGTTTGCATGTCCAATCCATTTGTGCCACATCTCTATATTTGCAATAACTCGTGCAGCTTCATTTTTCCAACAGAAACCAGATTCTTTGTTATATTTGGAACATGCAGCACATCAACAAGATGTTTTACCTTTCCATCCTCCATCAATAGTGCTATGTTTCCTGTATGCTCAATAGGATGTGATGTGTCATCACCTATTTCAACATATCCAGGAACTTGCAATTTTTGCAAAGTACTAAACCATTCCGCATGACTGGTCATGTGATTTGAAGCACCTGATTCAACATACCAGACATTATCATTTGATTTTGAAACACCAACAGACATCATATTCATCATGTGATGTTGAACCATGAACAACTTCTCAGAATCATCTGTACTTGTGGATGCATAGTTGTTTTGCTGCCTTATGTTATTTTGATTCTTTAACTTGCAATCACGTTCAAAGTGTCCAGGTTTACCACAATTCCAACATCCTTTACTATCATTACCTGAATCATTTCTTTGGAAATTTTTGCAACCTCTTTGGCTCCCCCTGCCTCGAAACTGTCCTCTTCCTCTTGCATGATTCTGTTGTTGACCTTGGTCTTGGTTACTATTTCCTCTTCGATTTCAAGAACCTCTGCCTCTTCCTCTGCCGGAATAGAATACCTACCCAGAACTGGGCTTTCCTTGGGAGTTTGAATCCTCACCAAGATTCTTTTCTTTAATAATCAGCATGGATACCAAATCAGCAAAATTCGGAATATTTTCCTTGGTTTGTATAGAAGTTTGGAACTGCTTATATGCAACTCCTAAACCACGAAGGCACACTTCCACCTTATCATCATCATCTACATTCACACCAATAGATGCAAGTGGCTCAGATATGCTTTTGATTTTCAAAGTGTAGTCACTTACGGACATGCTCTTTTTCTCCAATGTATGCAGCTCATTCTTGAGTTGCAATTTCCGTGCCTTTGTATTGGTCTCGTACAATGTGACCAAACTGTTCCAAGCCTCTTTCGGAGTCTTGGCATCATGTATGTGCCCAATCATGCTATCCTATATGCTAACAGATAGCCAGTACATTACCTTTCGTGCTCCTTGATTCCATTCTTCATATGATCTTATTTGTTCTGTAGTCCGATTCCTCTCTGGTAACTGCGGAGCATTTTCATTCTCTCCTTCGATGTACTTCTAGTAGCCTTTTCCCATCAGGAAATTTGTCATTCTAAATCTCCAAGCATGGAAGTTGTTCTTGTCCAACTTATCACTCATAAGCTGACTCATTCCATCTATGTTTTGCATTTCTGCAGCAATTCACAACACTACAAAACACTACAAGCATCACTTATGCTTGAACACTGTTGCACTATGACGTGACAGTTCGATCTCAGAAAAACACAGTTTTTGTGTATCAACAATACACAGAATCACTTGAAATTCTGGACCTGGAATATATGAGTGTTGCCGAACACAACACAAGTTACATTTTTTGAAATTAACTTGGTTTTTCTACAGGCCCCACCTTGCGGGCTCGAAACGGAGGTCAAGATGGCTCCGAAACTTCGATATGACAAAAACGAGTGACCCTAAAGGAATAATTCTCGAAAATATTTTGAGGTCTTCTACCTTCACACCGATTTTCCTAGCAAATGGAGGCCGTTTGTGAATCAAGTTTTCTCCATGCCTTGCTGCATACTCTTCACCTTCATCTTCTCCACGAGCTCTCTACAGCCACGCTAGCTCTGATACCATGTCATGACGAAGGAGATAAGGAAGAGAGCTCACACATACATATTGAGGCAAGGAACAATGATCTTCTTCTTCTTCTTCTATTACATAAAAGGAATGTACAAGAATGACCTAAAAAACAAGAATACAACAAGTGCAATATATAAAGATCAGTACATAAGGAATAACCTCATGTCTGCGAATGAGTGAGCTGGCAAGGAAAAAATGTTCCATCACTCTCGGTAGATTAATCTAATAAAGCTAAATGAAGTATCCCTGACATATATGGGCGTGACCACTATACATGTCAAAGAAACGAAAAACTGGTACATGTCATCCTAGATCATCACATGTTGAGCTTGATATTTCAATAGGAACATCAAGTTTACAATATGCTTGAGGTGGATTTGATCTACATCAAAAAAGCTATGGTTTGTATTATTCCAAAATATCCATTCAAGCGTTCTTTTACTTATGCTCATTTATTCTATTTTTTTAAAAGATTTTTTATGGATCTTTTTATGATTTTAAAATCCTAAAGATTTATACATTTAAAAGGAGAAAAATAGAGATAAACTTCCATAATTTTGAGGTGGTTGAGTCACAATCAATGACTCAATCAATCACCTAAAAGTAGATCAAACTATATCTTCACTTTTCCTATATTGTAGGAAAGTGAATTGATTCCCTCCAACAATCTTTACCACCTTCATTTGAATTCAAAATCCAATTGTATAAGTCATGGAGCACTTCAAGAGTCGATATAAAGACTTCAAATCACTTTTATATTACATGTAAGCAATATACATACACTTGTGACCATCATTGTCTTGCTCCTTCATTTTTCAGCATCATCTTCTTGAACAATAATAAGTTTGTAGAGGATGTTGCTCTCTCTAAAGAGCCTTAAATTAGATGTGAAGGGACTCATTGGAAAGATATTGTTTCTAGTTTATGTGTATAATCTACATGCTTTGAGACACACTCTATGATATGTAAGTGCAACCTTGGCTTATGCATTGTTTTATGAGGCTAGTGTAGAATTGCAGGTTCATGGATACACTGATGCAGATTCGACTTGTAGTATTCCACATAGAAGATCTACTAGTGGCTTTCTATTCTCACTATGGAGTGCAACTATTACGTGGAGCACTAAGAAACAACCCACTATTGCTTTCTCGAGTACAAAGACTGAGTATAGAGGTGCTACAATGGCACCATGCGAAGCTTCATGGCTAGAGATGCTACTTGAAGATCTAGGTGTGGAAATACAAAAGCATATCATCATGTATTGTGATAATCTTAGTAGCATACAATTAGCACGGAATCCTATTTTCCATGCTAGAACAAAGCATATGGAGGTACATTATGATTTCATCAAGGAAAAGGTATAAGAAGGTGATACTGATCGTATTTATGTGAGCAACAATGAGCAAGTTGTTGATATTTTCACCAAAGCACTTAGATCAGAGAGGCTGAAGAAGTTTCAGAAGATGCTTGGATTACAAGGCGACGTTGAGCTTGAGGGGGAGTTTTGAGATATCAAGCTCAACATGTGATGATCGATGATGACACATATCACCTCTTCATTTCTCTGACATGTATAGTGTTCATGCCAGTATATATGAGGGATACTTTAGTTAGCTTTACTAGTTTTATCTACCAAGAGTGATGTCACATTTGTTTCTTGCCAGCTCACTCATTAGCAGCCATTAGGATTTTCCTCATGTGTTATTCTTTATATTGAACTAGTTGTATTGTTGTTTTAGGTCATTCTTGTATATTCCTTTTATGTAATATAAGAAGAAGAAGAAGAAAAAGAAGAAGAAGAAGATCATTCTTCCTTGCCTCAATCTCTATGTGCTCCTCTTTGAGTGTGAGAGTGTGTGAGTGAGCTCTCTTCCTTATCTCCGTTCTCTTGACATCAAAAACATGCATTAAAATAATCTTTTTGCTAACATGATGTGCTTATATGAAAAACTAATCATGCAACTCATTATGTTCTTTTTAGAATGATTATGTTCTTTTTGGAAGGGGATACTCGAGTGATACTATAGAGTGGCAACCAATGACTTTTTGTTAATAGAGAAGAGTTCTTACTATATTAAAAAAAAATTATAATCTATTTATGAAAATTACAAGTATGATTGTAACAAGAAGGTTTTTTTCTCTCATCCTCTATGGAACTACATGATTGGTACTTTAGTATGATAAACCTACCTCAAGCTAGGGATAATTTTTATGTTGTGATATATGTTGAAAAGCTTAGATAATAATGTAAAATTTGGTAACCAATTGCTCTATTATAAGGATTGACTGGTTGATGTTAAACATACCAAATTAACGGACATATTTTTAAGTGGAATGATAAAAAACGCCATTGTGATCAGCATTCTCGAGTAGAAAGTTTGATTATATAATATGGCCCATACTTCAAACTCATAATGTACTCGTCGTGTTCTTTTTGGAAATGGATGCTCAGATTATACTACAGAATACAATAACAAATGACATTTGGTAGGAGTGTGTGTGTGTTGTAACCCGTGTGAGTACCACCTCCTTTACTTGTGAATCAGGGGAGTTATGAGGAGCATATGAAGATCATGAGCAATTGTGGCAATCAAATGTGAGTGACAAGCACATACATGCACACACACACACACACATACAAGGCAAGATAACAAAGATAGGAAAAATGGAAGTTTAGATTCTCAATAAATTGATTGTACTCTTCAAGAAGCTATTTCTCTCACTTGCTCCTCCTAAAAGTGAGCTCTCTATCTCTTTTTATAGTTTTTTTACTAGTTTTGGCCTGTTTTAGACCTAATGACCAGCCTAGTTTAAAATTAAGTTCGTGATGTTATTTGAGGGCTCAAATGAGCTCTAAAAATTATGAAACTCAAAACATGCGTTCTACCTACACTCCTTAAGCTTGAGGACTCCTTGTCTTGCACAAAATGGAGCTGCAAAAACATGAAATATATTGAAAATGGGTTTTAGTGATCAAAATCACTGTTTTTATAGGGGTTTCTTCTCAAAATTTGACATATACATCTTGGAGCTCCCTACATGCTCCATCTTCTTGTTTGTCCACTTCTTCAATGCATTCTTTTGCTTCGTGCTTAACCTTGAGTGCCATTACTCCCCCCCTCTTGAGTCTATCATCCTTGATAGACACTTGTTAGAGTGAGTCTTCCATGTAGTATGTAGCTCAAGCGTAGGCACCACCTTCTTTACTTGTCAATCCGCGGAGACGTGAGGACCGGTATGAAGACCACGAGCAAGTGAAGGCACAAGTGTGTGAGTGAAAGCATGCAAACATGCACACACATACACACACACGCGCACAAGGTAAGATCAAAGAGAGGAACAATGGAAAGCTTCGATTGCAAATGAGTTCTCTTACAAAAGCTCTATTCTCTAACAAGCTAACCTCCAAAATGAGCTCTCTAGCTCTTTTTATAGTTTTTTGACTAGTTTTGGCCCTGTCCAGACCTAATGTCCAGCCTAGTTAAAAATTAGGTTCCAGGGCTTATTTGAGGGCTCAAACAAAGTCTAAAAATTATGAAAATTGGTAGGATGATACTTCTAATACTCCTCAAGCTCAAGGACTCCTTGTCTTGAACAAAATGGAGTTATAAAAATAAAAAATGGTATTTACAATGGTTTTTAGTGATGAAAATCACTATTTTTATAGGGATTCTTCTGAAAACTTGACATGTACTTCTTGGAGCTCCCTACTTGCTCCTTCTTCTTGTGTATCCACTTCTTTGATGCACTTATTATGCTTGTCTTTGAACTTGAGCTTCAACACTTCCCCCCCCGTCTCGAGTCTGTCATCCCTGACAGACCCTTGTTGTAATGGTTGTTCTATGTAGTGCTTTGAGAGGTAGTGTTCATCATAAGAGCCATCTATCTTGCAATTGTAGCAGGTTTTGTTGTCTAGTTCCTCATTTACCATTGTGAGCTTGTGCAAGTTGTAGCCCCTTGGTATGTGCTTCTTCCCTGGATTGCATCATGAATGTGTCATTGTGGGCCTCCATTGATGTCCTCTAGATCTTCCAAAGATGATGTTCATATGTAGCTAATGCCAAGTACTCCTAACCCATAATGAGGGATGGGTAATGGTGTTTGTGCATGGGTTGAGGAAAATATGTGCCTTGTGCATGGCCTTGTAATGTAGCCCTATGTATGCTTACTTGGAAAATGCATTGGAAGAAGTATCGTGCAAAAAATGGGGGTCTTGAGCTAAGTGCTCAAGTGTATGCCGGCGAAGAGGTTTCCTAATCTATCATGGTTATGGTGTTGTCAAAGTAGAGATACTTACCATGGTGAAGGGTCGATTGAGGTTTATCTCTTCGTGTTGTAAACCCGGCATTTGTGGTGGACCATTGTCGATGAATGTCCATGTTGATGGTCCACTGATGAAATTTTTTTGAGTGCTTGGTCCCGTCTCCTCTCTTCAAAGCAACATTTGCCAAATACTAAGAATTGAATTTCTTTATATTCCTTGACAAACAACATACGATAACAAGGATTTTCAGGGTACCAAACTAACCCTTGCAGATACCTCCTTGGATGCTCTCGTACATACAACAATTAAGCATCGCTCAAGTTGTGGACCTTCAAGCTCTTTCCTCCTACAATGGTAAGGGGAAATAATAGTTGTGGATGCCATGTTCATGCCAAGTGCTTGACATCTACTAGCTAAGGCAACAATAATACCATCTGCTAGCGGAGACACACTTCTATTCAAACTAGTAAATGCCTAATAAATAGCGGTTCCACCTTCAACTAAGCATGACTCATTCATGTTCCATGAGCCAAACCTGGGAACAAATTCTTTCTCTCTCTTTTTTTTTCTTCCTCTCTTTGTTTTTTTTAATAGAGGAACAATGTCACAAAACAAGAAGACAAAGGTTAGTAAAAAAATGGTTTACATGTGTCAATTTGCTCTTGTGCATGGGACTCTCAATTGTGTCTATGCACGGCCGTGTAATGTGGCCCTATATTAATGCATACTTTGGAAATACATGACCTGAATGGTGCAAAAGACAAGGTTGTGCAAGGAGCACATGGTTGTCACTCGTCGAGGCTTTCGATGTTATTTGCAGATGTTGATGCCATTTGTCATGGAGGTATCCATTGGATCTCGAGATGACAACTGATCCTTCTTGCTTATGGGGATCCATTTAAGCACGATCTAGGATTGTGTAGTGAACACCTTTGGCCTATTCATCCTTGGCTGGTTTCTTGATTGTTGTGTCCCTTGTGGTTGGCGCTTTGGTTTTGTAGGGGCCGCTGATGCTTTTGGATTCCAAACCCATACCTTTGTGGCTGGTCACCTGACTCGCGTTGAAGAGTTTAGTTGGTCTACTTTTGTTCTTGGTGTTTGGTTCTGACCTTTGCCTCACCTTGGCTTCTTTGTTGAGACTTTTCGCATATGGGAGAGCATAGGTTGTTCCGGACGTAAGAGCTTCCTGGGTACCCACATGTGTAATCACCCTTGTTGAGTTGCAACTAATTTCTTAGGCACCCAAATTTGTCAGATACCTTGTGGTTGAGCTTGTCCGAGCTTCTTCCTTCATCTTCTTGCCTGGTTGGCTTGCCTCAATGGGGCTTGTGGGGGCAAGGCTGGTGGTTGCTCTCCTTTGCATACTCAAATCTGCGTCATGCCTAGAAGTGCTTTCTTGTTGAATGATGTCTTTCTATTTGCTATAGCAGTTGTCTTGAATTCTTGTGCTTGCTTCTTAGGTTGAACTACTGTGGATGCTTTACTCTTCGAAAAAGAAGGAGGGTTTGCTTCCCTTTGCGACTTTCCTTCCATGATTGAGTCCTTCTGGATCATAGAGCTTTTGACACATACAACATCTTGCTCGTGAAGATTAGTCTTAGTGGAACTAAGAGAGT
Source organism: Ceratopteris richardii (assembly GCA_020310875.1). Taxonomy (NCBI): domain Eukaryota; kingdom Viridiplantae; phylum Streptophyta; class Polypodiopsida; order Polypodiales; family Pteridaceae; genus Ceratopteris; species Ceratopteris richardii. The sequence goes on from CM035406.1 coordinate 166,870,479, forward strand.
GTGTGGTGCCATGATCTGTGAGCATGCAGTTCTCTAATTCTAATGTAATGCATTGTTCATGTACCCAAACTTGAAGAAGTTGACTTTTGAGCTTCAGGTTGACTGCATGGTCATAAATCCAATCTTGACCCAAGACAAGTGGTTCCGTAAGGTCCTCATCTCGACACACTAGCATTTTGACTTTCATTGGAACATCTTGAAGGTAGATGGGAAATTCCACCTCGCCCAAACAAGGAGTTTCCACACCTCCCAATCCTATGAGATAAACTTCTATGGGATTGATGTTCAACTACAACTCTTGGGAGTAGGAAAGTCTAACTGCACTTGTTGTTGCACTTGAGTCAATCAATGCTTTCACAGTTCTTGCACTCTTTCCTTGTCTTATCTCTATGGTCACAAAGGGACGTCGCTCAATGCTTTGAGAAGTAATTATGCCTGATTTTCGACACATATCCATGTGATATTTTGGGGCTTTTGAGTTGACATCTAGGCCTAATCACCTTAACTTATTTCGCCTAATACGCTATCTGGCTTGTGCTTGTGCTTCTTCCCTGACCCTCAACTCTTCGTCTTTCCGTTTCTTAGCAGTATTGAGTCTCGTTAGCATATCCTCAGTAAGAGGTTCTTGATATAACTTGACTCTACATCTACTAATATAGTTTGGCAAGATATCACCTTCTAAAGTAGCCAATTGAACCGCACCGCTAGTGGAAATTCTGTTAATGATCATGGGTCCATATCCTCCTTTTTCGAACTTACGAGCATGTTGTTTTAGTGTGTAAACCAACACTAGATCTCCCTCTTTGAGTCCCTTATCCTTGATGTGTGCATCAAAATATGCCTTTTGCCTTTTCTTGGTAGCGTAGATGCCTGTTGCCGCTCGTAGCCTCGTCTCACCTAAGCGTTCTAAATCAAAGATCCTAGAGGACAACTCATGTCCATTCCACTCGTGCTCTTGTGCTACCTTTAGTGTTGGGATTAGGAAATCTAATGGTAGCACAACATACTGTCCAAAGACCACCTGAAATGGGGTGGCATTGAGTACTGTTTTATAGGCAACCCGGTAAGCCCAAATAGCATGATGAAGCTATTTGTCCGAATCAGAGCGTTTATTGTTGACTAGTTTGATCAATACATTACATAGGATCTTATTTGTGCTCTCGGTTTGTCCGTTAGCTTGTGGATGATAGGGGGCAGACTTCTTCTGTACCACCAAGAATTCTTGGAGCAGATTTTCAATGACTTCATTCAAGAAGTGTGTACCTCTATCACTTACTAACTCTATCGGTAATCCATATCTCGTGAACACATTCTCAAATAAGAACTTAGCCGTTGTCTGAGCATCATTCTTTGTTGTGGCTTTGACTTCTACCCACTTGGTAAGGTAATCTGGGGCTACAATAATGTACTCTACATGGGAGTTTCTAGCTGGGGGGTTAATAGGACGTACAAAGTCTATAACCCATTTCGAGAATGCACATCCTCCCATCATTGGCCTCAAAGGCATCTCATCTTTTCTAATCGGATATTGGTGCACATTGGCATGTGTCACATTTCTTCACATAGGTGTGTGCATCCATATGAAGAGTGGGCCTCCAAAGTCCTGAGAATAGAATGGTCTTAATTACTCGGTCAGGACCAAAGTGTCCACCTGCAACACCACTGTGTGCAGTTTTTAAGACTTTCAAATAATCTGATTCATGAATGCACAATCTTAGGTAACCATCTTTTCCTCTCCGGTATAGGTTGTCTCCAACTAAGGCATAGTCTTGAGCCTCTTGCTCCATGCTTCTTCTTCTAGCTAGACTAGCCTCTTTGGGTAATGTCCCCGATCTCATAAATTCTACCAATGGAGCACTCTAATCTGGTATTAACAATACATGATAAAGAGTAGCATGCTCCACTGGGGGTCTCTCTTTGCACCCTGAACAATTCTTAATCCATTCATGTATTTCTTTGTCCATGCTAGGCTAATACACCCCTAAACGTTTTAGATTTTGCAATGTTCATTGTTTTAGAGTAGTGATTTCCTAGAAATCCTTCATGGGCTTGTTGCAACCAACTACTATGTTCATCGTCCTCAACACAACAAGCTAATACACCCTCAGTATCTTGTTTGTACATGCTTCCTACCAAAATGTGATATTTTTGTGATTTTACAATTTCATCTTTGTTTGTTTTCACATTCTTATTTGCGGGTCCAAAGGTTAGAACAGGTACCAACTTATTTGCCCATTTAGGAACAACCTCCAAATTGAATAGATAAGAGTCCGGTAGGTCATCAGACACTCCTTGAGGTGACTCTCCTGAAGAAATGCGAGAAGGTGATATGCTCGGAGGTGGGTTCTACCTTTTCTAACAACAACTTCAAAGGCATATTCCATTAGTAAGAGGAACCATCTTACTAAACGTCCTCTATTGCTGACCTTAGAGGTTGTCTAGTGTCACACACCAACAAGTGGTATCAGAGCACACTTAATTTCTTGTGATGTTTCACACACGAACAAGTGGTATCAGAGCACAAAGGTCCTAGACAATAGAAGGTGGCAAAGGTACGAGAAATTTTGGAAAATGTTTCCATTAAAGTTTGAAAGGTGAAGCATTTGAAGACACAAGGCATCAAAAGGTTACTTCAAAAGTATCTTCATACACAAAGAACTCCAAAAGGTATTATCCTTATCCTTTAAGCTCAGAGCACAAAGGTCCTAGACAATAGAAGGTGGCAATTAATTCATTTCTTGTGATGTTTCACACACCAACAAGTGGTATGAGAGCACAAAGGTCCTAGACAATAGAAGGTGGCAAAGGTACGAGAAGTTTTGGAAAATGTTTCCATTAAAGTTTGAAAGGTGAAGCATTTGAAGACACAAGGCATCAAAAGGTTACTTCAAAAGTATCTTCATACACAAAGAACTCCAAAAGGTATTATCCTTTATCCTTTAAGCTCAGAGGTTGTAACAGAAGGAAAGGAGTATGGCAGATCATATCTCCATTGACAAACTCGACAGAGATAACTATCCTGCATGGGTAATGAGAATGGAAGCCTTACTTATGAGTAAGGATCTCATGATATATGTAACAGGTGAAGAAGAGAAGCCAGCATTTGAAGATGAAAGCCAACCAAAGAAAGAGGAACTTGATGCTTTAAAGCATTGGCAGAAGAAGGATGCAAGTGCAAAAGCTTACATCTAGAATACAATCTCAAATCATTTGCTACCACACATCAGAGGATTGGAATCATCTGAAGATATATGGAATGCATTGGAGTATCATTTCCAAAGTACTACTAAAGCAAGGAAAGCAATTCTATGGTCAGAGTTTACAACATTCAAGAAGAAGCCAAGTCAAACCATTAGGGATTATGTCACTAAGATGAAGGATCTAGCAGATAGTCTTGGATCCATAGATGAAGATATTGAGGATCACAGATTGATTGCTCAACTACTTGCAGGTTTGAGAGGGGATGAAAGGTGGAAACCTTTTGTCTTGTCAATAGAACTTCCATTAAATCATTATGTTCCAGATTTGAATCAATTACTTGGTTTGATGCTCAATATGAGCAAGACTTGAAGGGAGATGGAGATAAATGACAAAGTTCTGCAATGTACATGAAGAACAAGAAGAAGGGAGATAAAGGTAAAGCAAAGGATGAAGAAGAGTCAACTTCTCAAGTTTATTATGCAAGAGGTAATGGCACTGGCAGAGGAAGAGCAAGAGGTTTTGGAAGAGGAAGAGGTAATCAGAATAACAACAAGAAGGCTTGCTGGATCTCTGGATTGAGTAATCATTTAGCTCATGACTGTTGGCACAACCAACAAGGATCAAACCAGAATCATAACAACAATAGCAGAGGTCGAGGTGGAAGATATCAAAGTAATTTTCAAAGAGGTAGACAAAGTCAAAGAGGAGGCTACGATAGAGGTGGAGGAAGAAGTTGGGGACAGAATCAATCCTACAACACCACCTATTACAATTATGCAAATGACACAGAGAATGAAGTTCATACATCATTGATGATGAACTCAATTAGCACATCAGATAAAGAAGATCTAAAGGTATTTTACATTGACTCTGGATGTTCTAATCATTTGTCAGGAAACATAGAATTGATGTCAGAATTGGAAAAACGCATTTCTAGTCATAGTGTTCAAACAGGTGATAATACCAGACATACTGTACATTCAATTGGAAAAGTGAAATGCAAGAGTGGAGTAGAGTTGCTAACCAATGTTTTCTATGTTCCACAATACCTAAAAACTTGATTAAATGTGGGACAGATAGTTGAAAAAGGTTTTCAAGTCAGGTTTACAAATGAAGGATTATTTGTTGAAGATCTAGAGAATGGATATAATCAAATTGTTTGTGGTAAGAAAGAAGGTAGACTCTTTACTTTAAGAGTGCAAGGGAACATTGATCAAGCTTTGCTCACACATGGTGAAGGAGTGATTATAGAACTTGATCTCTGGCGTAAGAGATTACGCCACTTCAATGAAAGAGGAATTAACAAAATGGTGTAGCAGAAATAAGGAACAAGACTTTGGTTGAGTTTGCTAGAGCTATGCTGAAGGAGAAGAATGATCCAAATTATCTTTGGGTTGAGGCTGTAAATATATCCACATATCTTGTGAATAGATTACCATGTGCAACTCTTAATGGAATGACTCCATATGAAGCTTGGTGGGGTAAGAAACCAACACTAGATCATTGTAGAGTGTTTGGATCAATTGCATATGCTTATGTGCCATCACAACTTAGACATAAACTTGAACCAAAGGCAAAAAAATATGTGTTCATTGGTTATGATGAAAAGCAGATGGGTTACAGGTTGTGGAATCCTCTAACCAAACAATTTCTTTTTTCTAGAGATGTTACATTTGAATGAACAGAAAAGTTGGTATGCAGATCAAAGTCATACAGCTGAAGAATTGAAGCAGAGGTAAGAAGATGTGAGAAAGGAAAATCAATTGTGCAGGTAAATAGAGATGAAGACTATATGCAAGCAAGTACATCCAGAAACGGATTAACAAGAAGGAATGAAGAAGCTCCTATATTTGATGAAGAGGTGTATCCAGACACATATGAAGAATGTGAACCAAGAAGGTCAAGCAGGACTAGAAGGCAACCAAAAAGGTATTCTTATGATACTTCTTACATAACTCAGAAGAACTATGCATATATGGTCAAAGATGATGAAGAACCTCAGAACTATGATGAAGCAAAAGGTAAGAAACAATGGGAAGAAGCAATGAAGGAAGAGTTCAATGCACTAGAGGAGAACAAGACATGGGAACTTGTTCCTAAACCAAATGGTAAGAAAGTAATTGGAAATAAATGGGTTTATAAAGTGAAGAAGCTTGTAGATGGAAGTATAGCCAGATACAAAGCTAGACTGGTGGTGAAAGGCTATGCCCAAACCTATGGCATATATTATGATGAGACATTCAGTCCTATAGCTAAGCTGTCAACTATAAGGACAATTATTGCTATTGCAGCTTCAAAAGGATGGACTCTAAGTCAATTGGATATAAAGAATGCATTCTTGAATGGATACATATCAGATGAGGTATACATGGAACAACCTCAAGGGTTTATAGATTCCAGGTATCTAAATTTTGTTTGCAGGTTGAGAAGAGCACTCTATGGATTGAAGCAAGCTCCAAGAGCATGGAACTATAGACTGGTGAAGTATCTCAATGATCTTGGATATCAAAGTTCAAAAGCAGATCCAAGTCTACTCATCAAAAGAACAGAGGAAGGTACAATCTACATTTGTATTTATGTAGATGACATTATAATCACAGGTACTTCAGATGAAGGAATCAAGGAGGTAAAGAGATTACTTGAGAAAGAGTTCAAGATTAGTGATCTAGGAAAGTTCTCACACTTTCTTGGTATGGAAGTCACCTATACAGATCATGGCATATATGTATCACAAGAAAGGTATCTTCTGAATCTATTGAAGAAGTTTGATATGGAAAATTGCAGAGAAGCTTCAACTCCACTGGAAGTTAATCATAAGCTCAGTAAATATGATGGTGCAGAATACAAAGATATGAGGAAGTATCAATCTCTTGTGGGTAGTTTGATTTATGCTACACAAACAAGACCTGATCTTAGTTATGTAGTGGGAGTTTTGTCACAATTCATGCATTGTCCAAAGGACCCACATTGGATTGCAGGTCAAAGAGTTCTCAGATATATCAAAGGAACTATAAAGGAAGGATTGTATTATCCTTTTACATCAGATTTGAAGTTGAGAGCCTATAGTGACTCAGACTGGGCAGGTAACTAGGATGACAGAAGATCAACTCATGGCTACATGATATACATTGTGATAAGCTTGTAAGTTGGTGTTCAAAGAAACAACATACACTAGCATTATCATCAACTGAAGCTGAGTACAAAGGACTTGTGGAAGCAACTAAGGAGGTCATATGGATGCAAACATTGTTCAAAAGCTTGGGCATTGATCAAGGTATACCTACAATACATGGAGATAATATGAGTTTACTTTATCTTGCAGCGAATCCAGTATTTCATGCAAGAACAAAACATATAGAGATACATTATCATTTCCTGAGAGAAAAGGTAATGGAGAAAGAAATTGAAGTGGAGTACATTTCTACAAAAGATCAAATAGCAGACATAATGACAAAGAGCTTGGATGGTGTGAAGACCAGCATATTCAAAAGCATGGCAGGAGTAAAAGAAAAGAAGATGAAATGAAGAAACAGAGAATGTCAATTAGTGATTGAGGGGGAGCTGTTGGAGAAACAATCACTAATTGGACATATTTGAAGGTCAAAGCTTTAGAAGAAAATCACATGCCTATATGAAGGGACAAATTCACAAGTGTATTATATTTGTAAAGTTAGTTCACTTTAGTTCTAAAAGTTCTTTTAAAAAATCACGAGAATAGGAAAATCTATATAAGTTAGTTTGTATCAACTGACGCGATGTGGAAGACAATGAGAGAGTGAGTTGGAACTCATTTTGTATGACTGAGAATAGTCGGGCTTCTCTGCATGAGAAAGCACCTGTGTATTTTTGAGGTTTCATAGTTATGAAAAGAGTTAATTAAACTTCTGTGTATAAGTCTTCTTCTTCCATCTCCAAAGTTTGTCTTGTGTGAAATGATTTCAAAAGTTCAAGTTTTCCAAGCAACTCGATGCCTGGCGTCGAGTTTGTGCTGATAAGTCATTGTTTTCATTCTCTGAGTTTTATGTGTTGTCAAATCTTTTAAAAACATGAGCTTTGTGGAGCAACTCGATGCCTCGCATCGAGTTTCAGCATAAAGTTGATGCCCGACATCGACTTCTAGCATAAAAGTGCTTTGTTCATGTCTTGTGTTCAAGCAGCCATTTCAGGTGTTGAAAGAGAGGCTAAAAAAGCACCAAGTCGATGCATGGCATCAAGTTTTGGTTGCAAGTCAATGCTAAGCATCGAATTTTCATTTTTGGACAGTCAGATTTACTAAAACAGATAAAAATTCCACTTTTGGAAGTCATACAGGGTCATCTTGTGAAGGTTATATCTTGAGTTCTAGAGGTCCGTCTCTTGCAAATAATAGCTTCTTGGAAAGCTCTAATCTTCTACTTATATCCACCAAAAGATCTTGGAGAAATATTATTTGTGCCAAGAGAAATTAACAACATACTGAAGGTATGTCATTGTAGTGACTGAAAAAATCTCAAGAAGTAAAGTTCTTGGTTTTGGCTATCATTTCTCAAAGTTTTGAGTGGAAATGAGTTAATGGTGACAATAGAGGTTGTCTAGTGTCACATTAATTCATTTCCTGTGATGTTTCACACATCAATAGCTATCTATGACGGCCGGAGCGCTATGTTATTCTATGTTCAGCATTGATAATTATGATTTTTTATTCCCATAGAATATATTCTAAAAATGGTAATTTCATGCAGAAGTAACGACTGGAAATGATCTTGGATGCTCAACAATCTTCTAGCCACGTAGCCACTTGAACTCACAAGCTGCGGAGCTTGAACTTCTAACCAAAGGTTTCAGAGCTTATCCGCTAACCACACCTCCTATCGATTCTCTTCTACGAAAGCAAGTGTGTGAGCAGTGATGGTACCGGAACCCGAGCTGAACTCTGACAAGCGCTCCACAAGGGGCATTAGTATGCAAAGCTTAGCGTGAGAGTCGAACTTACATCCCCATGTTGTGGATAAGATCATTTTGTCGTTTATGCCATGATGTTGTACTGTGATTGCTACGTTTGTCATTTATGTTACAATGCTCTACGGTATGAATGTTAGGATGTTGTACTGTATGATCAGTCTGAAACAAATAGATTGCTCTAGATTTCTTTACTTCTCTATTTGTCGGCCTGATCTATCTGCACATCTGTCCAAAGATAATAAAAGTACAGAGAAATAGGCACCCACTCTGTGACAATTGTTCATGTGAGTATAGAGAGTTGTATACTCTTATTTCCAAGCTTAAAAAGATAACTTATTAGCAGAAGGTGTCGACTAGGGATGGAACCTAGAATGTCTAGGTTCAGATGCTAGCAGTCTAACCACTGCACTACTAGTCGTTTGGTTAGTTGAATGCATGAGTTTTTATTATACATAGCTTAATTAAACCTGAGCGTAAGAAATAACTTCTTGAAATCTTTGAATTCTCCCTATTATGTGCATCTCAACCCAAATCCGTGAGCATTATTTGAATCAATTTTGAAGCCCATACATCCAAAGGGAGGCAAAAAGAAACACCACCCAAAGCCAAAGTGAAGCAACATCAGATCAGAGGAAGGAAGATAATACTTTTGATTTTCATTTCTTTTCAAATCGATAAAAGAAATCTCTCTTCAAGGTTTTGGAGAGATGTGAGCATTATTGGTGCAAACGCCAAGCCTTCACACTTGGCTAGGCATTGAAGGAGTTTTGTGAAAACATTGGAAGAATCACATGAACCATTGATTATACCTTTTATCGTTAACTATTGTAAAAGTCACTTGACTTGAAAGAATCTTGTAAATCCACTAAACTCGTGGGGTTAGATAGAATGGACAGTCACAAATTTACATAGAGAGAATATCTCCTAGATTAAGGGGATCACTTTTTTAGTGAGAGCCAAATTTGAATTCAAATTCATATTTGAAGTAATCATCTATAAAAACACTTGGAAACTATAGTCATCTATGAATGAAACATAATACCTTGATCATTAGATTGATGGCTCTCTACTAGGACCCCAGACATTTGTGTGCACAAGCTGCAAGTAGTCTTCATACATGTATCCTTTTTTGTTGAATGGTTGCCTGTGTGATTTGCCAAATGGGCATGCTCCACATTTGTAAATCATGTGTTGCTTGGATACATTTGGAATGCTAAGTACACTCTGATCCCTGCATATTTGCTTCAATGTCCTTTCACCTATATGACCTAGTCTCTTATGCAATATCTCCAATTTAGATAGGGTTTGATCTGTGTAATTAGAGAGAGCAATATTCCTTGTATCTTCAACTTCAAATGTAAAGAGTCTACCAGATTTCTCACCTTTTTCAATCCTCTTGAAGCCTTTTTGAGGGTCCTCCACATATGCTCCATGCCTTGTGAATCTAACCTGTAAGCCCTTCTCAACAATTTGCCCAACACCGATTAGGTTTTTTTGTTATGGTTGGCAGATATAATACCTTACTTAAGAGGTTCATGTTACCATCAGATGCTTTAACATTTCCAATCTTCTTTGCAAAGTGCTTGGTGTCATCACATGTCTGGACTTCATGCTTCCCTTTAGGTTCTTCAAGGTCAGACAACAATGCTACATTTCCAGTCACAAGATTGGAACAAACATGTAAAATAGGTACTCATCATCTTACCTTGCTTGGCTGTCATATTCATGAGTAGTAGGGAATCCTCTTGATCATTTGTATAGTTGTTGTAGTCTCTTCTACCTTTGTAGCCTCCTTGATAGTTGTTGTTGTAGCCTTGGTTGTAATTGTGGTGGTAGTTGTTTCCTCCATTATTGAACCTGCCTCTAGATTGTCCATAGCCTCCTCTATGGAAGCCTCTTCATCTCTGATTCTTTGTGTTCTTAAAGCACTCATTTGTAGTATGATTGGTCAAGCCAGAAATGTTGCGATGTGAAGGGTTGTATGGTCTCCCCCTACCTTGCTTTCCTCCTCTGCCCCTTCCTCTAGTACCTCTTTCTCTACCTGTGAAATTCACTTGAGAGGTACTTGCCTCTTCTTCATTCCCTTTACCTTTGTCTTTACCGTTGATCTTATTTTTATCTATGTAAAGGGCAAATGATTGATTACCTCTAGAAGTATCTCCATTCTTGTTGAGCTTTGTCTCATGTTTGAAGAGTTGCCCCATCAATGTGTTGAGGTCAGGTATATCCATGTCCATATATAGGTCCATTGCTATGTTAAAGGACTCCCATTTGTCATCAACCTTGATGCCATTTATGATCTACCTTACTATCTCCTCATCTTCTATTTCTTCTCCAATGCTCCCAAGTTGATCAGCTACATCCTTCATCTTGTTCACAAAGTCAGCTACACTTTGCTTCGGCTGCTTCTTCAAGGTTGTGAATTCCATCCAAAGCTGGTTCTTCTAGCCCTTGTATTTGATGAGAAGTATGAACAAAGTACTTCCCAAGTCTCTTGGGAGGTCTTGAAATTCCTAATATGAGGTAATAAGAAATCAGATATTGAGTTAAGTATATAAGACCTGTCTAGAGCATCCTTTGCACACCATGTAGCTAGTCTTTCTTGCTCCTCTCTTGTAGGTTGATGTTTGCTTCTGAATGTTGGAATTTCTTCATCCCCAGAGATGTATCCATACAAGCTTATTCCTTGGTGGTAATTTCACTTGAAATGATAGAATATACTCAGTGAATGATACTTAGCAAGTTAAAGGTGTATTGTGATATTTTCCAGCTTCAAGAGTATGCAGACTAGTGAGTAGAGTTTTGAAGATATCTCAAGATTGGTTGAGGCAATGGTAATGAAGCTTTATGCTACAAAAATAGATAATATGTTGAAACTACACCAACTTAATCACATCAAATGATCAAGTATCCACCGAGAACCAATTCAGAGAAGTTCATTGTTATGAGTGGTACATGAGAGAGAAGAGAGAGTGACATACGATCAACATGTATACATTAATGCACATAAAGTAGGAAATATTAGAGCTATGATGTGAGCTCAATATGCCTCTTGAAAACCTCTAAAATCCCTGCAATCTAAGGCTCTATGACGCGACTATTGACGTCCTATTTTTATAGTTGAAGTTGGAGCTCCTTTTTTTAGTTTGAAATTCAAATCTTCTACCAAAAAGTATCACTAGATTTTAGGATCTTGAATCTTTAGCTAACTCACAAGCTGATTCGTGAAAAGATTCTTCAGAACAACCCATGATTAGAAGTGATTCCTCCTACGCACGTTTACAATGAGTAAAAGATCAAACATTTAGAAGAGGTTGTTCACGTGCTAACACATCAATATACATATGAGTTAAAGGATAAGTAATCAAGCATTTATGCTTGGAGTAAACTACATAAACAATGACAAGGTATGTCAAGGTCTTTGCCTTGGTTGCCACCTTAGTCATAATCCTTGGGTGGGTGAGTGAGTGCTCACTTCGCTCCCACAAAAGGAACAAAGCTTTTGTGTCCAAATGCACTGATAATAGTGAAGTATGTCAATGGTGATGCACCATAGTGCACTATCCTTCTTGAGAGCTCCATGATGATATCCTCTGAGTAGAAAACCAAGCTCCAAGTGCCACATACCATACTTTGTATAGAGGCTACAGAATATGCAAAAAACCACAGTACGCTGGGAGCACGAAGAGAGACTTCTTAGGTGTTACAAATGCGGTTGAACTTATAGTCTATGGCTAACTAGGCCACTATATGTTTTATTAACAAACATATAAAAAGAAGTGTCTAGTGGCCATTTGGGATTTCACATGGACATAGACGATAACAACTTATACACAAACATATTGTATGAAGTAGTAAATGCTAAGGTGTGAAGAGAGATGGTGGATGCAATCCAAAGATGAGTTGGTGCTGCTACAACCGGCTTCACACCAGCCAACTAAGACTTCAGAGTTGATTAGTAGACCCTTTGAGCTTCCTAAATCCACCAAAATATCAGCCAAGTACTTTGGAACATGTATCCCAAAAGTTTAAGTCAAGACAGACAAGTTGCAAGATGACTAGCTCCCAAAACTTGCTATTTTTGGACATACACCTGCTGGAAAAATTGAACAGTGCTCCCAACCTGGTAAGAATTAGATATATTCCTTTTGGGCATATCAAATAGACTTAGAAAGCTTCCCAATCCAAGTTAAAACACTTCAAATGATGGACTGAGCACTGAGAACAACATTCATCAATTTCTGGAACATGCCCACCATTCTCGGGGCTCTGCAGAGATAGACCAGTGAGCAGTAAAATGCAGATATCTCCAAAACTCTAAATTCAATGACCTTGCAAATTTATATGCAAAAAGAAGACAGTAAGAGCTATCCAACGCATGTTCAAACAGTGAAAAGGTTGCGTAGAACTCAAGATATGACTTTCTAAAGTTACTGCTCTGAGTGAGTATAACAGAGAACAAAACAGAGAAGTAGATAATGACAAATGTATAGATTCACATATGATTACAACCACATTGGCAATGAACCTTTGCACAATGGGAGTAGAATGATAGAGCTATGGAGTAAGCTCTTCAATCTCTACAAAAAGACATGAAGTGGTCACGTACAAGGCTTGCTAATCGCCTCTTCCTTCTTGCTCTTTTTATAGCTATTCTTGGAGGGAGTTTTGAATTCGAATTCGAATGGCTCCACCTAAAAGTGATCCCCAAAGTTAGGAGATATTCTCTCAGCTCAAAAATTTGTGGTTTTAGGTAGTTAGAGCCACAACTTTGCTTTTACATCATGGATGAGGTAAGCCATCCTTTTCCTTTTTTCTTTTTTTAATTACAAGAGATAAAATGTACTCTTTTACAAGAGATGTTCACATGACTACACATGTGACTTACAAATGAGGATAATATCAAGCATATCAAGCATGTAGGCTTGGGTAAAATGCACAAACATAAGGAACCTGGGCCTGGTAAGGATATTGACTTGGACACATGGAATGTTTTAAATGTAAATACAAGTGATCCCTATGACAACTATTGCTAGTGTGATGCATTAACTAAAGGAAATATTATTTTTTGCAAGACTTACCATGAGGCTTGGAAAATACTATAGGATCTATATGAGGATAATAATTCCTCTAGAATATGTCTTAGAAGGACAATTCCATAACCTCTCTATTAGGACCTAGCATCCCATCACTAAGTTCATCACCACTTTATAAGATTACCAACACAAACTCACGTTGAGTGGTACATAAATATCAAAAAAAGATATGGCTTTTAGGCTTCTAAATAAGCTTCGTACATCATATGAGACTTTGGTACCAAACCTTTCCAATGGATACCAAGTGTTAACCAGGGAGGGGGTGTGAAGAGTACTCTTTCTCCTCCATGACTCGAAAATAAAGTCTTCAACATCGCAAGAAGAAGCAATGAAAGCTATGGTACTTCAAGCAAGGCTAAGAACTCTAGTAATCATTTGAGCAATGATTCTAAACAAGGATTCAACAACTCATTCAAGAAATTGACATGCAACTATTATAGGAAATTAGGGCATATTGAAAATTTTTGCTATAAGAAGAAGAACAATTCTAAAGCCTCTACTTCCAAGAATCAAGCTGTCATGGACAAAGGAAACTCTCAGATTCCATGTGAATACTATATCTCATGATTGGTTCAGAATTTGGGGAAATTAATGCTTCCATTGCGTCCGAAACGTGCCAAAACCCTAAGATCGAGTATCTTCTTGCTTGATTCTGACATCCAGAGACCATGCTATGAATTGATGACATCATCGATGACATCATCAATTCGTAACCGCCCTAGAACAGCCCTTGGAAAACCTATATAAGGAGGGGTTGGCCACATTCATAATCAGTCTTGCCAATACCAGTCTTGGGAGCTCAAGGAGTCGTGACTGCCAAGTAAGTACTCTTCAAGTTCCAGTTCTAGTTCTTGTCTTGTTCCTTGTTCTAGTCTAGTTCTTGGACATCCTATCTTGTCCCCTTGTAATCTCGTAGTATGAGATCTTGTCGAGTTCTTTCGTGTATCCAGTTCATCTCCCAGAAGGGAGTTCTTGTAATCCAGATATCTTGTCTCATACTTACGATCCCGGGTTGTGGGATCTCTTGTATCATCTCTAGTCCAGTTTTCCATACCTATTGGTCCCGGGTTGTGGGACATCTTGTATCAGTCACATAATCTTGTATCATTTTCCCTATGTGAGTGTTCTGGTAATCATAAGTGTATTTCAGAAATCTTGTCTACTATAGTCAGAGAGCACAATCTAGTGCTCCCCTGACATTTTGGCAAGACTATCTTCTATCCAAGACCAGACATCATGGAGAACGCTTATGAACAGATCGTAGCATCACTTCAAAGTCTCCAACAACAAGTCGAAGACCTAAGTCATCGACAGACACAAGTCGAGATGGGACATCTAGTGCATGTAGGTGCACTCCTCCAAGAATTACAAGAACGAATCGGGAGTCTTCAAGCCAATCAAGGGAGTATTCAAGTGAATCAACGGCCTAGTACATCATTTATGAAGGAACCCAAGATTTGCATGCCAGAAAACTTCGATGGGGACTGCACAAAGTTTCGTGGATTTCTCCAGCAAGTTAAATTGTACATTCGTATCCAACCTGATAGATACCCTGACGAGGCATCTAAGGTCAGGTTTATTGGAACCTTGCTCTTTGGCCAAGCATTATCATGGTTTGCGCCAATCTTGGAGAAGAACATGGCAGTACTTCAAGACTATGAGGGATTTCTTCAAGAACTCTCCGCCACATTTGGAGATGTAGATACAAGTCGAGTAGCAGAAACAAAACTTCGGAAGCTACATCAAGGTAACCGCCCTGCCTCTACCTATGCATCTGAATTTAGGCAGTTGATATGTGATCTCACTTGGCATGAAGATTATTTCATAAGCCAATTCAGATGGGGTTTAAGAGATGATGTGAAGGACCTCTTGCTCACGATGCCAGAGGTTAAAACATTGAATGAATATATCATGCAAGCTATTCAATGTGATAACCGACTTTTTGAAAGGAAACAAGAGAAACAAGTAGAAGGAAGACCTCGCCAGTGTAAACCTTTCCAACCGACTACTAAAGATGAGTCCATGCCTGAGCCTATGCAAATAGATGTAACTAGGTTTCAGCCTTTAACACTAGAAGAGAAACAGAGAAGGAGAGTTAATAAGTTATGTCTCTATTGTGGAAACCCTGGACATATTGCAATTAATTGTCCAAACAAGAGAACAAACTCCAGAGTCGCAGCCACCCTTGTAGAGCAGGGAAACGAGGAAGTCCAGTTGTAAAAGAGACCCTGCAAATGGACCATGATATAAGAAAGGGTCTCATAATTCGAGCTACACCCATAGAAACATGTCTTGCACCTGTCGAGTTAATCATGCCCAAGAAGACCCTTTCCCTTACAGCCCTAGTAGATTCAGGAGCCTCCTCATGTTTCATCGATGAAGGATTGGTTAAGAAACATGCAATTCCTGTACTTCGGAAGAACAAACCAATAGTAGCTGAAGTAGTAGATGGACGACCTCTAGCATCTGGGAATATAACCATGGAAACCACACCATTAAGAGTACACCTCGGTGACCATGAATCCCATATATGTTTCAATGTAATATCAAGCCCAGTACATCTAGTTATCATTGGAATGCCCTGGTTAAAGAAGGATAATCCAGACATTAATTGGGAAAAGAATAAAATCACCCGTTGAGATATCCAGAAGAACCCAACATATGTCGGAGCCAAAGCCTTCATACATGCAGTAAGGAAGGAACCTACATATATGATCTATGCCATACCGGCTCAAGAATCCAAGAAAGATGATCCAGTACAGCTACCCAATCAGTACAAAGGCTTTGAAGATGTTTTTGAAAAGAAGAATGCAGATATCCTCCCAGAGCATAGACCTTACAATTGCCCCATAGATCTTCAAGAGGGAGAACAACCACCCTTTGGACCAATCTACAGACTATCCCCAGAACAACTTACAGAACTATGCAAGAACATTGATGAGAATCTAGCAAAGGGGTTTATCAAACACTCGAAGTCTCCGACAGGAGCTCCTATTCTATTTGTAAAGAAGAAGGATGGGACTCTCCGGATGTGTGTAGACTATCGTGGATTGAACAAAGTCACTATAAAAAACAGATAACCTCTACCACTCATATCAGAGCTCTTGGAACGCCTTGGAAAAGCAAAATTCTTCACGAAAATTGATCTTTGAGGAGCTTACAACCTTGTCAGGATCAGAGAAGGAGACGAATGGAAGACAGCATTTCGAACGAGGTATGGGCATTTTGAATATGTAGTTATGCCATTCGGTCTTACAAATGCTCCAACTGTCTTCCAACATATGATGAATGACATCTTTCGAGAATATTTAGATGATTTTGTTGTAATATACGATGATATCTTGATATCTCCAAAAATCTAGAGGATCATGAAGATCATGTAAAGATAGTCCTAGAGAAACTAAGAGAAAAAGGATTATATGCGAAATTGGAGAAGTGCTCTTTCCATAAGACAGATTTGGAATTTTTAGGGTACGTAGTATCAGATAAAGGAATTTTTATGGACCCTAAGAAGATTGAGACAATCCTTGATTGGAAACCACCTTCATGTGTTCGAGATGTACAATGTTTTTTGGGGTTTGCCAATTTCTACACGATATTCATTAGAGATTAATCCAAGATAGTGACACCTCTTACCAAGCTTACAGGGAACTCCAAATTCTCATGGACCGAAGAAGCAAAGAAGGCCTTTTAGACCTTGAAATCAACATTTACTACCGCTCCAATTCTAGTTCATCCTGATTCCAGTAAGCCCTTCTTCCTTGAGATAGATGCATCAGACTTTGCTCTAGGGGCCATTCTTTCCCAATATGCAGATGATGGACACCTACATCCAGTTGCATATCATTCAAGGAAGTTTTCCCCTCCAGAAATTAATTATGAAATTCATGATAAAGAACTTCTTGTTATAGTAGACGCGTTTGATACCTGGCGTCACCATCTAGAAGGAGCAGCTCATAAAGTCATTGTGTATTCAGATCACAAGAACCTAGAGTATTTTATGACCACCCGAATTCTCAATAGAAGGCAATCTCAATGGAGTAACTTTTTATCCAGATTCGACTTTGTCATCACATACCGTCCAGGACGTCATCAATGTTAGTCAGATGCCCTATCCAGAAGACCTTAGGGGTTGGCCACATTCATCAGTCTTGCCAATACCAATCTTGGGAGCTCAAGGAGTTGTGATCGCCAAGTAAGTACTTTTCAAGTTCTAGTTCTAGTTCTTGTCTTGTTCCTTGTTCTAGTCTAGTTCTTGGACATCCTATCTTGTCCCCTTGTAATCTCGTAGTACGAGATCCTGTCGAGTTCTTTCATGTATCCAATTCATCTCCCAGAAGGGAGTTCTTGTAATCCAGATATCTTGTCTCATACTTACGATTCCGGGTTGTGGGATCTCATGTATCATCTCTAGTCCAGTTTTCCATACCTATTGGTCCCGGGTTGTGGGACATCTTGTATCAGTCACATAATCTTGTATCATTTTCCCTACGTGGGTGTTCTGGTAATCATAAGTGTATTTCAGAAATCTTGTCTACTGTAGTCAGAGAGCACAATCTAGTGCTCCCCTGACACAAGCTAATCCCCCTTAACATAGGTCTCACTATTCAAATGAAGATTTGTTTATCTCAACATATCCCAATGCTCTTATCACTTCCAGCTCATCTTAGGAATCAATATTTGATAGTGGTGCCACCTCTCTCATGTGCAAAGATTGTGACTCATTTCAAGAGTTAGAAGACCACACAAGCAAAGTGCACTTAGGAAATAACAAGAGTTTTCCAATTGAAGGTAAAGGCAAATTACAAATTAAAAATAATTGAAGAAAATGAAAAGCCCCATCAAAAATAATTTCTGTACCAAACTTATATATGAACCTCCTCTCCATCAAGGGAACCACCGATCATGACAAAAAAGTTCTCTTTGACAACACATTAGTGAAGGTGATTGTTCCTAGCAATAAGGACATCATAGCCCAAGGAGTTGAGGATAAAAGCATGTATAAGCTTTCATGATTTCTTACTAAGGAGCCAATTTCCACTCTATGGCACCAACACTACGGACACACATCCCATTCAACCAAAATCTCAACATCTCAAATGGTTAAGGGATTACCCAAAATTGTGCAAGTGCATCATGTCTACCAAGCTTATACTCAAGGTAAGCAACATAGGGCTCCTCTACCCAAAGAGGCTTCTACCCTAGATAGGAATCCTCTACCCCTAGTCCACATGGATCTTTGTGGACCAATGAATATCCTATTGCTTAGTGGATCATTCTACTCTCTCTCATTGTGGATGATCACACAAGCTACATATGTGTTTATTTTCTCAAGTCTAAGTTAGGTACATTTTCTAACTTCAAAGAATGATTTATCAAGTTGAGAAAGAGGCATCAAGTTGAGTAAAGAGCATTAGATCCAATGGAGGTGGTGAGTTCATTGACATATTGTGATGGTGATGCACCACGGTGTATTTTCCTCTTCAAGAGCTCCGCACAATACCCTTGCAATAGAAGAACAAGATTCAGACATTACACACAATACTCCACACATGGGTTGTAGAATACACAAAAACCTATGATACATAGAGACCACAAACAAAAAATTCTTGGGTGTTATGAATGTTGTCAAACGTATAGTCTATGATTGACTAGGTGACTATATGTTTTATTAAAGAGCATATATGAAAGTGGTTGGAGGCCATTTGGCCTTTCACATGGACACTAACAATAAAATTTATTAACCATGATTTTGAATACTTCTTAAGAGAAAAGGGAGGTCATAAGATGCAAGTCACTCAACCTCATTCTCCATCCAAAATGGATTAGCTCAAAGAAAGATCCACAATGTCATGGAAATGGCCGGCAATATGCTTCACAAAAAAGCCTTAACATTCAAGTTTAGGGCCAAATTTGTACACATCCTAGTTCAAATCATCAATAGAGGTTTCAAAAGTTCATTAAATAATAAAACTCCATTTGAAGCCTACTATGGTTGCAAGCCCAATGTCATCTACTTTAGAGTTTTTGGAAGTGAAGCGTTTGTACATGTCCAAGAAACATCTATTCATTGACTATGGTGAACAGTCTCAATCATATAGAGTGTATGATCTTGAGAATCACTCCATCAACATTTCAAAAGATGTCATCATTGATGAAGCTTCAAAGTACTCAACCAAATATCCAAGCTCAAGTCTGAGTCCACCCATCTACACTTCACAGGGGACACAATTATTTCTAAGAAAAATTAGAAGAAACTACTCCTCACCAGCCTAGGAGATCTCAAAGCCTCATCAAGAACTACCAAAATGAACAAAGTCACTATGTTACATTTACCAACTCAATGTCAAAAGTGCCTTCCTAAATGATGATATTCAAGAAGAAGTATATGTAGAATGACTTGAAGGTTTCAAGATCAAAGGCAAGGAAGGTCATGTATACAAACTTCACAAAGCACTTTATGGACTTAAGCAAGCTTTGAGGGTCTGGTATGAAAAGATCCATAAATTCTTTTAAGCTAAAGAATTTCAAAGGACCATTGTCGATGCTAAATTATACATATACTAAAAAGAGTCCTTAGTTGCAATCATCATTGTTAGAGGAAGCATATTTTGAGGGAGATTATTTGTAATTTGACAAATTTTTGTAGATATATTTATCCAAATGATGTAAAATTGGGAAGAGTCTTCCTCATGTAAAGTAGGATCATATGTATCTTTCTTAGAATTTCTGGAAGCTCTTTGATAGCATATTTTTAGAATAGAAGGCAAAGAGGATCAAATTTTAAGTGTGAAAAGGGACACTTGAAAAAGTATAAAAGATAATTTCTTCTATTTTGAGGAGGTTGGTTGTATTATTTCCATGCTATCCAAGTAATGTGAAGAGCTTTCCTCCAAAAAATCGTGTTTCTACTTCCATTATCTTTTTCTTGATTTGTTGAGTCTTCTCATTGTGTGATCCATGGAATTTGTGAACTTTTCTTGTGTATTTCTGAGTGAGATGTATGAAGAGAGGTGAATTTTAGTATATTGAGCAAGGGAGTGCAGAAGATCAATGCTGGAATTGAAATTTCTGAGTTTTTACAAAATTGCTATTGTCTCATCTGTGTGATACAAGTACTGTTTTGGA
Organism: Ceratopteris richardii; assembly: GCA_020310875.1. Taxonomy (NCBI): domain Eukaryota; kingdom Viridiplantae; phylum Streptophyta; class Polypodiopsida; order Polypodiales; family Pteridaceae; genus Ceratopteris; species Ceratopteris richardii. Next base: position 166,890,845 of record CM035406.1, read on the forward strand.
AATCGGACTTCATATTTGTATTCTACTATGAAAATGGCACAGTTTAGACACAAAAATCATTGCAAATTCTGTTGTAGAACTCAAGATAATCAAAACCCTAGTTATTTCCCTTATTCCTTATAAATCTCTTAGAAAACAGCCATGTCCATTCTCATTCTTGGATTCCATTAAGGGGTTGTGGTCTTTGCATACTTCTCGGAATGAAAATTTAAAGATGTGTAGTTGATCTTTTGTGCTATAATGATTGGAGAGGACAACTCCAAAGGTTAACAACAAACATTTTTTGGTGCCGTTGCCGAGGAACAAAGCAAAAGCTTCATTGAAGTTTTGGACCTTGTTGGATCTTCCATTGTTGATGGTATTTGAACACATTTGAAAGGTATTACTCTATAATCAAGTAAGAAAAATTGGAAAGGTAGGTTTTTTGACTTGTCTTTTGGGAATAGAAAGCATGAGACAAAAAAGTATGTGAATTTATGCAAATTGATAGTTTCTCATACTCTTTAAGACTAAAGTGCGGGTGTTGTGACAAAAAAATGATTTAATTTGCTGAAAGGAAAAATGAAATGTGATTATCTTTGCATATGTAGATTTCTTTTTGACAAAGTACCAAGAAAATTTTGTCAATCTTGGAAAAGATGACATAGTTGCAATGAGGAAAGTCAAGTAAAGTAGCTATGTGCAAATTGATTGTTCCATTTGCTTGTCCTAAGTGAAGTAAGAGTCTTGAGGAAAGATTGTTTAATCACTTGAAAAAAAAGGGGTGTTGAGTTTATCTTTGCATGAATTGATAATTGTACTTTTTAACACATTTTTTCTTGAAAAGCTCTATTTCCATTGTGAGATTGCAAGCATAGTGAGTATAACAAATCATAAGTCAAAAGATCATTGGATCTTGAAACAAGAAAACCCTAAGTGAAGTGTTTTCCTTGATTTAGGGACAAAATTACTAAAAAAATCCATAAAATTTAATAAAATTCAAACAATTTTTTTGTACTAATGAAGTTTTGCATGAGGTTTGTGTTGAATATGGGAAGAGAATAAGCTGAAGAAAAATTCAGAAAATAAAAAAAAAATTCAAAAAATAAAAAATATAGAGTAAAGGTGCTGTTTTCTTTCAATTCTAATCTCTTGTGAATAGTGGAGTGGTGCATAATTGCAGGTGAATTGATTTGGAGTTGTTGAAGAACATTGGAGAAGACCAGGTGGGAAGAAAAGTAAAAAAGTGCCAAAGCAGGGAAGTTATGAAAAAACAGGATTCTCATCTCAGAAGCATGATTTTCAATAAGATAATGAAATTGACTCAGTTGCATTATTGGGCATTAAGGTAAGCCATTTTAAGGTTTCATAAGTCGCACAATTGAAGGAAATCAAAATTTCAATAAGAATTGAGCATCAAGTGATCATATTTGAGAATTGGACACAAAATTGCAATGTTCATCAGTAAAGAGATAACATGAAAATTTTGTTTGAGGGAACAAGATTTTATAAATAAAACAACAAGACTCATTAAAGTGATACTCACCGCCGTTGGAAAATGAAATTTGTCAAAAAACCACTCACAATTGCGATTGTTTGAAGCCTATAAAAGCATACACTCACTAAAAAATTAGTCATTTGAGTGAGAGAGTGAGTGAAGAGAGCAGCCAGAATCGCGATTCCTTGCATTCACAGAGCTTTTAGGAGATTTTTTTGATCAAGCAACAAAGTAATCTTCTTCTCATTGATTTTTCACATATTTTCAAGTTGGAAATATTTGGTTAAGATAGAAAAAACAGAAAATCGTTGGAAACACAAAATCGCGACTTTCAATACTTTTGAATTTTTTGCATGATAAGTTGTCATATTATTGTGAGTTCTTTATTGCATGTTAATATTTTGATAATGCACTCCTAATGGTGTGAAAAGAATTAAAAAAATCAAAATCCAAAAACTAAAAGGAATCAGCACAGAATCGCGATTCTGTGAAAAAACTCAAAATTGCAATCCTTAGAATACACATCAAGACGAAATGGATGTGGAGACCAAAGACATTCAAGTATTGTTCATCAAAAGAAGATTGTTTTACTCCAAAGGCATAATCATCAAGAATCAAGTATTTCTGGGTGAAAAAGTCAGATCTGTTTCAATGGATAGAAAATAAGGACAACTATACTAAAATACGTCAAAAGCATGAAGATCCACAGATGAAGGAAAGGGCAATATTATCATCAGATATACACTTGGGATTCTTACATAAGAATTGAGAATTTCATCAGAATGGATTCATGTCATTCTTGAAATCATTTCCGTATACTTTACCTCATTCTTTTTCTAGGAAAAAGAATAGGAGGGGAAGAGAAAAGAGAGAAAAAAGTTATTATATATATATATATATATATATATATATATATATATATATATATATATATATATATATATATATATATATAATTCTTTTATTTACATATGACAAAGATTTTTTGTTTATATAATTTATAAAGCACTAGCAAGATATAGGTTATAATATGGGGAGAACTATGGAGTTACTATTTAATTACTTTTTCTTTGAAATTTTTTCCTTCTATTTTTACAAATGCTTGATTCCCTTAATTCCATTCATTATTTTCTTCTTTATCAAAACATTAGATATCTTGCTACACATGTGATGATCACTTTAATTGTGTTACACCTATGATGTAATAAGAAAAATATTATTTATTTTTTATTTTTCTCAAAATAATCTTTTCTCAAGAAAAAATGTTTTTTTTTTAATATATTTCTTGTGACTTATGTGGTGGGAGTTTTTTGGTGTGATGTGTTATATTTTCTCCAGGTAGGTAAATGCAAAAGAACTACCTATTCATGACTTCAATGTTGATTCTATAACATTGTCAAGAGGACATTGGTTTTTAGACAATGAAGCAGTGGTGGAAGATGTGGAAGTAGAATCTGATGAAGAATAGAATCTTCCAGAAGCTGAGCAGATAGCCAAACAGCTGAGGGAAACAATCAATATCATTGGTCAGCATATCTTTACAATGGGGGTTGGAGGCTACAAATATACTATGTTGTGCCAAGAATTATATAAATTCCAAAAAGTGGCTACTAGTTACAAAAGATGGAAGGTAGTGGGGCTACATAGACTATTGGATGAATCTCTCTTCTTTATAGATGTTGAGAGAAATTCACAAGTCATGTCTAGTCTGGTTGAAATTGGCAAAGGAAATGATGCATACTTCAGGTGCTCAGTTAAGGACAAGGAGAATAAAGAAGTTCAGATAACCATTAAAGTAGAACACATCAAGACAACTCTTCAATTTTATTCCATGGGAACCAACTTGGATGGCAGCTTTGTCAAGAAGAATGCAGCAACATCTGCTAGATATTCCAAGTTTGTGGACTTCAAGGGAAAAGAAAATGAAGAATTTGCCACCAAGATGTTTCTTCAGTATTTATGTTTTCCAAAATTGCCAAGATACACAATGCTGCATCAACCAGTTACCTTGATCATGTTCAATAATAAAGATAGGACTAAACCATTTGGAGTTATGGATGTAATTCCATACATTCATGATCAACTAAAGGAAGCATCAAAACACTGGCAGCAGAGGAAGTTTATGAATGGAACACAGTTCTTGACAAGAATCATATATCATATTCTAGATATGGAAGATCAGTTGAAGTTGGCAGTAGAAGCTCATTATTTTACGAGTTTGATGGCAGGAATTGAAAGTCCCTCAAAATTAATGTCAATTAGAGAAACAAAAGTCCAAACAAGCATGAGAGGATTAGGAAGAAAAAGGAAAGTTACTTCAGAAGAAATAATCCCAGTTAAGAAGAGAAGACTAGATCCTAAGAATGTAGTATTGGAATAGGAAGAAGTGACAAAAGAGGAACATGAAGCAGCTCAGAAGGAAGTCCAAGCCTCAAAGGAACCCCATTCACCTCAAACAAGCAAGGAACAACTTTATTCCTATTTGACTCAAGGTAGTGATAAGAGGGCAATGTATGAAGCTCAGTATCAAAAAATGTTGGAAAATTATTCATGTAAAGCAACCGATTGGATACAAGAGGAGATGGAACATTATGAAGAATTACATGATCAGATGATGGCTACAGAAATTGAAGAAGTATTTGTCAAGAAAGAAGTGGAGTTATTGGCTTATTTCAAGGAACTACAAGGACCTCTAGAGACCAGAACTACAATGGTGGTAAAAAAGAAAGTCCAGAAAAAGTCTGCTCAGAAAAAGAAGCCAACCAAGAAGGATAAGGGTAAGGCAATTGAACATGAACATGTTGAAGAGTCAGTAAAAATATCCTCAGAAGAAAAGAATAAAAAAAAATCAAGTTAAATAGAAGAACTAAGTGTGGACAAAAAAGGAGTAGCTGCTTCTTCAAAATTCTTATCAGATTTAGAGAGCGATATTGAGAATTTCCTTTTGAAGAGTTTAAACCTCTCAATACCTAGTACACCAATTAAAATGGTACAAGCCTCAAGAAAAAATGAACCATCAGAAGAATTGAGCCAAAAGTCAAAAGGGATACAAATCTGTGAAGAGTCAAGAAAACAAATTAGTCCTAGGGAAGAAAAAAGGAGATTGAAAGGTAAAGAAGTAATGGTGGAAGAAGTGGATGAAGCAAGGAAAGAACCCAGTAGTGGACTGGTGGACACAAGATTCAAAGCTATATGGACAAAACCTTTACAACAACCTCATTATCAATCATATGAGGAAAAGAAAGGTTTGGAAAGAAAAGCAAAATTATACAGCCTGTTGCAGAGTCAAGGGGATAAAGGCAAAGATGAAGAAAAGGTTGAAATGCCAGAGAAGACAGATTTCAAGGAGTGCAAAGATGGGAATAAAAAAATAGAAGTAAATCAGAGAATAGAGGTGGTACTCTTTGATCTAGGACATAATGAAGATTCCACACATACAGGTGATCAGGAAAGGGAAGAAGAAACATATCTTATGGACATAGATGAGTAGGAGATGGAAGTAAAAGAGTAGCAACTGAATAATCAGATAAGGAATCCAGTGGAGAATGACTCAACCTTAGTTCAGGAAGACAAAGTCCAGGAAGAGGAACTACAAGTTGTTCAAGAGAAACAAAAGGAAATTGATGTAAAAAAGGCAGAAATAATGGAAGAAGAAACTAACAATGAGAAGGAAGAGAATTAGTTAACAGATTATGAGGAAGAGGATGTAGAAAAAGCTGAATTTAAGGAGGAAAAGTAAATAGAAGTAAAGCAAATAGAATTAGGAACTAGCCTTGAAAGGATACCTAAGGACATCAGATCTGCTATAAAATCATCATGAGCAACATAGAGCAGTTCAAACCTTCTAGCAGAAATATGATTATATCAGGGATGGTTGCTGAGTCAGAATTTGTGAAAGGTAGTAGAATTATTACTGAGCAGAAAAAGAAAAGGAGCAACTAAAGGAACAGATAAGAGTTGTATAGGAGAAGAATGACATCTTGACAAACATATTATTTTCACTAGAAGAACAGGAGGTTCAAAACCAGAACAAAATTCAATTTCTTGAGAACAAATGTATTAAGCAATTGGAGCATAGTAGTAAAGTAGAAATGGAATTGAAGAAAGTGGAAGGAAGATTTATAACACTCCAGAGTTCATATCAGATAATGGTCAAAGCCAATGAGGACATAAACAGATTACTGATGGAGGAAGGTCAATTGAAAGGAGAGAGTCATACTGAACAAATAACTCAGGAAGAGAGAGAAAAGTTGAATTAAGAAATTCAGGGGTTACAGGAAGAATTGAAACAAGTCAAGGAAATGGAAAAACAAGATAGTGTGCATGCTGCTAATGCAATGAGAGGATATAATAAATTACATTTGGATATAGAAAAAGAAAGGAGTGAATGGAGATCAAAAAAAGAATTGCTAATTTCTCAAAATTAGGAATTAATGATGTTAGTTAAAAAGTTACAAAAAGATTTGGAATGTCAACAAGGACAAGTTGAAGAACAAGCAATACCCACACAAGCAGAGGAACATGAAGGAGGAGAAGAAAATAGATTCCAAACTTTTAGTGAGCAAGAAGACAAAACTATTGAAGAATGTTCAGATGAATTTGTTCAAATGCTTCTAACCAATAGGGAATCAAGAATGGAGTTCATAAGGAAAATGCATGATGAGTATGAAGAGCAGATTGTAAATTTTGCTCTAAATAAGGGAGTAAATCCAAATCAACATCATTGGACAGTTGATGGTTTAGGAATACCATTCTATATGATTTTGGAAAGTGTCAGGAATTATCAGATTGCAAGAGTGGGACTACCAACAAATAAATATTTGGAGTATGAAGAAGATATCAATGTCACGAGGGAGTTATTTGAAAAAGCTAACCCTAAATGGAGGAATAGATGGTTGGATGCCAACAAAGAATGCAGAAAGATCTGGAAAGAGGAACCTTTACAATTAAAGATAAATCCAGCTATTGTCTAGTAGCCAGAAGAAGAGAGTGGTTAGTATTTTGGGAAAGAAGAAATGCAGGGCAACTTCTAGCAAAATGGTTGAATTTTCCAAAGATAGCAGGACCAAAAGTAGGATCTTGGCCAACCAAGAAGTACATGATTGATACAACAGAATCTGTCATATCTACATACAAAGATGTAAATTATCCAGCTTATATTCTACTAGTGAGAATAATGTGAATTGTGGTAGCATGCATAGAGACATTCACAGATACAGAAGTATGGACTCTTAATTATATTGGATTCAATTCACCTACAGATGCTCTATTTTTTATCTAAGCGAAACTCCAGAAATAATTTGTTTAATAGCATACTACAACAAAATTGTATTTTTGGGAATTCATTACCTTCAAATGTTTGAAGATGCTTTTGACTATGGATTTTTTGAAAGGGAATCTAAAATTTTTGGAAATCTATCAGTAGTCACTAAATCAAGACTTACTGCATATGAAGCTGCTTATATAGAATATTTGAAGAAAGATGTGATAGACAGACTAGAGGCAGCAATCCAATGGAGAAAAGCCTTGTTTGAAATGGTGAATAATTTAAATGTGACAGAGAGAAAGAGCCATGATTTGTTATCTTAGTTTTATCAAAGGAAAAAGAAATAGGTGAAGCTCTCATTAGTCTTCTGTCAGAATATTTTTTGTCAAGAGCCAAAAAAGTCTAGGAGGGGAAGAATGTTAGAGGAAGTATATTTTGAGGGAGATTATTTGTAATTTGATAACTTTTTGTAAATTTATTTATCCAAATGATGTAAAAATTGCGAAGAGTCTTCCTCATGTAAAGTAGGATCATATGTATCTTTCTTAGAATTTTTGGAAGCTCTTTCATAGCATATTTTTAGAATAGAAGGCAAAGAGGATCAAATTTTAAGTGTGAAAAGGGACACTTGAAAAAGTATAAAAGATAATTTCTTCTATTTTGAAGAGGTTGGTTGTATTATTTCCATGCTATCCAAGTAATGTGAAGATCTTTCCTGCAGAAAATCGTGTTTCTACTTCCATGATCTTTTTCTTGATTTTTTGAGTCTTCTCATTGTGTGATCCATGGAATTTGTGAACTTTTCTTGTGTATTTCTGAGTGAGATGTATGAAGAGAGGTGAATTTTAGAATATTGAGCAAGGAAGTGCAGAAGATCAATGCTGGAATTGAAATTTCTCAGTGTTTATAAAATCACATCTCTGTGTGATACACGTACTGTTTTGGAAATTGGACTTCATATTTCTATTCTATTGTGAAAATGGCACACTTTGGGCACAAAAATCATTGAAAATGCTGCTGTAGAACTCAAGATAATCAAAGCCCTAGTTATTTCCCTTATTCTTCATAAATCTCTCAAAAAACAGCCATGTCCATTCTTATTCTTGGATTCCATTAACTAGAAGGGGATGTGGTCTTTGCATACTTCCCGGATTGACAATTCAAAGATGTGTAGTTGATCTTTTGTGGTACAATGATTGGAGAGGACAACTCCAACGGTTAACAACAAACAATCATCCTCTATGTAGATGACTTAATCGGATGATGCACTTATTTAATTCATCATCACAAAAATTCACCATGAGTATTTCCATGAAAAATATCAGTCTACTTCACTTTTTCTTAGGCATGGAAGTGTGGCAAAGAAAACGAGGTATATTCCTTTCACAAAAGAAGTACTGCTCTAATCGTTTTTCTAGGTATAACATGGACCTGTGTCCCTCAATATCTACATCACTTGATCTAAACATCGAGCTCACACTAGAGGAATCATCTTCACTTGTCCACCTATATGCTTATCGACAACTAGCTAGCTCTTTACTTTACCTATCCAACATGAGACCAGATATTGTCTATGCAATTGTTATACTCAGTTACTTTGCACATGCGCCTCATCAAACACATTGGGATGCTCCTACTATGATACCTTACCTGTTGAAGATAAATGTACAAGCTCATTTTCACATGAGCTATGCTTGGATACATTTACCAAATACAAAGATAAAGGAAAAGAAGAGAAAAGAAAAAAAAGAAAAAAAAAGTCTAGTCAAAATTCATGATGAGTAAAAGATACAATCTGCCTTGTAGTAAGTGGCATGTAGTGGACAATCAAATGAAAGTGGTGAGTTCAGAAGAAGCCACAAACTTCTTCACATGCTCATTGGTTATAAACGTGGAGTGGGAGCATGTTCTAAACAAGGAGAGAAAGAGGTAAGAGCTCCCAATAGTCGGATCTGGTCATTTTGTCATTTTGTCTTCCCATAGACTCCTTCCAGTTGGAGGTCATTTTGTACATAGCTTTGTTGTGAAGCTCATGTCTCAGTGTATATGTAACCATTTCTTATGTTTAGACACTCATTAGACATCTTATCATATGCACTTTTCCTCTTTCAAAGAGCTCCTTCAAAGCTTATATATTTTGTGAGATATCAGTCAAAGAGTGAAGTCCAGGTTTTCAGCATACATGTGTAGACAAGTAGTCTATTTTGGTCGGTTATGTTTCCTGACCAAAATGTATCCAAATTTCTTGGTTTTTAGCTTGTTCAAAATATCTTTGCATCGACTTTCTCTTATTCAATGTTCTCTATCTTGAATATGTCACATTCAAAGGATTTACATGCTATGAGATATCTATCAAAGAGTGAAGTCTAGTTTTTCAATATACTTGTGTGCGCAGGTGGTCTATTTTGGTTAGTTGCGTTTCCTGACCAAAACTCATCCAAATTACTTGATTTTTAGCTTGTTGGAAATCTATTTGTGTTTACTTTCTTTATCTAAAATATTTTATTAAAAAAATATATGTTCACAGAGTTATTAGTCCAAGAAGGAAGTTCAATTCATTAGCATACTTGTGTGGACAGGTAGTTCATCTTCGTTAGTTGCATTTCCTAATCAAAGCTTGTCCAAATTAAGTTATTTATAGCGTGTTAGAAATCTCTCTTTGTCTACGTTGATTGAGTCAAGGCTCATGCCCATTTGAGTTTTGTATTGAGAGCAGCAAGCTATCTAAGTTGTAGCTATTTATCCAATTGATGGACATACAAGGGTTCACCACACGTTTTTGTTGCGCATAGGAGAACTCCTTCTCAACAGTTGGTATCTGAGCAAACTTGGTGCTGAAGCTTCATCAACAGAGTTGTAGTTGAAGCAAAGAAAAAGAGGAGCTACAAAACAAGGGGGAGCTTCACAAACGCAAGAGCAAAGGACAATATTACTATTTGAGGTAACTCTCAAAGTTTTTGATAGTCTTCAATGGCTGAGTTGGGTCAATAAGTAGAGAAATTGGATAAGGATAACTATCCCATGTGGAAGTTTAGAATGATCAAAACTACCCAATGGGCAAAGGCTTGTGGGGTATTGTGAGTGGCGATGATGCTCAACCTCAAATCAATCAAGCTACCGCCACCGAAGTCCAAAGGAGGTAAGCAAAACAATGGGAAGAGAGGAATAGGAGAGTCATGTTCCTCATTTCACAACTCATTACTAATGTCATGGTAGGGCATATTCAACATCTAGAGAAAGCTTAGCTTGTTTGGGAAGATCTTGAAAGGATGTATTCAACAAATACCAAAGCTAGGAAACTTCAACTCAAGAACGAGTTGAACACAATTGAA